>OZ025249.1:48414397-48874039 GCA_964019135.1 Arenicola marina
GGTCATGTGGAGAGTGACACGTGGAGGAAAGTACGTACGTCATCAAGAGGGAATAGATTGGTGAAACGATTACATCCAAATTAGACACTGAGAGTTAAGCAGCGTGTATATGGGAAGGGGCCAGCTGATTGAGGGGCCCGGGCACGGCAATCCCGGAAATATGCGAGGAAAGTATGGAGCATATTCTGTCCTTGAGGATAGAGACGCTGCCAGTCTCAGATGGGCACATTGAGACAAAATGTCTGTCTCTGCTTCGTGGTAAGCGAGAAAAAAAGGGTCTTTTGGGCGGCACATATGTGCATACCTAACTATAGGTAGTGCTTCCTCCCCCACCTCCCCCCCCCCCTCCCCCCGGGTGGCCAGACCTCTCACTCACCGAGACTGCCGAGTCCGGCCGCGCGGCAGTGGGCCAGCAGCGTGGCCTGCTCGCCCTCCAGCAGCGCCACCAACAGCTGATAGTAGTACCGCCACCCCCCCCCCCCTTCCCCTTTCCCCCGGGTGGCCAGACCTCTCACTCACCGAGACTGCCGAGTCCGGCCGCGCGGCAGTGGGCCAGCAGCGTGGCCTGCTCGCCCTCCAGCAGCGCCACCAACAGCTGATAGTAGTACCGCCACCCCCCCCCCCTTCCCCTTTCCCCCGGGTGGCCAGACCTCTCACTCACCGAGACTGCCGAGTCCGGCCGCGCGGCAGTGGGCCAGCAGCGTGGCCTGCTCGCCCTCCAGCAGCGCCACCAACAGCTGATAGTAGTACCCGCCCTCCCCCCTCCCCTCCCCCCCTTCCCCCTCCCCCCGGGTGGCCAGACCTCTCACTCACCGAGATTGCCGAGTCCGGCCGCGCGGCAGTGGGCCAGCAGCGTGGCCTGCTCGCCCTCCAGCAGCGCCACCAACAGCTGATAGTAGTACACGCCCCCCTCCCCCCTCCCCCCCGGGTGGCCAGACCTCTCACTCACCGAGACTGCCGAGTCCGGCCGCGCGGCAGTGGGCCAGCAGCGTGGCCTGCTCGCCCTCCAGCAGCGCCACCAACAGCTGATAGTAGTACCCCCCCCCCCCTCCCCCCGGGTGGCCAGACCTCTCACTCACCGAGACTGCCGAGTCCGGCCGCGCGGCAGTGGGCCAGCAGCGTGGCCTGCTCGCCCTCCAGCAGTGCCACCAACAGCTGATAGGCCTCCAGCGCCTGGTCGGAGTAGCTGACGGCCAGCTGGAGGGCCGTGTTATTCGACTCGTACTTGCCCATCAGCACGGTCAGGCGATCGCAGTGGGCTTTGCTCTCCTCCAGGGTGAGCGATAATAAGTCGTTCTGGGCCTTGAGGTGGTCTATCCGGCTCTGGAGCCGCTCCTGCTCGATCTCGAACGCGCGCACCTTGTCGGCCGGGATCTCGGTGCCGCCTTGGCTCTGCACCACTTCCTGCACGTTGCTGCACTCCTGGAGCGGCTGTGCCAAGTGCTCCGCCACCTTGGCACTGGAGAGCTGTGAACACGGGGGGAGGTGACAGTAGTCACGGAGCCAGGCATACACGACTTCGCAATAACACGCCATCTTGGAAAACAGAATGACTGGGGCGAAAAGTTCTGGGAAATATTTTTTGGTGTTATCTTGCATCATTCTACGCAGATAAATACTATCTTTCCAAGTTATTGGTAAGGCCTGTATAACATTAATGAGATTGTCTCAATTATATGTAACTTTTCCTTTACATAGATGACAAAATCGTAGGTCGACAGAATACGTTGTCATGCGATGACGCCATCTTGACATCTCGCAAAGACCAAAATAATACCCAGAATGCATTGGACATGCAGTGGCGCCTCACATGAGAATAATCTGAACTATGTATCTGAATAAATGCACACAGCCCCTTCTACATGTCAATGTATAGTGGCACATAGACGGTGCCACTATACACTGACCGTAACCCATTGCGACCCCCCGGGGGGTAGCACTCACCCCCAAGACGCTGATCTCCGCCCCCAGCACCTGTCTGTCACCCCCCGACCCCGTCTTCAGCTTCTTCAGCTCGGCCACCTTGGCGATGGGGGCCAGAGGGGGCTGCGGCGGGGGCTGGTCAGTCTGCATGGCCAGCCCGTTCTTTCTGAAACACAAACACAAGTAACCATGTGAGATCAGGACACATGTTACAACTTTCTTTGCCAAATAATGTTTATTACTGCAGCGAATTGGCAGACAAACCGGTATGTACATTATAACCGATAGGATGCGTGAATACTGTAGGGAAGCCAACATTCCTGTTGTACGGGATGATTGGTTGGTTAGTTATTCAGGACGCTTTAACCACTTTTGGGTCATATTGCGTCAATGGGAGAAGGAAGGGAGAGTGGAGCCATGTCCCCGGGGGTAACCCCCTACTCTTTACGAAGAAAGACATGTGATCTTTATCCTGCGACCACACAGACATGGCCACAGCGGGGCTCGAACCACCGATCCACGTGCCGTTAGGCTCATAGGTGGCCACAACGCTCTAGCCCACTGAGCTATCGCGCCGGCCCCGTTGTGGCGGTACGTCTGAGACTGACCTGTCGGTAGGGCCACCCTGACCTCCCCTGAAGGGTGTGGCGGTACGCCTGAGACTGACCTGTCGGTAGGGCCACCCTGACCTCCCCTGGAGGGTGTGGCGGTACGCCTGAGACTGACCTGTCGGTAGGGCCACCCAGACCTCCCCTGGACGGTGTGGCGGTACGTCTGAGACTGACCTGTCGGTAGGGCCACCCAGACCTCCCCTGGACGGTGTGGCGGTACGCCTGAGACTGACCTGTCGGTAGGGCCACCCTGACCTCCCCTGGAGGGTGTGGCGGTACGTCTGAGACTGACCTATCGGTAGGGCCACCCTGACCTCCCCTGGAGGGTGTGGCGGTACGTCTGAGACTGACCTGTCGGTAGGGCCACCCAGACCTCCCCTGGGGGGTGTGGCGGTACGTCTGAGACTGACCTGTCGGTAGGGCCACCCTGACCTCCCCTGGACGGTGTGGCGGTACGTCTGAGACTGACCTGTCGGTAGGGCCACCCTGACCTCCCCTGGAGGGTGTGGCGGTACGTCTGAGACTGACCTGTCGGTAGGGCCACCCTGACCTCCCCTGGGGGGTGTGGCGATACGCCTGAGACTGACCTGTCGGTAGGGCCACCCTGACCTCCGCTGGAGGGTGTGGCGATACGCCTGAGACTGACCTGTCGGTAGGGCCACCCTGACCTCCCCTGGAAGGTGTGGCGGTACGCCTGAGACTGACCTGTCGGTAGGGCCACTCAGACCTCCCCTAGAGGGTGTGGCGGTGCGTCTGAGACTGACCTGTCGGTAGGGCCACCCTGACCTCCCCTGGAGGATGTGGCGGTCCGGCTTGGCTGAGGGCTGGCTGCCTCCAAGCTCTGGTAGCGGGTCTGTAACTCCCGTGTCTGCGGAACACAACAGACAGACAACGTCAAAACCCACATTGGCATGTCCATATCTTACACAGGTACCTTACAAAGAAAACTTTCATGACTTTTGCATCACTTTTGCCCTTAAACTTTATCCACAAAGGGAAATTCGAGGGGGGAGGTGAAAGAAACGAGAGGGGGTGAAAGAAACGAGGGGGCGGCGAAAGAAATGAGGGGGAGGGGGAAGGATGAAAGAAAAGAGGGGGGGGGTGAAAGAAATGAGGGGCGAATGGAAAAAATGAGTGTGTGTGTGCTGGTGTCGAAGCTCAACCTATTACACGGGGGGGGGGGGGTGGAAGTTAGCGATACACCCAACCTATAACACGGGGTGTTGTTGGAAGGGGAGTGGGGTCGTGTTGGCTACGCACCCGTCGCTTGTACCGGTCGCGCTCCTCCCGCACCCCGCCCAGCTGTGCCCGCAGCCGGTTCAGGTCCGTCTCCTGCCGCCCGACCTGCTCCTGCAGCGCCGCGTTCTCCTGCCGCAGCGCCACCAGGTGTTGCTCGTAGCCGTCCAGCCGCGCCAGCTGTCCAGCATGCTCACCAGCCAGCGGCGGCGCATGCGCGAAATACGCCATCTCCATCTGCGGAGTGATCGCGGAAACACGTGTTCGCGAGTGTTAAAGGCTTCTACCAAATCCAATTAAATTCTGAAAGGGATTTTATTTATTCGCCACTGAAGACCATTTAAATGATGCTCAGCAAGCAGCATACGTTTCTATATGTTTAATCGTTGATTTTATTTTTCCTTATTTATATCAGCACCTGTATGTGTTATCGGCATCGTGTTATCGTCTAGACACAGGTCTTGTCGTCTAGACACAGGTCTAGTCGTTGACTGGGGTTTACCTCGGCGGTTGGCTGCTCCAGTGTCTGGCTCTCGGGGTGGACCAGCTTGTCTATGAGTGTGTTGGGCACGGCGTCCACCGGGAGGTTGTTTCGCTCGTTGATGGCGCTGTCCAGCTCAGTCATCACTCGCGACAGCTCAGCCTTGATCTCATGGCCAAACTCAGCTGTGAGGGCGGGAAAACACTCTCATATTGTGATACAAGCAGCTGTGAGGGCGTTAAAACACTCTTATATTGTGATACAAGCAGCTGTGAGGGCGGGAAGAACACTCACATATTGTGATACAAGCAGCTGTGAGGGCGGGAAAACACTCACATATTGTGATACAAGCAGCTGTGAGGGCGGGAAGAGCACTCACAAATTGTGATACAAGCAGCTGTGAGGGCGGGAACAACACTCCCATATTGTGATACAAGCAGCTGTGAGGGCGGGAAAAACACTCCCATATTGTGATACAAGCAGCTGTGAGGGCGGGAAGAGCACTCACATATTGTGATACGAGCAGCTGTGAGGGCGGGAAGAACACTCACATATTGTGATACAGGCAGCTGTGAGGGCGGGAAGAACACTCACATATTGTGATACAAGCAGCTGTGAGGGCGGGAAGAGCACTCTCATATTGTGATACAAGCAGCTGAGAGGGCGGGAAGAACGCTCACATATTGTGATACAAGCAGCTGAGAGGGCGGGAAGAACGCTCACATATTGTGATACAAGCAGCCAACCTTGAAGCCAAGGCTTCAGAGGCAAGAGTCTTAATCTACTTCTATACGGGCATTAGACATTGATATATGCTTGCAATGTGTCCAGGCAGTTTACATGGAATAGTGTGATACACCTCCAGTAAACAATGGTATATGTGGTATTAACAATGGTGAGGTTCTAAGAAGAAGCGTCGGCAACCAGTTACCTCATTTGATCTGTGAATGCCCAAAATACTAGGGGCTTAGAAGTCGATACCTTCCTAATGTTAACGCGACGAAGTCATATTTCGTAAATCAAATGAAAACAAAAATTGAGATACTCTCCATAAATTAAATTCTTATATATACCATGCTCTGCTTCTGAGACGAACGATGTTAACTTTGCGTGACTGATGTAAATAATTAAGTCGTTATTGTTCTGTTTATTTTGTACCTTGGGCCTGAGGCCATTTGGTTATAAATAAACTAAACCTAAACCAGTTACCTATACTGTTGGCCTGGGACTCATTGTGACCCCACCAGAAGTAGTTATCAAGTGCAGAATGAGGTAGTTACCTATACTGTTGGCCTGGGACTCACTGTGACCACACCAGAAGTAGCTATACTGTGCAGAATGAGGTAGTTACCTATACTGTTGGCCTGGGACTCACTGTGTCCACACCAGAAGTAGTCACTGTGCGGGACACGTGGCCATGAGGTAGTTACCTATACTGTTGGCCTGGGACTCATTGTGACCACACCAGAAGTAGTTATACTGTGCAGAATGAGGTAGTTACCTATACTGTTGGCCTGGGACTCACTGTGTCCACACCAGAAGTAGTTATACTGTGCAGAATGAGGTAGTTACCTATACTGTTGACCCGGGACTCATTGTGACCCCACCAGAAGTAGTCACTGTGCGGGACACGTGGCCATGAGGTAGTTACCTATACTGTTGGCCTGGGACTCACTGTGTCCACACCAGAAGTAGTTATACTGTGCAGAATGAGGTAGTTACCTATACTGTTGACCCGGGACTCATTGTGACCCCACCAGAAGTAGTCACTGTGCGGGACACGTGGCCATGAGGTAGTTACCTATACTGTTGGCCTGGGACTCACTGTGTCCACACCAGAAGTAGTTATACTGTGCAGAATGAGGTAGTTACCTATACTGTTGACCCGGGACTCATTGTGACCCCACCAGAAGTAGTCACTGTGCGGGACACGTGGCCATGAGGTAGTTACCTATACTGTTGGCCTGGGACTCACTGTGTCCACACCAGAAGTAGTTATACTGTGCAGAATGAGGTAGTTACCTATACTGTTGACCCGGGACTCATTGTGACCCCACCAGAAGTAGTCACTGTGCGGGACACGTGGCCATGAGGTAGTTACCTATACTGTTGGCCTGGGACTCACTGTGTCCACACCAGAAGTAGTTATACTGTGCAGAATGAGGTAGTTACCTATACTGTTGACCCGGGACTCATTGTGACCCCACCAGAAGTAGTCACTGTGCGGGACACGTGGCCATGAGGTAGTTACCTATACTGTTGGCCTGGGACTCACTGTGTCCACACCAGAAGTAGTTATACTGTGCAGAATGAGGTAGTTACCTATACTGTTGACCCGGGACTCATTGTGACCCCACCAGAAGTAGTCACTGTGCGGGACACGTGGCCATGAGGTAGTTACCTATACTGTTGGCCTGGGACTCACTGTGTCCACACCAGAAGTAGTTATACTGTGCAGAATGAGGTAGTTACCTATACTGTTGACCCGGGACTCATTGTGACCCCACCAGAAGTAGTCACTGTGCGGGACACGTGGCCATGAGGTAGTTACCTATACTGTTGGCCTGGGACTCACTGTGTCCACACCAGAAGTAGTTATACTGTGCAGAATGAGGTAGTTACCTATACTGTTGACCCGGGACTCATTGTGACCCCACCAGAAGTAGTCACTGTGCGGGACACGTGGCCATGAGGTAGTTACCTATACTGTTGGCCTGGGACTCACTGTGTCCACACCAGAAGTAGTTATACTGTGCAGAATGAGGTAGTTACCTATACTGTTGACCCGGGACTCATTGTGACCCCACCAGAAGTAGTCACTGTGCGGGACACGTGGCCATGAGGTAGTTACCTATACTGTTGGCCTGGGACTCACTGTGTCCACACCAGAAGTAGCTATACTGTGCAGAATGAGGTAGTTACCTATACTGTTGACCCGGGACTCACTGTGTCCACACCAGAAGTAGTCACTGTGCGGGACACGTGGCCATGAGGTAGTTACCTATACTGTTGGCCTGGGACTCGTTGGCGTTGTTCTCGTTGATGCTGATTTCATCGTTGACGCTGGCCTCTTCCTCCAGAGGGTGTTCAGGCGCCAGGCCGTCCTCTAGACCCCTGCCGGGCTGGGGGTCGTCCGACCCATCAAACTCCTCCTCCTCCCTGTCAATCAACAAGTAACAGTGTGACGTGACGTCAAACCTCCAGCTCTGGCTGCCAGTCACACACCTCAGACTGCACGGCTGTGTCAAGAGGCGGAGGGGTGTGCAGGAGGTGGGGTGGGGTGGGGGGGGGGTGATGGGGAGGGTGGGGGGTGGGTGATGGGGAGGGGGAGGGTGGCGGGTGGGTGATGGGGAGGGGGAGGGTGGCGGGTGGGTGATAGGAAGGGGAGGGTGGGGGCTGGGTGATGGGAAGGGGAGGGTAGCGGGTGGATGATGGGAAGGGGAAGGGGAGTGTGTGGGGGGGGGGTGGGTGATGGGGAGGGGGAGGGTGTTGTGGGATTTGTGTACTCGTATCAGGATATGTGTACATGTTTAGATCTGACTAAGTTTGGGTGAAATATGATTATTACAAGTCGGACTGCTACAGATTTCTATTACCTGATGGCTTAAAGTTGTTTAAAACATTGAATCTAATCTAACCAGTTATCAAAGCTAGTGAACACAGGTTTCCAGGGTTCCCCGTAGATCTATCACAAAGTGACTTAACAGCCGCTCTAGTTCTGTACTACGCAATGCTATTCAGCCATCATACATGGTAAACCATTTCTCGGCCTTTAACACTATATTGCTACCCGCCTGTCACCCAGAAGCCTAGCCCTCCCTGCGCATAGCCCTCGGTGAGCCTAGCCCTCCGTGAGCCTAGCCCTCGCTGAGCCGAGCCCCCCGTGAGCCTAACCCTCGTTGAGCCTGGCTATCCGTGAGCCTAGCCCTCGGTGAGCCTAGCCCCCTGAGAGCCTAGCCCCCTGTGAGCCCAGCCCCCTGTGAGCCTAGCCCTCGGTGAGCCTAGCCTTCGCTGAGCCTAGCCCCCCGTGAGCCTAACCCTCGTTGAGCTTGGCTATCCGTGAGCCTAGCCATCGGTGAGCCTAGCCCTCGGTGAGCCTAGCCCTCGGTGAGCCTAGCCCCCTGAGAGCCTAGCCCCCTGTGAGCCTAGCCCCATGTGAGCCTAGCCCTCGGTGAGCCTAGCCCTCGCTGAGCCTAGCCCCCCGTGAGTCTAACCCTCGTTGAGCCTGGCCATCCGTGAGCCTAGCCCTCGGTGAGCCTAGCCCTCGGTGAGTCTAGCCCTCGGTGAGCCTAGCCCTCCGTGAACCTAGCCCTCGCTGAGCCTAGCCCTAAGTGAGCCTAGCCCACCGCGAGCCTAACCCTCGGTGATCCTAGCCCCCTGTGAGCCTAGCCCTCCGTGAGCCTAGCCCCCTGTGAGCCTAGCCCACCGCGAGCCTAGCCCTCCGTGAGCCTAGCCCACCGCGAGCCTAGCCCCCTGTGAGCCTAGCCCACCGCGAGCCTAGCCCCCTGTGAGCCTAGCCCACCGCGAGCCTAGCCCCCTGTGAGCCTAGCCCTCCGTGAGCCTAGCCCCCTGTGAGCCTAGCCCACCGCGAGCCTAGCCCTCCGTTAGCCTAGCCCTCCGTGAGCCTAGCCCCCTGTGAGCCTAGCCCTCCGTGACCCTAGCCCCCTGTGAGCCTAGCCCCGGCAGCAGTCACCTGATAACGTTGATCTGGTGCCGGTCGAGTTTCTTCCGCAGCTCGGCAATGACGCTGTGGAGCTCGATCAGTCGCTCCTCGTAGCGCTGAGTCAGCTCTTCCGCCTTCTCCTCCGCTTCCCTCTGCAGGCGTAGCTTGTCAGTCTGGAAATAATCCTCGATATATCACACGACAGCCAGAAGGAACATTATGTCGCCCGTGAGCAAACGCGTTTAATGTATTATTCGCCTTGTTTCGAAGCCAAAACGTGTAAGAATGAAATTATGCTAGATGTAGCGTGGGGTATGATTGTCAACATAACGGCACATTCCCGCCCACAGAGACAACAAGGAAGATTTGAACATTGATCAAATTGAACAAAGTTCAACTATGACGGATGTGATCTTGTGTCACTGTAATTTGTGCATATTATGCAACATTCCTAATGGGTAAAGTTTAAAGAGATGATGGAATGGTTGTGATATTTTCATTAACATATGTATGTACATATATCTCATCAGCTCATGTCATTTTATCATTGTCGGCCGATAGCACTTTGTGCTAATTTTCATTTGTTGACTTTTACCTACCGACGTTAAATAAAACTTTATCTTATCTTATCAACCATAAGAACGCTCTGAGCAATGATCGACAAATCTTTGAACACGGATCAACCATAAGGAAGCTTTGAATACTAACCGACTATCGGGAAGCTATGAGAATGCTTAGAGGAAAGTATACGACATTCATCGATGCGAAGAAAGCTTTGAAACCTCTTTCATTATAATGAAGCCTGAACACTGATCGGCTATAGCTATGCTGGGGACATTCAGTTGTAGTTGTTCGGCGACTGATTGGAGTAATATGTAAGATGAAGCATCACATACCTGTTGTTTAATTAGCTGCTTCTCCAACGACTCCTTCTCATTGGACAAGTGTTTGAGGCGCGTCGACAGATCAATTATCTCACCCTTTAACGAGGTCAGGGCCGCCAGGTGGAGCTGTGAAAGACAGAAAAACACATCCATTAAATTTAATATAATTATGTATAGATGTAAATGGATCTCCAATGTGCACAGAACAATGTTTTGTATTATTTCAAGATAGAACAGTGCATTAGCGATACTGAAAACGTATCATCCTTTATATCTAAGTGGCATCCATTTATGTGATTTTGACGATGATAATGTGTGACTTTGTTACGGTGAAATAAAAAAATAAGAAAAAAAAACTTTAATATAATTTAATTTTTAAAATAACCCTGGCATTGAACCATTATTTTGATGTCTACCCATAGCTTTTTCGGGATGGCAGAATAAAAAAAAATCATCGTTGAGCATCCAAGAACAACATGTCTGCTTTTGGTCAAGAGGACCGACAAGGCCAGCAATAATATCCAAGTCTTATCCAAAAACTAAGAGGCACAGAACCATTATTTGGTCATATATCCATAAGTTTTCCGGGTCGCAGATAGAGCGGCCTGCAGTCAAAGATAGCAGGAGAAAAAACATGAGTGGCAAAAATTATGTTCGATTACGGAGGCTAGGTGTAAAGTCAGATACAAAACTAATATAAGGGCCCCTTCCTCTCGCTCTGTCATCCACAACCCCACTTGAGACTTTTCATGGCTTTGGATATGCCACATAATTTGTGTTATGCAATACGGAAAAGTCCACAATATATTTACAACATATAGAAGCAGAGCCATTCCCTTCCCCTCCCCTTCACCCCTGCCCCCTTCCTCCCAATCATAGGCGCCGGCACCGCGTCAGCACCGCGTCAGCATCGCGATGGCAACGCGTCGGCACCGCGTCAGCATCGCGATGGCAACGCATCAGCCCCGGGTCGGCACCGCGTCAGCATCGCGATGGCAACGCGTCAGCATCGCGATGGCAACGCGTCAGCATCGCGATGGCAACGCGTCAGCATCGCGATGGCAACGCGTCAGCACAAGAGTCATCTCTGCGCGTGGTCACAAGTTGCTAACCCACCTATACACATGGTCTCAACTGCTAACCCACCTATACACGTGGTCTCAACTGCTAACCCACCTGTACACGTGGTTACCCAGCTACGCCATTCGCGGGATGTCCATGTTCACACAATCGCCCTTGGACTGTGTTAACATTCCAACGTTGTTTAGGGCTATGATTTTACTCCAACGCCCCAACTCCCCGGGGATATCACGCTTCCATATTCACAGCGTTCCTCGGGAAGCGATGTGAAGGAATCTGACAGTTAACGCTCACAAGCAAACAACAAGCTGCGCGGACTGAGCACACCGTAAACAATGTACACAGATCGCCAGCCTAGCCAACCGCTAGCCAGCAGGTAGCAAACAAACCAAGGCCGCTTGACTACAGAACCACCCCCTCCCCCCTCCCGTGGTGTGTGGCGTGTGGAGGCTACGAGAGGAACCATGAATGTATATGATGCGAGGCAGTGGAGGCAATGCCATGTAGTACAGACACTTCAGTCGGCCCGGGGGCTTATCACCCGGGTCTCGCTGAGTGAAGGAGTACGTGCCACAGAGAGGTCTCCTGGTCAGCTACATGGCCCTAGAGTAGGGAAGACATCGTGTTGTTGATGTTCCTGAATACATACTTGGGTACATACGATAGTTCCCGTAACATAGTTAACACAGCTGACTTTCTCGCTGGCCGTGAGCGCTCGCCGTGAACGCCTGTTAGAACCCAAAACGTCATAGTGACGAAAACGTCATACCTTGGTAGAATGAAATATACAGTTTTGAGTTTGACTTCAACTATGTCAGTTATCGCTTACACAACCAAGCATGACGTGTCTGAATGAAACGGGGCGGGGCCACTTGGGGTTGAAGAAGTGAATGACTGACAAGTAATGACCTCTTAGTGGCCGAACTCTACGTTTTCTAGCTATAGAAGGCTCCAACGTATGGGCCGGGGGGGGGGGCGGATACCCCATATTCCAACGTTAATTATGAAAGCACATATATATCTGAAACTGAAGAGGTAGTGTTTCATATATTCATTGCCCCCGTCAAGAGACACGGCGATCGAGGCACAGTGTGAAACTGTACATTTGTTTCTAGATGGTGCAGGCCATGCGGTCTGACGTTTTCGTCACTGACGGTATGGATCTTAACATACGCTTCCCGTGAACGCTCACCGTGAGTCAGTATTGGACTTTTGGTGAGCGATGGTTGTGGTGTCTATCTAAACGTTGAGTCACTAGTTTTGGCGAGCGATGGTGGTGTCTATCTAAACGTTGGGTCACTAGTGGAGTCTTGGTGAGGGATGGTGGTGTCTATCTAAACGTTGGGTCACTAGTTTTGGCGAGCGATGGTGGTGTCTATCTAAACGTTGGGTCACTAGTGGAGTCTTGGTGAGCGATGGTGGTGTCTATCTAAACGTTAGGTCACTAGTGGAGTCTTGGCGAGCGATGGTGGTGTCTATCTAAAAGTTGGGTCACTAGTGGAGTCTTGGTGAGCGATGGTGGCGTCTATCTAAACGTTGGGTCACTAGTGGAGTCTTGGTGAGCGATGGTGGTGTCTATCTAAACGTTGGGTCACTAGTGGAGTCTTGGTGAGCGATGGTGGTGTCTATCTAAACGTTGGGTCACTAGTGGAGTCTTGGTGAGCGATGGTGGTGTCTATCTAAACGTTGGGTCACTAGTGGAGTCTTGGCGAGAGATGGTGGTGTCTATCTAAACGTTGGGTCACTAGTGGAGTCTTGGCGAGCGATGGTGGTGTCTATCTAAACGTTGGGTCACTAGTGGAGTCTTGGTGAGCGATGGAATGGAATGTTGGTGTTTTAGGCCACTTTTGTGCACATACAGGCTAAATTGGGCCAAGGAACCTCCCGAGACGATGAAGGATGAAGGAATGAAACATGCCCCAGATTAGGTGCCCGAGCCCGGATTCGAACCCAGGACCTATTGATCTGCGGTCTAGTGCGCTAACCACTACACCAGGGAGGCCCCCCTTGGTGAGCGATGGTGGTGTCTATCTAAACGTTGGGTCACTAGTGGAGTCTTGGCGAGCGATGGTGGTGTCTATCTAAACGTTGGGTCACTAGTACAGTCTTGGTGAGCGATGGTGGTGTCTATCTAAACGTTGGGTCACTAGTGGAGTCTTGGTGAGCGATGGTGGTGTCTATCTAAACGTTGGGTCACTAGTGGAGTCTTGGTGAGCGATGGTGGTGTCTATCTAAACGTTGGGTCACTAGTGGAGTCTTGGCGAACGATGGTGGTGTCTGTCTAAACGTTGGGTCACTAGTGGAGTCTTGGTGAGCGATGGTGGTGTCTATCTAAACGTTGGGTCACTAGTGGAGTCTTGGTGAGCGATGGTGGTGTCTATCTAAACGTTGGGTCACTAGTGGAGTTTTGGCGAGCGATGGTGGTGTCTATCTAAACGTTGGGTCACTAGTGGAGTCTTGGTGAGCGATGGTGGTGTCTATCTAAACGTTGGGTCACTAGTGGAGTCTTGGTGAGCGATGGTGGTGTCTATCTAAACGTTGGGTCACTAGTGGAGTCTTGGCGAGCATTGGTGGTGTCTATCTAAACGTTGGGTCACTAGTGGAGTCTTGGTGAGCGATGGTGGTGTCTATCTAAACGTTGGGTCACTAGTGGAGTTTTGGCGAGCGATGGTGGTGTCTATCTAAACGTTGGGTCACTAGTGGAGTTTTGGCGAGCCATGGTGGTGTCTATCTAAACGTTGGGTCACTAGTGGAGTCTTGGTGAGCGATGGTGGTGTCTATCTAAACGTTAGGTCACTAGTGGAGTCTTGGTGAGCGATAGTGGTGTCTATCTAAACGTTGGGTCACTAGTGGAGTTTTGGTGAGCGATGGTGGTGTCTATCTAAACGTTGGGTCACTAGTGGAGTCTTGGTGAGCGATGGTGGTGTCTATCTAAACGTTGGGTCACTAGTGGAGTTTTGGCGAGCGATGGTGGTGTCTATCTAAACGTTGGGTCACTAGTGGAGTCTTGGTGAGCGATGGTGGTGTCTATCTAAACGTTGGGTCACTAGTGGAGTCTTGGTGAGCGATGGTGGTGTCTATCTAAACGTTGGGTCACTAGTGGAGTCTTGGCGAGCATTGGTGGTGTCTATCTAAACGTTGGGTCACTAGTGGAGTCTTGGTGAGCGATGGTGGTGTCTATCTAAACGTTGGGTCACTAGTGGAGTTTTGGCGAGCGATGGTGGTGTCTATCTAAACGTTGGGTCACTAGTGGAGTTTTGGCGAGCCATGGTGGTGTCTATCTAAACGTTGGGTCACTAGTGGAGTCTTGGTGAGCGATGGTGGTGTCTATCTAAACGTTAGGTCACTAGTGGAGTCTTGGTGAGCGATAGTGGTGTCTATCTAAACGTTGGGTCACTAGTGGAGTCTTGGCGAGCATTGGTGGTGTCTATCTAAACGTTGGGTCACTAGTGGAGTCTTGGTGAGCGATGGTGGTGTCTATCTAAACGTTGGGTCACTAGTGGAGTTTTGGCGAGCGATGGTGGTGTCTATCTAAACGTTGGGTCACTAGTGGAGTTTTGGCGAGCCATGGTGGTGTCTATCTAAACGTTGGGTCACTAGTGGAGTTTTGGTGAGCGATGGTGGTGTCTATCTAAACGTTAGGTCACTAGTGGAGTCTTGGCGAGCGATAGTGGTGTCTATCTAAACGTTGGGTCACTAGTGGAGTTTTGGCGAGCGATGGTGGTGTCTATCTAAACGTTGGGTCACTAGTGGAGTCTTGGTGAGCGATGGTGGTGTCTATCTAAACGTTAGGTCACTAGTGGAGTCTTGGTGAGCGATAGTGGTGTCTATCTAAACGTTGGGTCACTAGTGGAGTTTTGTTGAGCGATGGTGGTGTCTATCTAAACGTTGGGTCACTAGTGGAGTCTTGGTGAGCGATGGTGGTGTCTATCTAAACGTTGGGTCACTAGTGGAGTTTTGGCGAGCGATGGATGTGTCTATCTAAACGTTGGGTCACTAGTGGAGTCTTGGTGAGCGATGGTGGTGTCTATCTAAACGTTGGGTCACTAGTGGAGTCTTGGCGAGCGATGGTGGTGTCTATCTAAACGTTGGGTCACTAGTGGAGTCTTGGTGAGCGATGGTGGTGTCTATCTAAACGTTGGGTCACTAGTCTTGGCGAGCGATGGTGGTGTCTATCTAAACGTTGGGTCACTAGTCTTGGCGAGCGATGGTGGTGTCTGTCTAAACGACTGACGTAAGATTAATATTGATCTACTGGACCATAGTCCAGTAGATTCCCCAATGGATAAATATGTCTCATCGGATCTGGTGATGAAATTAAGCAGTTCCCCGCTGGTGGAGAAAAGTAAACATGTGTGTAGGCATGGGGGTGGCGTGGGAAACCAGGCATGAGAAGGAACGATATTATTAGGGGTGGGGGGGGGGGGGGCGAGGGGGGTCGTCTAATAATCCAAATGTCGCTCGACTGTAGTCTGTAGCATGAACAGCTGCTGAACCTACCAGGACCGCCCCCCCGTCATCCCTTCACGTTTTCGTTCGTCTGACAGATCTAGGCTAAGCGATGATGGTGGGTTGGGAAGCCGCTCCCCCCGCCCCCCGCCCCCCCCTCCAACCCCCCACCCCCCACGCGGGCCTCCCAGTCCCACCCACCCAGCACACCTTCACCCTCCCTCGATTTACTGCCGGAAGGGCAGAACGCACCAGAGGTCTTGCACGACTTACGTGGAGGCGGTGCGATAAGCTATTACCGGTGAGCCAACGTGGTGAGGAAGCAATTGGCTGGCCGAGAGTGGAACCCTTAGTGGCGCTCCCAGCCAGCCAGCCAGCCAGCCAGCAAGCCAGCCAGCCAACAAGCCAGCCAACAAGCCAGCAAGCCAGCCAGCCAGCCAGCCAGCCTGCAAGCCAGCCAGCCAGCAAGCCAGCCAGCAAGCCAGCCAGCCAGCCAACAAGCCAGTAAGCCAGCCAGTAAGCCAGCCAGCGGGCCAGCCAACAAGCCAGCCAGCCAGCAAGCCAGCCAACAAGCCAGCAAGCCAGCCAGCAAGGCAGCCAGCAAGACAGTCTGCCAGCCAACCAGCCGATAGTGCCACTTTTACCTGGTACATGCTCCACATAAGACACAGACATAGCCCTTTAGATTAACTGCCATACACAAAGGCAATGCTTAACTTTTTGCGTGCGAAACAGTGAAAACAAGTTAACCTATTGAGCCCAGCCGCAACAGGTCGATCCCCACTATAAACTCGCTTCAGGTCCTTCGCTAGAGCAAGGATAGGCAATATAATGGTGTAAATTAGATCAAAGTATTTTCCGTGTACATCTTGTTCGTTGGTTGTTGCACGTTCACGTCATATGAAAGTACATATAAAGGCCTAGGTGTACCAAAAAGGCAACTGGTCAAGGAAGGGACAGTCAGCGGAAGGACGCCAAAATAGCAGTTACCCGTGGCCCGTGGGAGTGACTTAAAACCCGACCCGGTGTAGCTTTATGTGAATGACCCTACATGGACCCCACAACAGGTTCATGCAGGCGGCGAGGGGAGCTCACTGTCAGGGAAGGCCTATAAGCGTCAGACACATCGAACACGTGTTAATACCGGTTACTTACATTTTTGGGGAAGCTTTTGACGTGTAGGTACTTCCACGGGATGTGGGCCGGGAAACCACCGATGAACGAGAGGTCCGCCACCGACCCCAGCCCTCCCCCCACCTCCCCCAGGCTGCTCTCCGTACTGCCGGTCTCCCCCCATCTCCCACAGCGTGTGGGGGTAGGCGAGGTGGGGCTGCAGGGGCGGTCCCCATCCCCCATCCCCACCGAATACCCTCCTTGGGCCGACCAGCTCCATCGCTTGGGGTCCGCCACGAAGTCTTCAGGGCGGAGTACGCGTGCGTGACAGGGGGTGGGGGACGGAGGGTGGCGCCCAGGGCCAGCCACCCTCCTGATGGAGTCCGCACCCCCAGAGTCGCGGGTAGGTAGGGCAGGGCATCCTGCCACTGTCAGACACGCCCGGGGGGTCGGGGGGTCACCCTCACACGGACACGTCGCCCCGGTTACACTGGGAGCAAGCGCCGCCTGGGCCTGTGACCCCACTGCCGGGGATGGGGCCTCACCCCCACCGGGGCCAGGCGTATGGAGTTGTGTCCTCCTTGTTCTCCACAGCATGTGCGGGGACACACCCTTCGAGGGCGCCGGGGCCGGGGCCGGGGCCGGGGCCGGGGCCGGGACCGGGACCGGGGCCGGGGCTCCCTGCGTGAGCGGCGTCACGCCGACCGTCGGTGGAGGGACCGGGGAGGAGCCGGCACTGCCTCTTGGTGACCCCAGAGGTTGGCTTTCGGAGGGGGTCATGGGGGTAGGAGGTTGGGGTCCGGAGGGGGTCAAGTTGGTGGGAGGTTGGCTTCCGGAGGGGGTCAAGGGGGTGGGAGGTTGGGTTTTGGAGGGGGTCAAGGGGGTGGGAGGTTGGGTTTCGGAGGGGGTCATGGGGGTGAGAGGTTGGGGTCCGGAGGGGGTCAAGGAAGTGGGAGGTTGTGTTTTGGAGGGGGTCAAGGGGGTGGGAGGTTGGGTTTCGGAGGGGGTCAAGGGGGTGGGAGGTTGGGTTTTGGAGGGGGTCATGGGGGTGGGAGGTTGGCTTCCGGAGGGGGTCAAGGGGGTGGGAGGTTGGGGTCTGGAGGGAGTCAAGGTGGTGGGAGGTTGACTTCCGGAGGGGGTCATGGGGGCAAGAAGCTGGCTTCCGGAGGGGGTCATGGGGGTGGGAGGTTGGGGTCCAGAGGGGGTCAAGGGGGTGGGAGGTTGGGTTCCGGAGGGGGTCATGGGGGTGAGAGGTTGGATTTCCGAGGGGGTCATGGGGGTGAGAGGTTGGGTTTCGGAGGGGGCCATGGGGGTGGGGGGTTGGGTTTTGGAGGGGGTCAAGGGGGTTGGTGGTTGCGCACTCGGTGCCGCCATGGACGTGGGTCGCCCGGGGGGTGACCGATGGTCGCCAGGGCCCGCGGAATGGCATAGCTTGTGTTCCGGAGTCGCAATAGGCGTGCACGACCTCACACAAACTGTTGACTGGGTGTCAGCTCGGCCAAATATCGAGTCCAGGGTGGCTGGCCCGCGTGTGTGCCGGCTCAGGGGCGACGTGGGGCCGGCTGGAGTGTGGCCTGGGGCGGGGCTGAGGGTGGCTGGCCTGCGTGTGTGCCGGCTCAGGGGCGACGAGCGTCCGGCTGGAGTGTGGCCTGGGGCGGGGCCTGGAGCGTCTTCCGGCCGCCCATTGCCCCCTCCGTTACATACAGATTCCGACACCTTGTTCCGACCCGAGAGGATTCCAACACAATCGGGAGCATTCCCCAAGACGTAACGCAGGTTTTGAAGGCTAGCCAGACGAGGCGAAATTTCTGCGACGGAGGTAGTTTGACGCACACTTTCGGCTACAGTTAGGCTATCACCGCGACATTCCTCGCGAGGTGGGACGCCAATTCCCCTTGTTGACGTCACTTCCGCCCCAGAATGCGCCACCGGGTGATCCTCACACGCCACGTCCGACGCGGTTTGGAGGCAGGCCGAGGCGTCCTGGGCTCCAGGCTGCGCGCTTGCCGCGGGGGTCGCCCCCTTATCGGGTGACGTTTCCATGGCAACAATCTTTGGTGTAGCTTTAATATCGGTCGCCCCCTTATCGGGTGACGTCTTCATGGCAACAACATTTGGTGTAGCTTTAATATCGGTCGCTCCCTTATCGGGTGACGTTTCCATGGCAACAACCTTTGGTGTAGCTTTAATATCGGTCACCCCGTTTGATTCCCTTGCTGTCCCCCCAATCGGGGGACCGCTCACTGAGACATCCCCGGACTCTTGCAGGCCTGAGTCTGGAGTGGATCCGGAAGAGCCACGAGGACCCGCCCCGCACGCCGCTGTCACACCGATGGGCTCGGATCTATCCATTGAGCTGATCCGGGTGTCTCACGCCGTCACCGTTGTAAGGACAGAGTGGAGGTGTGGATGGATCCTGATGGCTGCACAGCCCACGGGGCGCTGAGACACTGCCGTCCGGATCAAGGCCAGCCGCCGGAAGACAGGGCTAGGATGCAGGCGGAGCAACCCACCCGTGGCCTCAGCCCGTACGTGGGAGCAGCGAGCAGCCAAGTCAGACAGTTCCCGGGTTGGCTCACCAGACTGGGAGCGGTGGTAGCGGGAAGAGGAGAGCCGGGGGTAGATAGGGGGGGGTGGGGGTCAGGGGATGGGAGAAGAGGCGGGGCCGGGCAGGGTAGATAAGAGGGGTGGGAGAGATGGGGAGGGGAAAGGTGTCTCCAGCACCATGCCTCCAGCACCATGCCTCCAGCACCATGCCTCCAGCACCAAGCCTCCAGCACCAAGCTTCCAGCACCAAGCCTCCAGCCCCAAGCCCCAAACCTCCAGCACCAAGCCTCCAGCACCAAGCTTCCCGCACCAGCCCTCCAGCACCAAGCCTCCAGCCCCAAACCTCCAGCACCAAGCCTACAGCACCAGCCCTCCAGCTACCGGTCTTTAGCACCGGTCCAGGACCAACGACCTGGCGCAATCTTGGCGGCGGCAGCGGTTTTTCATTGTGCTTGTGGATTGATAAGCTAAACGATCGCGGCGATTTCTTTGCTGCACGTCAACACATATTGTACCGTAGGCCGTGTGTCATCGTAGCCTGCGCGTAGGCTCCGTAGCTCGCAGTGCTTCACACACCCCGGCCGTCTACAAAGCAGAAGTCTCCTACCCTATCTCTGCCATTGCCAGCCATGTGAATTGGTGAAGGCTGCATTGCGTAACCAATGGGTAAGGCTACACTGCTTAACCAATGGGTGAAGGCTGCACCGTTTAACAAATGGGGGAAGACTGCACTGCTTAACCAATGGATGAAGGCTGCACTGCTAAACTAATGGGTGAAGGCTGCACTGTTTAACAAATGGGGGAAGACTGCACTGCTTAACCAATGGATGAAGGCTGCACTGCTAAACTAATGGGTGAAGGCTGCACTGTTTAACAAATAAGTGAAGGCTGCACTGCGTAACTAATGGGTGAAGGCTGCATTGCTTAACCAATGGGTGAAGGCTGCACTTCTTAACAAATGAGTAAAGGCTGCACTGCTTAACAAATAGGTTAAAGCTGCACTGCTTAACCAATGAGTGAAGGCTGCACTGCTTAACAAATGGGTGAAGGCTGCACTGCTTAACAAATGGATGAAGGCTGCACTGCTTAGCCAATGAGTGAAGGCTGCACTGCTTAACAAATGGGTTAGATTCACTGCTTAACCAATGGGTGAAAGCTGCACTGCTTAACAAATGAGTAAAGGCTGCACTGTATAACAAATAGGTTAAAGCTGCACTGCTTAACCAATGAGTGAAGGCTGCACTGCTTAACAAATCGGTGAAGGCTGCACTGCTTAACAAATGGGTGACGGCTGCACTGCTTAACAAATGAATGAAGGCTGCACTGCTTAACCAATGAGTGAAGGCTGCACTGCTTAACAAATTGGTTAGATTCACTGCTTAACCAATGGGCGAAGGCTGCATTGCTTAACCAATGGATGAAGGCTGCACTGCTTAACCAATGGGTGAAGGCTGCACTGCATAACAAATGGGTGAAGGCTGCACTGCTTAACAAATGGGTGAAGGCTGCACTGCTTAACAAATGGATGAAGGCTGCACTGCTTAACAAATAAGTGAATGCTGCACTGCTTAACAAATGGGTTAAAGCTGCACTGCTTAACAAATGGGGGGAGGATGCACTGCTTAACCAATGGGTGAAGGCTGCACTGCTTAACCAATGGGTGAAGGCTGCACTGCTTAACCAATGGGTGAAGACCACTGCTTAACAAATGGGTGAAGGCTGCACTGCTTAACAAATGGGTGAAGGCTGCACTGCTTAACAAATGGGTGAAGGCTGCACTGCTTAACAAATGGGTGAAGGCTGCACTGCTTAACCAATGGGTGAAGGCTGCACTGCTTAACAAATGGATGAAGGCTGCACTGCTTAACAAATAAGTGCATGCTGCACTGCTTAACAAATGGGTTAAAGCTGCACTGCTTAACAAATGGGGGGAGGATGCACTGCTTAACCAATGGGTGAAGGCTGCACTGCTTAACCAATGGGTGAAGGCTGCACTGCTTAACCAATGGGTGAAGACCACTGCTTAACAAATGGGTGAAGGCTGCACTGCTTAACAAATGGGTGAAGGCTGCACTGCTTAACAAATGGGTGAAGGCTGCACTGCTTAACAAATGGGTGAAGGCTGCACTGCTTAACCTATGAGTGAAGGCTGCACTGCTTAACCAATGGGTTAGATTCACTGCTTAATCAATGGGCGAAGGCTGCACTGCTTAACCAATGGGGGAAGGATGCACTGCTTAACTAATGGGTGAAGGCTGCACTGCTTAACCAATGGGGGAAGACTGCACTGCTTAACCAATGGGTGAAGGCTGCACTGTTTAACCAATGGGTGAAGGCTGCACTGTTTAACCAATGAGTGAAGCCTGCACTGCTTAACCAGTGGGCTAAAACCAATGGGAGAACTCGTGATTGTTAAAGAGTGCAGGCTGGCCTTCCTGTTGTGTTACGTGTGCACGATTAGCCTGTGAACCTATTGGGGTCCCAGTTTATGAGCCTTTTCTTCGGCAAGGCAGTAGGTACTATCAGTGGGTATCAGCGTTGAGATGCTGGCGCCGGGCTGTTTGTTGTTCACCTGTTATAGCCGACCGGGGGACCGCCGTGGCAGACTTTTTTGAAGTGGAACGAGGGGATAGGCCAGGGTTTGGCTGGGAGTATTATCCGGCAACGGTGGAACGGATTGGAATAAAAGAGTTTCTCCTTTCACAGCTCCCATTATGGAAACTCCATACCACAATAACAAGGGATATATACACTGCTGTAACGAATACAAGGCAGCCACCAATCACAACACGCGATGTGGAATCAGGCAGCTTGGATCCGCACGTCATTGGGGAAGGTTGGGGGGAGGTGGGGGGGGTAGAGGTTATATGGCGTGTAGGGTGGGGAGCCAGAGCGGGGGCAGGGGTACAATCATGTTCAGGATTAGACATACACGGAGCACAAATGACGTGCGCAGTAGAAAGCAGACTTTTGATTTCTCCGACTGAAGCCAAAGGGGTTAGAAAAAACACGTGATGGTTGTGGTAACCTTCTTGGCCGCAGTAGGGGGCTGCGGCGTCGGGGCTCGCCAAGAGCCAGAGCCATAAAGCGGCCGGAGAGGGGCCGGGCGAGGAGAGACTCCCAGTTCAGGTGGAGAGGCGCCCTCATCTCGCCTGTCATCAAGCCTACCCCAGAAAACAACTGTGTTTGGGCTACATGGGTGGGTCGGGTCTGGGTGGGGTTTGGGCTACATGGGTCGGGTCTGAGCGGGGTTTGGGTTACATGGGTCGGGTCTGAGCGGGGTTTGGGTTACATGGGTCGGGTCTGGGTTACATGGGTCGGGTCTGAGCGGGGTTTGGGCTACATGGGTCGGGTCTGAGCGGGGTTTGGGCTACATGGGTGGGTCGGGTCTGAGTGGGGTTTGGGCTACATGGGTCGGGTCTGAGCGGGGTTTGGGCTACATGGGTCGGGTCTGAGCGGGGTTTGGGTTACATGGGTCGGGTCTGAGCGGGGTTTGGGTTACATGGGTCGGGTCTGAGCGGGGTTTGGGTTACATGGGTCGGGTCTGGGTGGGGTTTGGGTTACATGGGTCGGGTCTGAGCGGGGTTTGGGCTACATGGGTGGGTCGGGTCTGAGTGGGGTTTGGGCTACATGGGTCGGGTCTGAGCGGGGTTTGGGCTACATGGGTCGGGTCTGAGCGGGGTTTGGGTTACATGGGTCGGGTCTGGGTGGGGTTTGGGTTACATGGGTCGGGTCTGAGCGGGGTTTGGATTACATGGGTCGGGTCTGAGGGAGGTTTGGGCTACATGGATGGGTCGGGTCTGGGTGGGGTTAGGGCTACATGGGTTGGATCTCAGCGGGGTTTGGGTTACATGGGTCGGGTCTGAGCGAGGTTTGGGCTACATGGGTCGGGGGTCTAGGTGGGGTTTGGGCTACATGGATCGGGTCTGAGCGGGGTTTGGGTTACATGGGTCGGGTCTGAGCGGGGTGTTGGCTACATGGCTCGTGTCTGGGTGGGGTTTGGGCTACATGGGTTGGGTCTGCGCGGGGTTTGGGCTACTTGGGTCAGGTCTGAGCGGGATTTGGGTTACATGGGTCGGGTCTGGGTGGGGTTTGGGCTACATGGGTGGGTCGGGTGTGGGCGGGGTTTGGGCTACATGGGTCGGGTCTGAGGGAGGTTTGGGCTACATGGGTGGGTCGGGTCTGGGTTGGGTTAGGGCTACCTAGGTGGGTCGGGTCTAGGTGGGGTTTGGGCTACCTGGGTCGGGTCTGAGCGGAGTTTGGGCTACATGGGTCGGGTCTGAGTGGGGTTTGGGCTACCTGGGTCGGGTCTGAGCGGGGTTTGGGCTACATGGGTCGGGTCTGAGCGGGGTTTGGGCTGCATGGGTCGGGTCTGGGCGGAGTTTGGGCTACCTGGGTCGGGTGTGGGCGGGGTTTGGGCTACATGGGTCGGGTATGGGTGGGGTTTGGCCTACATGGGTCGGGTCTGGGCGGAGTTTGGGCTACCTGGGACGGGTGTGGGCGGGGTTTGGGCTACATTGGTCGGGTCTGGGTGGGGTTTGGCGTACATGGGTCGGGTCTGGGTGGGGTTCGGGCTACATGGGTGGGTCGGGTCTGGGCGGGGTTTGGGCTACCTGGGTCGGGTCTGAGCGGAGTTTGGGCTACATGGGTCGGGTCTGAGTGGGGTTTGGGCTACCTGGGTCGGGTGTGGGCGGGGTTTGGGCTACCTGGGTCGGGTCTGGGCGGAGTTTGGGCTACCTGGGTCGGGTGTGGGCGGGGTTTGGGCTACATGGGTCGGGTCTTGGTGGGGTTTGGCCTACATGGGTCGGGTGTGAGCGGGGTTTGGGCTACATGGGTCGGGTCTGAGCGGGGTTTGGGCTACATGGGTCGGGTCTGAGCAGGGTTTGGGCTACATGGGTCGGGTCTGAGCGGGGTTTGGGCTACATGGGTCGGGTCTGGGTGGGGTTTGGGCTACATGGGTCGGGTCTGAGCGGGGTATGGGCTACATGGGTCGGGTCTGAGCGGGGTTTGGGTTACATGGGTCGGGTCTGAGCGGGGTGTTGGCTACATGACTCGTGTCTGGGTGGGGTTTGGACTACATGGGTTGGGTCTGCGCGGGGTTTGGGCTACATGGGTCGGGTCTTAGCGGGGTTTGGGCTAAATGGGTCGGGTGTGGGCGGGTTTTGGCTACATGGGTCGGGTGTGAGCGGGGTTTGGGCTACATGGGTCGGGTCTGAGCAGGGTTTTGGCTACATGGGTCGGGTCTTAGCGGGGTTTGGGCTAAATGGGTCGGGTGTGGGCGGGTTTTGGCTACATGGGTCGGGTCTGAGCAGGGTTTTGGCTACATGGGTCGGGTCTGAGCGGGGTTTGGGCTACATGGGTCGGGTCTGAGCGGGGCTTGGGCTACATGGGTTGGGTGTGGGCGGGGTTTGGGCTACATGGGTCGGGTCTGAGCGGGGTTTGGGCTACATGGGTCGGGTGTGGGCGGGGTTTGGGCTACATGGGACGGGTCTGGGTGGGGTTTGGGCTACATGCGTCGGGTCTGAGCGGAGTTTGGGCTACAAAAACATAAATAAAAGTAGGAGGAATATATGAATAAACATTTGGCCTCTTACCGAGTTGGCGACCTCCAAGAGGTCAGGGAGATCCTGAGGATCCTGACGTTCTACAGTCTGCAGGTAGCGGTGGAGGGCAACGGGATCATGGTTTTGGAGTAGGCGGTACAGGTTGGGGTGATCCGGGTGGGATTCTCCGCCGTTATAGTGTGGACGTCCGGGGACTCCGGCCGGTAAGAGACCTGTCGGTAAGACATCTGGCGGTAAGACAATCGGTTGTAAGACAACTGGCGGAAAACATGGCGGTAAGACAACTGGCGGTGAAACATCTTGCGGTAAGACAACTGGCGGTCAAACATCTGGCGGAAAGATATCTGACTGTAAAACATCTGGTAGTAAGACATCTAGTGGTAAAGCTTCTGGCGGCAAGACATCTGGCGGTAAGGCATCTGGCCGTAAAATATCTAGTCGTAGGACAACTGGCGGTAAAACATCTGCTGGTAAGACAACTGGCGGCAAGACAACTGGTGGTAAAACATCTGGCTGTTAGACATCGGACAGTAAATCATCTAGCGGTAAGATATCTGGTGGCAAAACATCTGACGGTAAGACATCTGGTGGTCAGACAATTGGCTGTAAGACAACTGGCGGAAAACATATGGTGGTAAGACAACTGGCGATAAAACATCTGACGGTAAGACAACTGGCGCTAAAACATCTGACGGTAAGACACCTGGCGGTAAAACAGCTGACGGTAAGACATCTGGCGGAAAGAAATCTGGGGATAAGATATCTGGGGATGGTAGGCATTTAATAAAGCGCACACGTTTTATTTTGTTATTTATTTAATCTTTAACGATACTTACAAATCATTTCTAACTCAATATTTCAATAAAGAAATAATTCAATAAATGCAAAAGCGGAAAAGAACAGTTCATTTAATATGGGCGTCAACATATAGCGGACGGGTCACACCACAAACGCCAGAAAGGTTTGTAGAGACAGCATAGGACTCACCCAGGCCGTCCTGGCCTCTGTGTGACAGCAGCACAGGGTGGGGGCCCCGAGGTCGCCGCCCCTCCACCCCCAACCCCCCGATGTCCCCGGCCGGGCCACCCTCCTCGGGAAAGAACTGCTCCTCCTCTATCTCGCCCATCAGTCTCGTGCGACATCGCGAGAAGTCGTCGAACGAGATTCGACCGGACGCGTCGACCCCGAGTTGAGCGCGAATCTCGCCGGCCGCGTCCTCCATGTTGAGCAGACGGCACATGTGGAGGAGGTCCTGGCTGAAAGGGTGCGTGATGTGTTACAAGGAGACATGTCCTGGCTGAAAGGGTGCGTTATGTGTTACAAGGAGACATGTCCTGGCTGAAAGGGTGCGTTATGTGTTACAAGGAGACATGTCCTGGCTGAAAGGGTGCGTTATGTGTTACAAGAAGACATGTCCTGGCTGAAAGGGTGCGTGATGTGTTACAAGGAGACATGTCCTGGCTGAAAGGGTGCGTTATGTGTTACAAGGAGACATGTCCTGGCTGAAAGGGTGCGTTATGTGTTACAAGGAGGCATGTCCTGGCTGAAAGGGTGCGTGATGTGTTACAAGGAGACATGTCCTGGCTGAAAGGGTGCGTTATGTGTTACAAGGAGACATGTCCTGGCTGAAAGGGTGCGTTATGTGTTACAAGGAGGCATGTCCTTGCTGAAAGGGTGCGTTATGTGTTACAAGGAGACATGTCCTGGCTGAAAGGGAGCGTTATGTGTTACAAGGAGACATGTCCTGGCTGAAAGGGTGCGTTATGTGTTACAAGGAGACATGGGGAGGAGGTCCTGGCTGAAAGGGTGCGTTATGTGTTACAAGGAGACATGTCCTGGCTGAAAGGGTGCGTTATGTGTTACAAGGAGACATGTCCTGGCTGAAAGGGTGCGTTATGTGTTACAAGAAGACATGTCCTGGCTGAAAGGGTGCGTGATGTGTTACAAGGAGACATGTCCTGGCTGAAAGGGTGCGTTATGTGTTACAAGGAGACATGTCCTGGCTGAAAGGGTGCGTTATGTGTTACAAGGAGGCATGTCCTGGCTGAAAGGGTGCGTTATGTGTTACAAGGAGACATGTCCTGGCTGAAAGGGAGCGTTATGTGTTACAAGGAGACATGTCCTGGCTGAAAGGGTGCGTTATGTGTTACAAGGAGACATGGGGAGGAGGTCCTGGCTGAAAGGGTGCGTTATGTGTTACAAGGAGACATGTCCTGGCTGAAAGGGAGCGTTATGTGTTACAAGGAGACATGTCCTGGCTGAAAGGGTGCGTTATGTGTTACAAGGAGACATGGGGAGGAGGTCCTGGCTGAAAGGGTGCGTTATGTGTTACAAGGAGACATGTCCTGGCTGAAAGGGTGCGTTATGTGTTACAAGGAGACATGGGGAGGAGGTCCTGGCTGAAAGGGTGCGTTATGTGTTACAAGGAGACATGTCCTGGCTGAAAGGGAGCGTTATGTGTTACAAGGAGACATGTCCTGGCTGAAAGGGTGCGTTATGTGTTACAAGGAGACATGGGGAGGAGGTCCTGGCTGAAAGGGTGCGTTATGTGTTACAAGGAGACATGTCCTGGCTGAAAGGGTGCGTTATGTGTTACAAGGAGACATGGGGAGGAGGTCCTGGCTGAAAGGGTGCGTTATGTGTTACAATGAGACATGTCCTGGCTGAAAGGGAGCGTTATGTGTTACAAGGAGACATGGGGAGGAGGTCCTGGCTGAAAGGGTGCGTGATGTGTTACAAGGAGACATGTCTTGGCTGAAAGGGTGCGTTATGTGTTACAAGGAGACATGGGGAGGAGGTCCTGGCTGAAAGGGTGCGTGATGTGTGTTACAAGGAGACATGTCCTGGCTGAAAGGGTGAGCTATGTGTTACAAGGAGACATGGGGAGGAGGTCCTGGCTGAAAGGGTGCGTTATGTGTTACAAGGAGACATGTCCTGGCTGAAAGGGTGCGCTATGTGTTACAAGGAGACATGTCCTGGCTGAAACGGTGCGTTATGTGTTACAAGGAGACATGTCCTGGCTGAAAGGGTGCGTTATGTGTTACAAGGAGACATGTCCTGGCTGAAAGGGTGCGTTATGTGTTACAAGGAGACATGGGGAGGAGGTCCTGGCTGAAAGGGTGCGTTATGTGTTACAAGGAGACATGTCCTGGCTGAAAGGGTGCGTTATGTGTTACAAGGAGACATGTCCTGGCTGAAACGGTGCGTTATGTGTTACAAGGAGACATGTCCTGGCTGAAAGGGTGCGTTATGTGTTACAAGGAGACATGTCCTGGCTGAAAGGGTGCGTTATGTGTTACAATGAGACATGTCCTGGCTGAAAGGGTGCGTTATGTGCTACAAGGAGACGTGTGGAGGAGTTCCTGGCTGAAAGGCTGCGTTATGTGTTACAAGGAGACATGGAGAGGAGGTCCTGGCTGAAAAGATGCGTTATGTGTTACAAGGAGACATGTGAAGCAGGTTTTTATACCAATTGGTAAAACAATGCCTCAATTAATATTATCATTTAACGATCCATTTTTATCATGGTTAGTTGCACGTTACCGTGTTGTGGGGCATTGATTTTCCATGATACAATGGATATCGGCGCTTTTATACAACTAAGTAATAGTTGGAAGCTATTTGAACTGTATGGTTCCATGGCGATGGCAGGTCTAGCACGTTATGATATCAGACGTGCCGTGTAACATAATGCATGGTCATGTACGGTCCGGTATGATCGAACACGGTGAAGAGGGTTCAAAGAATTGGACGATATGGAACCCACTTGTTACTTCCGTCGATAAACCGCTAACAACCACAACATTATATCTTCAACACCTTTGTTAGTTCCCTCTACAGCTATACACCAAACACGAAATTCTCACTTCAGCAACCTTGTTAGTTCTCCCTGCAGCTCTCCAACAGCCACGAAATTCACTCTCCAGCACCCTTGCTAGTTCCCTCCACAGCTCTAAACCAGTCACGAAATTCCCTCTTTAGCACCCTTTTTAGTTACCTCTACAACTCTTCACCAGCAACAAAATTCCCACGACAGCACCGTTATTAGTTCCGTCTATAGCTCTACACCAGCCACACGGTTCCCTCTTCAGCACCCTTGTTGGTTCCCTCTACAGCCCTCTACCAGACACGAAATTCCCACTTCAGCACCCTTATTAGTTCCCTCTACAGCTCTCTACCAGACACGATATTCCCTCTTCAGCTACCTAATTAGTTCCCTCCACAGCTCCACGCCAGCTACACATATCCCTCTTCAGCACCCTTATTAGTTCCCTCTACAGCTCTCTACCAGTCACGATATTCAACCTTCAGCTGCCTTATTAGTTCCCTCCACAGATCCCTTTTCAGCACCCTTATTAGTTCCCTCTACAGGTACATAGATCCCTCTTCAGCACTCTTATTAGTTCCCTCTACAGATACATAGATCCCTCTTCAGCACCCTTATTAGTTCCCTCTACAACTCTACACCAGCTTCATGGTTCCTTCACTAACTGCCTTGTGAATCCCAACCTCGCAGCTTTAACAGTTGCCCACGACACCAACACACAGCCATAATAACACCACAGCCGCAATATGAGACGGTGCCACGGCGCCGCGCTTACACCAACCAGGCGGTCTTACGGCGCTTCCGCGGAGCAATCAATTGTACAAACTGGCCACCAGACCTGTTTCATCACCCGCCCCCGATAGGACCCTGTCAGCCGGGCTGCTTGGGCCCATAGGATCCGGCCGGTGCGCTCCGTCGGCACCACGCACGCTGATGAAGACGATGGGAAGGCGATGGGAATGCGGGACGTAAAGGCGATGGGCAGGGGTGTTGAGAGGCCAGGGGCACAGACAGATCCAGGCGGCCCGGGTCGGCCAGCACACAGCCATGACTCACGGAGCCTTCCGTGGCAGGGCGACTGGGAGGCGGCATGGGATTCTGAATCTAACGCTGGTGCCAGTTTGACCACAGATTCAACATGCACGTAAGCTAGGGCGACAGAAAGAAGGGATAGAGAGCCATGGTCACGGCTGGGAAAGACTGTGACGGGCCGTATTCTGGCAGTGTAGACACAAGAACTAAGAAAAAGGCGCAGCGAGCCACATGTCAAAGAAATCAAAAACAAGATCCAGCAACAACGTTATTAATAACAACCTACACCAAGCAGTCAACAATAATAAGACCACAACAAGGTCAACAGTACTACGACCCACAACCAGGTCATCGTTAATAAGACCCACAACAAGGTCATCGGCAATCAGACCCACCAGCAAGGTCATCGGTAATAAGACCCCCAACAAGGTCATCGGTAATAAGACCCACAACCAGGTCATCGGTAATAAGACCCAGAACCAGGTCATCGTTAATAAGACCCAGAACCAGGTCATCGGTACCTAGACCCAGAACCAGGTCATCGGTAATAAGACCCACAACCAGGTCATCGGTAATAAGACCCACAACCAGGTCAACAGTAATAAAACCCACAACCAGGCCGTCAGTAACAAAACCCACAACCAGGTCATCGGTAATAAGACCCACAACCAGGTCATCGGTAATAAGACCCACAACCAGGTCATCGGTAATAAGACCCACAACCAGGTCATCGGTAATAAGACCCACAACCAGGTCATCGGTAATAAGACCCACAACAAGGTCATCGTTAATAAGACCCACAACCAGGTCATCGGTAATAAGACCCACAAACAGGTCATCAGTAACAAAACCCACAACCAGGTCATCGGTTATAAGACCCACAACCAGGTCATCGGTAATAAAACCCACAATCAGGTCATCGGCTATAAGACCCACAACAAGGTCATCAGTATTAAGACCCACAACTAGGTCATCGGTAATGAGACCCACCAACAAGGTCATCAGTAATAAGACCCACAACTAGGTCATCGGTAATGAGACCCACCAACAAGGTCATCAGTGATAAGACCCACAACCAGGTCATCGTTAATAAGACCCACAACCAGGTCATCGGTAATAAGACCCAGAACCAGGTCATCGGCTATAAGACCCACCAACAAGGTCATCAGTGATAAGACCCACAACCAGGTCATCGTTAATAAGACCCACAACAAGGTCATCAGCAATACGACCCACAACCAGGTCATCGGCTATAAGACCCACAACAAGGTCATCAGTAATAAGACCCACAACTAGGTCATCGGTAATGAGACCCACCAACAAGGTCATCAGTGATAAGACCCACAACCAGGTAATCGGTTATAAGACCCCCAACAAGGTCATCAGTAATAGGACCCACAACCAGGTCATCAGTAATAAAACCCACAATCAGGTCATCGGTTATAAGACCCACAACAAGGTCATCAGTAATAAGACCCACAACCAGGTCATCAGTAATAAAACCCACAATCAGGTCATAGGCTGTAAGACCCACAACAAGGTCATCAGTAATAAAACGCACAACCAGGTCATCGGCTATAAGACCCACAACAAGGTCATCAGTAATCAGACCCACAACTAGGTCATCGGTAATGAGACCCACCAACAAGGTCATCAGTGATGAGACCCACCAACAAGGTCATCAGTGATAAGACCCACAACCAGGTCATCGGTTATAAGACCCCCAACAAGGTCATCAGTAATAGGACTCACAACCAGGTCATCGGTAATGAGACCCACCAACGAGGTCATCAGTAATAAGACCCACAACCAGGTCATCGGTTATAAGACCCACAACCAGGTCATCAGTAATAAGACCCACAACCAGGTCATCGGTAATGAGACCCACCAACAAGGTCATCAGTAATAAGACCCACCAACAAGGTCATCAGTAATAAGACCCACCAACAAGGTCATCAGTCATAAGACCCACCAACAAGGTCATCAGTAATAAGACCCACCAACAAGGTCATCAGTGATAAGACCCACAACCAGGTAATCGGTTATAAGACCCACAACAAGGTCATCAGTAATAGGACCCACAACCAGGTCATGGGTAATGAGACCCACCAACAAGGTCATCAGTATTAAGACCCACAACCAGGTCATCAGTAATAAAACCCATAACCAGGTCATCAGTTATAAGACCCACAACAAGGTCATCAGCAATAAGACCCACAACCAGGTCATCAGTAATAAGACCCACAACCAGGTCATCGGTAATGAGACCCACCAACAAGGTCATCAGTGATAAGACCCACAACCAGGTCATCGTTAATAATACCCACAACTAGGTCATCGGTAATAAGACCCACAACCAGGTCATCGGCTATAAGACCCACAACAAGGTCATCAGTAATAAAACCCACAACCAGGTCATCGGTCATAAGACCCACAACAAGGTCATCAGCAATACGACCCACAACCAGGTCATCGGCTATAAGAACCACAACAAGGTCATCAGTAATAAGACCCACAACTAGGTCATCGGTAATGAGACCCACCAACAAGGTCATCAGTGATAAGACCCACAACCAGGTAATCGGTTATAAGACCCCCAACAAGGTCATCAGTAATAGGACCCACAACCAGGTCATCAGGAATAAAACCCACAACCAGGTTATCTGTTATAAGACCCACAACAAGGTCATCAGTAATAGGACCCACAACCAGGTCATCAGTAATAAAACCCACAACCAGGTTATCGGTTATAAGACCCACAACAAGATCATCAGTAATAAAACCCACAACCAGGTCATCGGCTATAAGACCCACAACAAGGTCATCAGTAATAAGACCCGCAACTAGGTCATCGGTAATGAGACCCACCAACAAGGTCATCAGTGATAAGACCCACAACCAGGTCATCGGTTATAAGACCCACAACAAGGTCATCAGTAATAGGACCCACAACCAGGTCATTGGTAATGAGACCCACCAACAAGGTCATCAGTAATAAGACCCACAACCAGGTCATCAGTAATAAGACCCACAACCAGGTCATCGGTAATGAGACCCACCAACAAGGTCATCAATAATAAGACCCACCAACAAGGTCATCAGTAATAAGACCCACAACCAGGTCATCGGTTATAAGACCCACAACCAGGTCATCAGTAATAAGACCCACAACCAGGTCATCGGTAATGAGACCCACCAACAAGGTCATCAGTAATAAGACCCACCAACAAGGTCATCAGTAATAAGACCCTCCAACAAGGTCATCAGTCATAAGACCCACCAACAAGGTCATCAGTAATAAGACCCACCAACAAGGTTATCAGTGATAAGACCCACAACCAGGTAATCGGTTATAAGACCCCCAACAAGGTCATCAGTAATAGGACCCACAACCAGGTCATGGCTAATGAGACCCACCAACAAGGTCATCAGTATTAAGACCCACAACCAGGTCATCAGTAATAAAACCCACAATCAGGTCATCGGTTATAAGACCCACAACAAGGTCATCAGCAATAAGACCCACAACCAGGTCATCGGCTATAAGACCCACAGCAAGGTAATCAGTAATAAGACCCACAACTAGGTCATCCGTAATGAGACCCACCAACAAGGTCATCAGTAATAAGACCCACAACTAGGTCATCAGTAATGAGACCCACCAACAAGGTCATCAGTGATAAGACCCACAACCAGGTCATCGTTAATAAGACCCACAACTAGGTCATCGGTAATAAGACCCACAACCAGGTCATCGGCTATAAGACCCACAACAAGGTCATCAGTAATAAAACCCACAACCAGGTCATCGGTCATAAGACCCACAACAAGGTCATCAGCAATACGACCCACAACCAGGTCATCGGCTATAAGACCCACAACAAGGTCATCAGTAATAAGACCCACAACTAGGTCATCGGTAATGAGACCCACCAACAAGGTCATCAGTGATAAGACCCACAACCAGGTAATCGGTTATAAGACCCCCAACAAGGTCATCAGTAATAGGACCCACAACCAGGTCATCAGTAATAAAACCCACAACCAGGTTATCGGTTATAAGACCCACAACAAGGTCATCAGTAATAGGACCCACAACCTGGTCATCAGTAATAAAACCCACAACCAGGTTATCGGTTATAAGACCCACAACAAGATCATCAGTAATAAAACCCACAACCAGGTCATCGGCTATAAGACCCACAACAAGGACATCAGTAATAAGACCCGCAACTAGGTCATCGGTAATGAGACCCACCAACAAGGTCATCAGTAATAAGACCCACAACCAGGTCATCAGTAATAAGACCCACAACCAGGTCATCGGTAATGAGACCCACCAACAAGGTCATCAATAATAAGACCCACCAACAAGGTCATCAGTAATAAGACCCACAACCAGGTCATCGGTTATAAGACCCACAACCAGGTCATCAGTAATAAGACCCACAACCAGGTCATCGGTAATGAGACCCACCAACAAGGTCATCAGTAATAAGACCCACCAACAAGGTCATCAGTAATAAGACCCTCCAACAAGGTCATCAGTCATAAGACCCACCAACAAGGTCATCAGTAATAAGACCCACCAACAAGGTTATCAGTGATAAGACCCACAACCAGGTAATCGGTTATAAGACCCCCAACAAGGTCATCAGTAATAGGACCCACAACCAGGTCATGGCTAATGAGACCCACCAACAAGGTCATCAGTATTAAGACCCACAACCAGGTCATCAGTAATAAAACCCACAATCAGGTCATCGGTTATAAGACCCACAACAAGGTCATCAGCAATAAGACCCACAACCAGGTCATCGGCTATAAGACCCACAGCAAGGTAATCAGTAATAAGACCCACAACTAGGTCATCCGTAATGAGACCCACCAACAAGGTCATCAGTAATAAGACCCACAACTAGGTCATCAGTAATGAGACCCACCAACAAGGTCATCAGTGATAAGACCCACAACCAGGTCATCGTTAATAAGACCCACAACTAGGTCATCGGTAATAAGACCCACAACCAGGTCATCGGCTATAAGACCCACAACAAGGTCATCAGTAATAAAACCCACAACCAGGTCATCGGTCATAAGACCCACAACAAGGTCATCAGCAATACGACCCACAACCAGGTCATCGGCTATAAGACCCACAACAAGGTCATCAGTAATAAGACCCACAACTAGGTCATCGGTAATGAGACCCACCAACAAGGTCATCAGTGATAAGACCCACAACCAGGTAATCGGTTATAAGACCCCCAACAAGGTCATCAGTAATAGGACCCACAACCAGGTCATCAGTAATAAAACCCACAACCAGGTTATCGGTTATAAGACCCACAACAAGGTCATCAGTAATAGGACCCACAACCTGGTCATCAGTAATAAAACCCACAACCAGGTTATCGGTTATAAGACCCACAACAAGATCATCAGTAATAAAACCCACAACCAGGTCATCGGCTATAAGACCCACAACAAGGACATCAGTAATAAGACCCGCAACTAGGTCATCGGTAATGAGACCCACCAACAAGGTCATCAGTGATAAGACCCACAACCAGGTCATCGGTTATAAGACCCACAACAATGTCATCAGTAATAGGACCCACAACCAGGTCATCGGTAATGAGACCCACCAACAAGGTCATCAGTAATAAGACCCACAACCAGGTCATCAGTAATAAGACCCACAACCAGGTCATCGGTAATGAGACCCACCAACAAGGTCATCAGTAATAAGACCCACCAACAAGGTCATCAGTCATAAGACCCACCAACAAGGTCATCAGTAATAAGACCCACCAACAAGGTCATCAGTAATAAGACCCACCAACAAGGTCATCAGTCATAAGACCCACCAACAAGGTCATCAGTAATAAGACCCACCAACAAGGTCATCAGTGATAAGACCCACAACCAGGTAATCGGTTATAAGACCTCCAACAAGGTCATCAGTAATAAGACCCACAACCAGGTCATCGGTAATGAGACCCACCAACAAGGTCATCAGTATTAAGACCCACAACCAGGTCATCAGTAATAAAACCCACAACCAGGTTATCGGTTATAAGACCCACAACAAGGTCATCAGTAATAAAAGCCAAGATCAGGTCATCGGTTATAAGACCCACAACAAGGTCATCAGTAATAAGACCCACAACAAAGTCATCAGTAATAAAACCCACAACCAGGTCATCGGCTATAAGACCCACAACCAGGTCATCAGTAATAAGACCCACCAACAAGGTCATCAGTGATAAGACCCACAACCAGGTAATCGGTTATAAGACCCCCAACAAGGTCATCAGTAATAGGACCCACAACCAGGTCATCGGTAATGAGACCCAGCAACAAGGTCATCAGTAATAAGACCCACAACCAGGTCATCGGTTATAAGACCCACAACCAGGTCATCAGTAATAAGACCCACAACCAGGTCATCGGTAATGAGACCCACCAACAAGGTCATCAGTAATAAGACCCACCAACAAGGTCATCAGTCATAAGACCCACCAAAAAGGTCATCAGTAATAAGACCCCCCAACAAGGTCATCAGTAATAAGACCCACCAACAAGGTCATCAGCAATAAGACCCACCAACAAGGTCATCAGTAATAAGACCCACCAACAAGGTCATCAGTAACAAGACCCACCAACAAGGTCATCAGTAATATGACCCACTTACAAGGTCATCAATAATAAGACCCACCAATAAGGTCATCAGTAATAAGACAAACAAGAAGGACATCGGTAATAAGACAAACCAACAAGGTCATCAGCAATAAGACCCACCAACAAGGTCATCAGTAATAAGACCCACCAACAAGGTCATCAGTAACAAGACCCACCAACAAGGTCATCAGTAATATGACCCACCTACAAGGTCATCAATAATAAGACCCACCAATAAGGTCATCAGTAATAAGACAAACAAGAAGGTCATCGGTAATAAGACAAACCAACAAGGTCATCAGTAATACGACCCACAACAAGGTCATCGGCAGTAACACCCACCTACAAGGTCATCAGTAATAAAACCCACCTACAAGATCCTCACTAATAAAACCCACCAATAAGGTCATCAATAATAAGACCCACCAACAAGGTCATCAGTAATAAGACCCACCAACAAGGTCATAAGTAATGGGACCCACAACAAGGTCATCGGCAATAAGACCCACTTATGTATTATTCGTGGCGCGATGACGTCACATAACGCATATGACGCATGTCATCAATGTCATGAGTTTAATGTCAAAGTATGAGTTCTAATTCCTTTTATCCCATAATTAAGTTTACTGCCGGTAGCTATAGACGGATCCATACTCCGACAATAAGCGCCGCCAAGGTTGAGTCCTGTTTCGTCAATCGTGAGCACGAAATTGACAATTATAGCTTACGGTAGGTACAAGTGAGAAGTACTGACCGCTGAAACGGACAAGGAAGTGACATGCTGCTTTGTTTGTCGGACAGGTTTGTCGGACAGAACGCACGCGGAAGAACTTTTTCGCTACATGATTGGCAAAAAGCAACAGTGATGTCAATGAATGACTGACAACCAGGATCGGCCTATTGCCTGGAAGCAGGTTAAAATAATTTCCAAGGATGTTGTGGGTTGCCTCAACTATAACGTCACGTATGACGCACGCTTGCCAGCGCCACAAAGAAAGCTTGGAAAAAGAAACCAATCGTCATAACGTCATGGTGACGTCATGAAGCCACGTTGAATAACAAGGCGGTAGACGCACTTGTCTTTCAGTTATGACGTAACTAATTGCTCAAAACGCGCTTCACCATAACACGGAAACCTAAAGTCCCTATATAATTACTCAGAGGAAGTATAATCATGGAGCAAAAACATGCATTACTTATTTATATGGATATCAAGCTTATGTACTGCTTGGCACAACGATCAGAGCTTCAGTTCTTATTCCTGATTTGATCTGACCTGAAGCCATAAGCACCAGGTTTACCATCGTCCTGCTACGGCCCCGTCATAAGCTTAGGAACATTCATGCGTCAACGGAACACCTACCTTGCCACGAAAATCATGTTCCAGAAAACCCCTAAGAGAACAGCGCAACCGGATAGAGCCACCCACACATAGGGGCGTGGATGTGTAATGTGGGAGAGACAGCCATGACCGACAGTTGTTGGTTTGGTGAGCCTGCACGAGACGAGCAGTGACGTCAGTCCTTGTATCGCTTGTCGCCCCACTGCCCCAGCGATGGTGGGACCAATGAGGCGTGCAGGCCAGACGATAAGAGAATGTAGGACAATCACGACTCACACTCGCTCGCCCAGGTACCAAATCAACCGTGAAACCGACAACAGCAGAACGCCCCTAAATTAACCTGAAGAGCCTGAGTATACTGGGCGGCCTACCGATCCTGGCCCAAAGAAATGAGTTCCAAAGTCATTGTAGTCTCAGTATAGTGTACTGACAGGTACACATTTAGTACTGACCAAAATAGCCAGTCACTCTCATTATGGCGTACTGACCGGTACATTTTCAATACTGAGTACCACAAGAACAGTCTGTCATTTCATCTCAGTATGGTGTACTGACATTTCAGCTCAGTACGGTATACTGATATTTCATCTCAGTACGGTGTACTGACATTTCATCTCAGTATGGTGTAGACATTCCATCTCAGCATCATGGTGTACTGACATTTCATCTCAGTATGGTGTACCGACATTTCATCTCAGTATGGTGTACTGAAATTTCATCTCAGTATGGTGTACTGAAATTTCATCTCAGTATGGTGTACTGACATTTCATCTCAGTATGGTGTACTGACATTTCATCTCAGTATGGTGTACTGACATTTCATCTCAGTATGGTGTACTGACATTTCATCTCATGGTGTACTGACATTTTGTATCTCAGTATGGTGTACTGACATTTCATCTCAGTGTGGTGTACTGACATTTCATCTCAGAATGGTGTACTGACATTTCATCTCAGTATGGCGTACTGACATTTTTTATCTCAGTATGGTGTACTGACATTTCATCTCAGTATGGTGTACTGACATTTCATCTCAGTATGGTGTACTGACATTTCATCTCAGTATGGTGTACTGAAATTTCATCTCAGTATGGTGTACTGACATTTCATCTCAGTATGGTGTACTGACATTTCATCTCAGTATGGTGTACTGACATTTCATCTCAGTATGGTGTACTGACATTTCATCTCAGTATGGTGTACTGACATTTCATCTCAGTATGGTGTACTGACATTTCATCTCAGTATGGTGTACTGAAATTTTATCTCAGTATGGTGTACTGACATTTCATCTCAGTATGGTGTACTGACATTTCATCTCAGTATGGTGTACTGACATTTCATCTCAGTATGGTGTACTGACATTTCATCTCAGTATGGTGTACTGACATTTCATCTCAGAATGGTGTACTGACATTTCATCTCAGTATGGCGTACTGACATTTTTTATCTCAGTATGGTGTACTGACATTTCATCTCAGTATGGTGTACTGACATTTCATCTCAGTATGGTGTACTGACATTTCATCTCAGTATGGTGTACTGAAATTTTATCTCAGTATGGTGTACTGACATTTCATCTCAGTATGGTGTACTGACATTTCATCTCAGTATGGTGTACTGACATTTTTTATCTCAGTATGGTGTACTGACATTTTGTATCTCAGTATGGTGTACTGACATTTCATCTCAGTATGGTGTACTGACATTTCATCTCAGTGTGGTGTACTGACATTTCATCTCAGTGTGGTGTACTGACATTTCATCTCAGTATGGCGTACTGACATTTCATATCAGTATGGTGTACTGACATTTTTTATCTCAGTATGGTGTACTGACATTTCACTTCAGTATGGTGTACTGACATTTCATCTCAGTATGGTGTACTGACATTTCATCTCAGTATGGTGTACTGAAATTTCATCTCAGTATGGTGTACTGACATTTCATCTCAGTATGGTGTACTGAAATTTCATCTCAGTATGGTGTACTGACATTTCATCTCAGTATGGTGTACTGACATTTCATCTCATTATGGTGTACTGACATTTCATCTCAGTATGGTGTACTGAAATTTCATCTCAGTATGGTGTACTGACATTTCATCTCAGTATGGTGTACTGACATTTCATCTCAGTATGGTGTACTGACATTTCATCTCAGTATGGTGTACTGACATTTCATCTCAGTATGGTGTACTGACATTTCATCTCAGTATGGTGTACTGAAATTTTATCTCAGTATGGTGTACTGACATTTCATCTCAGTATGGTGTACTGACATTTCATCTCATTATGGTGTACTGAGATTTCATCTCAGTATGGTGTACTGACATTTCATCTCATTATGGTGTACTGACATTTCATCTCAGTATGGTGTACTGACATTTCATCTCAGTATGGTGTACTGACATTTCATCTCAGTATGGTGTACTGACATTTCATCTCAGTATGGTGTACTGAAATTTCATCTCAGTATGGTGTACTGACATTTCATCTCAGTATGGTGTACTGACATTTCATCTCAGTGTGGTGTACTGACATTTCATCTCGGTATGGCGTACTGACATTTCATATCAGTATGGCGTACTGACATTTTTTATCTCAGTATGGTGTACTGACATTTTGTATCTCAGTATGGTGTACTGACATTTCATCTCAGTATGGTGTACTGACATTTCATCTCAGTGTGGTGTACTGACATTTCATCTCAGTGTGGTGTACTGACATTTCATCTCAGAATGGTGTACTGATATTTCATCTCAGTATGGCGTACTGACATTTTTTATCTCAGTATGGTGTACTGAAATTTCATCTCATTATGGTGTACTGACATTTCATCTCAGTATGGTGTACTGACATTTCATCTCAGTATGGTGTACTGACATTTCATCTCAGTATGGTGTACTGACATTTCATCTCAGTATGGTGTACTGACATTTCATCTCAGTATGGTGTACTGACATTTCATCTCAGTATGGTGTACTGACATTTCATCTCAGTATGGTGTACTGACATTTCATATCAGTATGGTGTACTGACATTTCATCTCAGTATGGTGTACCGACATTTCATCTCAGTATGGTGTACTGAAATTTTATCTCAGTATGGTGTACTGACATTTCATCTCAGTATGGTGTACTGACATTTCATCTCAGTATGGTGTACTGACATTTCATCTCAGTATGGTGTACTGACATTTCATCTCAGTATGGTGTACTGAAATTTCATCTCAGTATGGTGTACTGACATTTCATCTCAGTATGGTGTACTGACATTTCATCTCAGTATGGTGTACTGACATTTCATCTCAGTATGGTGTACTGACATTTCATCTCAGTATGGTGTACTGAAATTTCATCTCAGTATGGTGTACTGACATTTCATCTCAGTGTGGTGTACTGACATTTCATCTCAGTATGGCGTCCTGACATTTCATATCAGTATGGCGTACTGACATTTTTTATCTCAGTATGGTGTACTGACATTTTGTATCTCAGTATGGTGTACTGATATTTCATCTCAGTATGGCGTACTGACATTTTTTATCTCAGTATGGTGTACTGACATTTCATCTCAGTATGGTGTACTGACATTTCATCTCAGTATGGTGTACTGAAATTTCATCTCAGTATGGTGTACTGACATTTCATCTCAGTATGGTGTACTGACATTTCATCTCAGTATGGTGTACTGACATTTCATCTCAGTATGGTGTACTGACATTTCATCTCAGTATGGTGTACTGACATTTCATCTCAGTATGGTGTACTGACATTTCATAACAGTATGGTGTACTGACATTTCATCTCAGTATGGTGTAGACATTTCATCTCAGTATGGTGTACTGAAATTTTATCTCAGTATGGTGTACTGACATTTCATCTCAGTTTGGTGTACTGACATTTCATCTCAGTATGGTGTACTGACATTTCATCTCAGTATGGTGTACTGACATTTCATCTCAGTATGGTGTACTGAAATTTCATCTCAGTATGGTGTACTGACATTTCATCTCAGTATGGTGTACTGACATTTCATCTCAGTATGGTGTACTGACATTTCATCTCAGTATGGTGTACTGACATTTCATCTCAGTATGGTGTACTGAAATTTCATCTCAGTATGGTGTACTGACATTTCATCTCAGTGTGGTGTACTGACATTTCATCTCAGTATGGCGTCCTGACATTTCATATCAGTATGGCGTACTGACATTTTTTATCTCAGTATGGTGTACTGACATTTTGTATCTCAGTATGGTGTACTGACATTTCATCTCAGTATGGTGTACTGCAATTTCATCTCAGTATGGTTTACTGACATTTCATCTCAGTATGGTGTACTGACATTTCATCTCAGTATGGTGTACTGACATTTCATCTCAGTATGGTGTACTGACCTGGGCTCGCGTTAACATTGGCCAATAGCCATTTGGCGAGAAAATTCAGGATTTGGCGATAAGAACTTCCTGGACACTCGCCAAAATGGCGAATATAAAATTTCAACTACAAACACATTTTTATTCATGTTTTTTTCAACAAATGGAACCAGAAAATCCTCGAACAAATATTTGGCTAATTTTGGCTAATGTTTTTCCACTGAATTAGCCAAATTGGCTAATGAGAAAAATATCCTAGCGCGAGCCCAGCTGACATTTTATCTCAGTATGGTGTACTGACATTTTGTATCTCAGTATGGTGTACTGCCTTTTTTTATCTCAGTATGGTGTACTGACATTTCAGCTCAGTGTGGTGTATCGATAGGTACACGTTCAGTATTGAGTACCAAAAGAACAGTCAGCCAGTCATTGTCACGGGATAACACGGGTGGATCCATGGTGGGGGGGGGGGGGGGGTGTCCAGGGTGTCCGGACCCCCCCTTTCGGCAGCAGAACGCTATCTGAGGCGGCGTGGACCCCCCCCACCCGGTCGTCAAGAAATTGGTGCATACCCCGGTCGCAAGTTTGTTCAGAGCCCCCCCCCCCCTTTCAAATTCTTGGATCCAGTCGCACCCCCCCCCCACCCTTTTTCAAATTCCTGGATCCAGTCGCACCCCCTCCCCCTTTTTCAAATTCCTGCATCCAGTCGCACCCCCTCCCCCTTTTTCAAATTCCTGGATCCAGTCGCACCCCCTCCCCCTTTTTCAAATTCCTGCATCCAGTCGCACCCCCTCCCCCTTTTTCAAATTCCTGGATCCAGTCGCACCCCCTCCCCCTTTTTCAAATTCCTGGATCCGGTCGCACCCCCCGCCACCCTTTTTCAAATTCCTGGATCCGGTCGCACCCCCCCCCCCCTTTTCGAATTCCTGGATCCGCCCGTTGGATACCGCAGCTGGAGGGAGGAATGCGCGGGCTGGAGGGAGGTTGGTCGCTGGATGAAGCACGCCGGCGAAGGCGGGTGACTCACGCGCAGGTTTTTTGTCACCCTAAATTCCTTGGCGACTGGCACACACTCGCGTATGAGGATTGTGTTAAGCCGGGAGACTGTGTCAGGCTCATAGGACTATCCATTTCACATGTCCACCTACACAGGCCTCATGTTTCCAGTTCAGTCTCCCAGTAAGCCGCCCTTCGTTTCAATGAAAATGAAGAACAGCTACACATATCCGCAGCACGATTTACGCGCATTGCATAAGAGAGAATTTTATTCTGACCCGGAATGGCCATTGACCCATAGAACAAATGTCACACTAAAAACATTGTCACAATGACGTGTCCCAGGGCTACGGGAAATCATATCGCTACAATGGGGCGGAAACCATGAGCCATGAGACTTCTTCTACTTGGTATCGTCACCCCCCCACCCTCCCCCCCCCGAGCTTACGGGGTCCGCTTACCGAGTTAATCCACTGTCAGTGGCAAAGTCACGCCTGTCAGCTATTTGTAGCTGAAGTTAATCGAATATATGGACTATATTAGCCAGTCTTATAACTCATTTATCGCATGTCCAATTTTAAACTCGGTGCCCGGTGGGTGTGTGGGGGGGGGGGGCTCTGACAATGTGCGTTCATAAAACGGGTTGCCAAAGAAATATACCCGTTCCGAGCATCATAAGGCGGTAAAACGCCCCGACCGAGCGGATTTTAGCGAGGAAAAAAGGGGGGGGGGGCTTTAAAGCGGACCCCCACCCTAAACCCAGCAATTTATTAAGTACCCCCTCCCCCGCGGGGGTCGGTAAAATGCGCGTTCACAATTCAGGTAGTTTCCCATTCACTCCCGATAGTCGAGGAATGGCTTCTTCCCGAATCACAAGGAGAATCCTCGAACGTTCACAAATCACGTAAATTGAGCAACAGGATGTATCCGGGATACAAATAAAGCTTGAAGCATGGAGAGTTGAGTTGTGGGTCTGAGGATGTATCCTATCACCTGCTAATCTAGCTATACCCATATCATCTATTAGGGCTGAATATCCCATATCATACTCGCCGGAAGCCACATAACATGAGTCAGTGGTGGCTTCTCGAGCCCCTCCAGTCATTGACTACATGGCCCCAGCTGGGACGTCTCCCACTGCTTGGCATTCATTCAAGCTAAGCAGAACATGTTGTCGTTTGTGGGGAAGGGGAAGCCCTTTATAACAGACCAGACGGGAAGGTTGGTGCCGACTCCCGAAAAACACATGAATGCAGATATTGGGCTTGGCATATGCCTCAAGCACGTTTTCATTATTTTCATTTCATGTCTACATTGAAAAAAAACAAGTGGTGCTGTAAGTCGTGCAGTAAGTTTTCACCACAAAAATGTGAAAGCGTGAGAACGGGTCACGATGCAAGCGTGGTAGAAAGACCTATAAATATTGTCACTACCAACGAATGCTGCGTGCATTGAGGCCGTGCATTGAGGCCGGCAACTGGTGATAATAACACGGGCGGCTAAATGAAATATTTAGTACATAAGATGGGTTGGATGATATGCTATGTAACTGATAGAAAATTTAGTACATATGGGCTGAATGATGAGCTATGTAACTGGTACAACATTTGGTACAGATGGGTTGGATGATGAGCTATGTAACTGATAGACCATTTGGTACATATGGGTTGGCTGATGAGCTATGTAACTGAAAGAACATTTGGTACAGATGGGTAGGATGATGAGCTATGCAAATGAAAGAACAATTGGTACATATGGGTTGAATGATAAGCTATGTAACAGATAGAACATTTAATACATATGGGTTGGATGATGAGCTATTATGTACATGATCGAACATTTGGTACAGATGGGTTGGATGAGGAGCTTTGTAACTGAAAGACCATTTGGTACATATGGGTTGGCTGATGAGCTATGTAACTGATATAACATTTGGTACAGATCGGTTGGATGAGGAGCTTTGTAACTGATAGACTATTTGGTACATATGGGTTGGATGATGAGCTATGTAACTGATAGAGCATTTGGTACATATGGGTGATGAGCTATGTAACTGATAGAACATTTGGTACATATGGGTTGGCTGATGAGCTATGTAACTGAAAGAACATTTGGTACAGATGGGTTGGATGATGAGCTATGCAAATGAAAGAACATTTGGTACAGATGGGTTGGATGATGAGCTATGTAACTGATAGAACATTTGGTACAGATGGGTAGGATGATGAGCTATGCAAATGAAAGAACATTTGGTACATATGGGTTGAATGATAAGCTATGTAACAGATAGAACATTGAATACATATGGGTTGGATGATGAGCTATTATGTACATGATAGAACATTTGGTACAGATGGGTTGGATGAGGAGCTATTATGTACATGATAGAAAACTTGGTACAGATGGGTTGGATGAGGAGCTATTATGTACATGATAGAACATTTGGTACAGATGGGTTGGATGAGGAGCTATTATGTACATGATAGAACATTTGGTACAGATGGGTTGGATGAGGAGCTATTATGTACATGATAGAACATTTGGTACAGATGGGTTGGATGATGAGCTATTATGTACATGATAGAACATTTAGTACAGATGGGTTGGATGATGAGCTATTATGTACATGATAGAACATTTGGTACAGATGGGTTGGATGATGAGCTATTCTGTACATGATAGAACATTTAGTACAGATGGGTTGGATGATGAGCTATTATGTACATGATAGAACATTTGGTACAGATGGGTTGGATGAGGAGCTATTATGTACATGATAGAACATTTGGTACAGATGGGTTGGATGAGGAGCTATTATGTACATGATAGAACATTTGGTACAGATGGGTTGGATGATGAGCTATTATGTACATGATAGAACATTTGGTACAGATGGGTTGGATGAGGAGCTATTATGTACATGATAGAACATTTGGTACAGATGGGTTGGATGATGAGCTGTGTAACAAGATAGAACACTTGGTACAGATGGGTTGGATGAAGAGCTATTATGTACATGATAGAACACTTGGTACAGATGGGTTGGATAATGAGCTGTGTAACAAGATAGAACATTCAGTACATATCATAGATATGGCTTTGGCTGATGAGCTATGCAATTGATAAAACCTTTGGTACATATGGGTTGGCTGATGAGCTATGTAACTGAAAGAACATTTGGTACATGTGGGTTGGCTGATGAGCTATGTAACTGATAGAACATTTGGTACAGATGGGTTGGATGATGAGCTATGTAACTGAAAGAACATTTGGTACAGATGGGTTGGATGATGAGCTATTATGTACATGATAGAACATTTGGTACAGATGGGTTGGATGAGGAGCTATTATGTACATGATAGAACATTTGGTACAGATGGGTTGGATGATGAGCTATTATGTACATGATAAAACTTTTGGTACATATGGGTTGGCTGATGAGCTATGTAACTGAAAGAACATTTGGAACACATGGGTTGGATGATGAGCTATGTAACAGAAAATATTGTACATATGGGTTGGCTGATTAGCTATGTAATGCATGGATAATTTTGTGATATATATATATTGGTTGATTGTGATAATGGGATATAATGTACAGAATCATTTAGCATTGAAGGGTTGGCAGTTGAGATATGCATCATGTAATGTATGAAGCATTTGATACATGTGGGTTGGCTGATGAGCTATGCAATTAACATATATCTGAGGCAGATGGGTCTGCTAATTAGCTATGTAATATATAAAAAATTTGGTACAGATGGCTGTCTAATAAGTCATGTAACATAAGGAACATTTGGTAGGAATTGGCTGATAAATATTGTAATAAAAGAAATATTTGATAAATATCGGCTGGGGAGTAATATATAAAACATTTGGTACAGATTGTACAATTCAATGGTACAAATTGTACAAATCTAATGGTACAAATTGTACAAAACTAATGGTACAGGTTATACAAAATTAATGGTACATATTGTACAAAATTAATGGTACAAATAGTTTCATTCCATGCATCATAGATCTGGTTTGGTGATTGTCAGGGACAAGGGAACTAGCTACCATCAAATTACATGTCTATCATCCTGTGTTAAGTAAACCATTATTTAATACATTTTATGAATAAGTCAATATTGTTTTTTCAGACAGGTACAATTACCAGTCAGATTGGCATGCTAAATATTTAATATTGAGTCCTGACTATCACACATTAACCATGTTAACCACATACATCCAACTGTATCATACTTATTATGGGTACATACATAAACTTTGATATAAAGATCATGTATCTTCTATACATCAAGTCTACAACAGACAGACTTGAGAAATGTTTACAAGGCTATGTTCATGTCTACAGCACAGACGTAAGATGTTTATCTTATCGTTTAAGATATAATTTATACATAATGCAAGTGAATTATTATACCATAATTTAAAATAAAATAATTTCCAATAGATCTAAGCTTAATAGTTAAAGCTGCTCATACATCATTTTTGTATGGTGAGGTCTCAGGTCAACCATTGGAATGGGTTTCCCCAGCTGGAGGCAATGACATGAATATTTATACTTAAAAACTTAACTACGCCTTTGAAAAATGTTTTGAATGGGAATGATGTATTGAGGCTCTTAGCAACTATAGGAACTTGGTTCATGGGATAGAACTATAACAAGTTGTTATACATAGCGTATGCACAGGCCGTAGGACTTCCATCCCATGAACCGAAAGCCTATAGTTGCTATCCCCATCCCACTGGCCCTATGCACCTAATTGATACTGCCGTTAAATATATATTATTAATATATGATAACACTTCTTTGTCATAGTAAAAATGTATACAGTTAGACAATATATCTTATATAATTTTGCAAAACATCTTAGTCATAATCTAAGTGAAAAATTGCTTAACGACTGACTTTATTTGAGCAGCTTCAGCATTTTTAGGCTTAAGCCTTAGCATGAAACTAATTGCATCTTTAAACAAGAGCTGTTATAGCAGGACTGTTATAATTGGACCATTATAACTGGACTTTATAACCATTTTGCATTAAACCATCCACACATTATAGCTATGTGTATGCCTATTAACAACCTAAAGGCAGTGCAAACCATTACTATGGGTTACCACAACATGAACCTAATACAATGATAGGGGTACAGTCTACAGACCTGTCAATGAAACCATCTCCATCCCTGTCACAAGCAGCGAACAGACGCCTCAGTCGCTCGTCTTCCTCTGTGCTGCTAGACTCGCTGCTACAGCTCCCCGAGCCTTTACTGGGGCTACCACCCCCATCAGCCGGCTCTGTTTCCTTCATGAAAGCAGACGACATCCTTCTGGCGCGTCTTATCACATTTTCCAAAATTATCCGAGTAAATAAAGTGGTTCTGTGCTTCGTAAGTGTATGACAGGTTTTTTTCGATAGAGATGAACGAAGCCAGTCTGGTACTTCCGGTAGTGAGTCAGCCACTCGCCAGATGGCGACGCTGTGTTTGCCCAAAAGGCATCATAACGCAAACCAATATTATTTAAAGCTGCTCATACAGTTTCACATCAGTAATCTTTCAAAATATGCTAAACGGTACCGGACATATTTTGTGAATTTGTCAGAAAAATACACTTTAACAAAAATATAGACCTATACATCATGAAATCTAGTGGACAGTGGGCATGTTCTGTATGCAATCGTTTTATACAAAATTCAGTTTGATATGCCGGTTTAATTAAGTCTTAGCTTTCACAGCTGCAAAATGTATTTGATCAGCTACGCCTCTTTTTCTTCTATTGTAGCAAAATCGTTTCGCTTAGAGCACTTCTCGTATATGCAGGGGTCAAGTTTTAATTATTGGTCTGTGTTTACACGGTGGCGGCGGAAGTGAGCTAGCCCGCCGTGAGGCAGTGACCTGGGTTGAGTTGCGGAGCACGTTCGACCGCCGCGAACATTTTTGGCCACTCGGAGCTCGCTATGCAACGACATTGGTCACATCGAACTATTTCCATTTGTTGCGGGGATATCTACTAAATAAATGTCCTTACTTTGGAAATAGCAGCACAATCTAAATAGTGTAAATATTAATGAATAAAAGATAACTATAAAGCATCGATATTTACGGATTATCCCCACTTATTTGAGAAGAATCGTCGTCCAGAGTTTAATATTATCATGCGGGGCTGCTCTTGATCGCGGCGAACCAAACCCCATTTCCGGTTCAAAATTGTACGCGTCCTTGACCAATCCGCCAAGTTCAAATCCTTATTAGTCGTTGCCGATGGCGTGCGCACGCGGTCGACAGCCATATGCAACGCACCCCTGCATGGTTTCTGGTCGTCTGATACGCCAGGGGGAATTAAATATCAGTGTCCATGCATCACACGCACACTCATAGGGAAGAATAGAGATTTAACCTTAAACAGTTTACCATAACAATTTTTTTTCCGTGAGTTCTTAATTATATATTTTGTTCTTCTCGGAAGCGTTTCATATATTTTCGTTTGCTCAAAATATTTATGGCTAATGTATAGGCCTAACAAATAAACAATATATAATGCCACTGATGTAAGAGATAATACTTAGTGAAGTAGGTACAAACTTTTCGTCCATCAAATAATAAACGCTGAATGTGTCACTGTACTATAATGTGACCATTTAGTGGAGCGGCTGCAGGAGGAAGGGCCGTGGGCGATCACTATATATCTTCCGTAGGCGGGCCAGTAACAATAAAAACACTTCAGAATTACTGGACATACGCAATGCAGTGAGAAGGCTGAGATATATATCGCTATATTTCTGTATTGTGTGACAGTAAGGGGCATTAATGCTTGCCGACATGGTGTGACGCTGAGAATTATATCATTTGTCAGCAACCATGTACGGTTGGTAAATCAAATCTTATGTACATGCATGGGTACATGCCATTGCATATCCACTTATTCACTCTGGCTCGCGCTAGCATATTTACCAGTAACCGATAATGTGCAATCGTGACAAAACATTTTATTTCCTCCATCTTAGTACGTAGCCGGCTATATCAAGTGCAAGTGATTAATTGTTGCTCAAACAGCAATATTGCCAGTAACAATAGCACGTATAAGTCTGTGACAAAGGGTTTAAACGTGATATATTCAAAGATAACTAAAATATAAATAGATCATACATAAAACACACTTTGTGGCACCCGATATAAGCGATGAAATACAGTATATTCAGCAGATATATAAGTTATTTTTCACAGACAATAAATACTGATTAATAACAACATACAGTTGTTTAATACTGTTCAAACTGCATTGCCACGAGCATCAACAAATCGACTGCAATCTATCCATCACCTTTAAAACATATAACATTAGATGGCATATATCATACATAACGTCATTTGACTAGGTTCGTCTTACATGCAAGCGCATGTTCCCGAGATTCTGGTTTATGCACGCTGGATGAATCTTGGCAAGACATGATCTACGGGGATTGGTAGGCCCACTCTACCAAATCCTGCCGTCCGCGTAAGCCGGGTGCGCCAGGCGGTAGGCGTGCCTGGCTTGAGACTCCTGGTAGCTCTCCTGGATGAGGTGTCTGTGGGCGTCGTGCTCCCGACGGCTCTCCGCCAGACGCCGCTCAATGTCGCGTCTGGATCCAATTTCACATACAAGCCATTCATACACTATAGCTTTATAGATGCTGAATGGAAACCCAAGCAACAGATACTATAATTAATTACTATAATCCAAGCAAAATCGTTTATGTTTCATTCTTGTTTGTTATGGAAGCCACGTAAGTACGTACTGCGGTTAGTGGATCTCAAAAATGAGATGAAAATGAAGATACGTTGAACTGAACTAACTATTATCCTCATCTCACCTGACCTTGTGTCCACATGTTACATTCAATTTACTTGAGCATCTAAGTTAATCTCAACTGAAGTTATGCGTCGGCCGGTATTTGCTCACCTGGCTTTAGCTTCTGATTCTGTGATAGCCGCATTGTTGACTACGATCTTCACCGTACTAATGATGAAGGAAGTCCCTAGGACCACAGCCTGACAGATTAGAAACAAATTGTGGGTATATATAGGGAGAACAAAATACTTGCCACGTACAAGTTAATTAAGGTGGTGAAATTCCAGAATTATCATTTAGATCTATGCGCTATACTTAGGCAGAAATTCTCGACCCTTTGCTGGAAATCATGAATATCCATGCATCTCCTAAAAACTCCTACTACCAATTTGGTGGCCAACCTACATACGTGCAAGATAACTATTATAGTTTCTCGTGGCCATCGACATTGTTTTAACTGTTAATTAGGCGCCATTGTTCAATGTGATAAAGAAAAGGTTGTGTGTGTATTGGAAGGTCCTTTCACTTACTTCTCCTTTGTTGTAGAAGTCCACAGCCTTTTGTAGGGATGTCGCATCGGAGAAGAGCACCCAACCAAAGCCGTTGTGACGCCGTGAGAGCAAATCCTACAACATGGACAGAACGAGAGATGGAAGGCGAAGGTGGGTTCGTTGTCAGACGTCAACAAGAACACGTACGCGTCCATCAGGTACACGTCATTAGTTGCAGAGAGGATCCATAGCCAACCACTGCCGTGGATATTAGACATAAAGGTGTGCCTAGTAATGGGTGGTGGTGTGATATCTCTCGGCCCGGCCATCCGTGGACCCCTCCAAGGACCTACCCCTTTATACAGGGATCAAGGGTCACGAACTGACCCGGAAAGTTTTTGGTTCCCGCCCTGGCTCGGGCTCGAACCACCGACCTCTCGCTTTCCAGGACGTTCGGAGCGTAACGTCAAACGCGATGCGCCAAAGGGATTCCGTTGGCGCAGGTTGTTTTTGGTCTATTTATGTCGCACCGGACCGTTACCGAGATACTACAGTGGGACCAATTAAAGACCGCGTGGCTGACCTATATCCTGGGCTGGCCTACCTTGCAGAGATACACTTCCTTGACGCTGCAGTCTGCCTCCATCTCCAGAAGGCCCTCCAACTTCTGCACGGTGATATTGGCCGGCAGGTGAGAAAGATATGCAGCTCGATCCCTCTCAGCAGGCACCTAAACATCCATATGACATAGTATATTAAAATATGCCATCAATGCTCAAAAATAAATTACGCAACATTGTGTAAATTACATTGTGTACGATACCAAAATGTCAAAATACAAGATGCAAATATATCATCCGACGTTGTTTTCACCTGAAGCCAAGAGGGGGCGTCTTTGTCGCCGGATGTCACATAACTCCAGTCTTTGCTGGACATCTGACAAGTGTCGCTGTCTGAAGTGAAGGGGTTCGGGTAAGTATACGAAGCTATAACGAAAGTTAATTGTATGGCCATATGAGAGATATTAAGAGATTAGATAGACGAGTGCCCTACCACTAGGGCCATAAAGACCCCCCAGACAACCTAGTGTGCTGCATGCACAAGGACTTGAGTCTGCTGCCCGCATTGTAGGCAAATATATAAGAAAGCTTTTGTCAGAGAAAAAACGCATTCAATATCGGGGAGCAGATAAGCAAGATGCAAAAGATTCAAATGAACTGGATTTGTAGAACTTACTGATACCCGATTCCAAACTTCCATAGCTGTTTAGAGCTGACGTAAGGTCGAGAGCATCCTGCAGAGACATGTGAGGCTTCCGCAGTTGTTGGAAGTCTGTACAGATGGCAGGACAGTCCATCCTTTGTCCAAGGTCACCTGGAAACAATGCTTCAGGTATATCACACGTACTTGAGGGTACACCAAGGATACATTCAATCTGCAGCTCAACGCCGTCCATTTTTTTAAAGTTTTTTAAAGGCCTTACTTGCATTGCAGGCAGCAGAGTATAAGTCGAGAGCCTTTACCTGGATTGCCTCCAAGACCGTTTAGCTTGACTGAGAGTCCTTGCTGATAACTGGGCAGGCGACCGGTACCCGTCTCCATTCCGCCTTCTGAACCAGCCGTCCAACCTGCAAGCAAACCCCAATGGGCGTTTGAACGATACATTATATTAGCTAGACGTTAAATAAACATATATTCCCCTAATAGTGTCACATTCCCAATTTAGCACCCGTCCGTTTTCAACACAAGTGGCTATTCTTTCTTCATTCAGGTGGTCAATTACGATCATAGGACATGCACAACAATTGTTCACCAATTATCACCCACCAAGTGCATCGGCGAGGGTGTGGAAAGTTGCCGCAATGTCGTCCTCGTCGAAGGCACACTGCTGGTTGCTGACCTGTAGATGTGTCAATGCTGAACGAGACACCATGGAAAGCAGCGCCTGGAGTCCTGCCGCGTCTGTTTGAGCCAAACTCCAAGCTTACATTGGTGCTCAGTGGTGAAATAAACGGGTTTCAAACCAACGGATATGTCAGAGGATATCCCTTGGATAGACCTAGCCCCCAACATCAATTTCAGACTAAAAAAAAGACCGGTCGGATGCAGTTCTTTCACCCATGTTTTCTCAGTTTAGGCGTTGACACATTACCTCAACTTGGACATGGGCCATTGTCCGAAGACATGTGGTAGGCTTTGTCCCCTCGTCGTTTATTGAACAGGACACCACGGCAGTTGTGGCGTGGACCATGAGGCGTGGACAAGCGTTTGGTAGCCTTCACGAAACATTGACTTGTAATACAATGTACCCCGTAATAAAAGTGCATATACATATTTGTCAATCTCACCAATGGTGTTGTCACTGATGTTGAGGCTGTGAATTTGTGTCTTGTGCTGCTTATTCTCAAATAGCTCTGCCAGTAGTTTAGCCCCTTTATTCGAAAACTGAAATGCATCAATATGTAATGGAATTAATATTGCTCTAATTAAACATCACACAAGTACGCACCTAATGTCTATCTTCAATGATTAACATTATATCTTCTGTTCCACCAATTACAGGATGGTCAGGCAATTAAACCACGTGGGTATTGGTGTAAAGACGGCGCTTGTGACATATTTCCTTGATGACCAATGATATCCTTCACCATACTGAAATAAAGGTTTTCGATTGGTTATTGTTTTGTTGGTGGGGGGGGGGGGCGGACTCACCTTGTTCTTAGAAAAATCCAGCACAGCCAACGAATGCGTTTCGTGTTTCAGAAGCGATCTAACAAGGCCGGTCAGAAATGTATCTGTGAGGCGATTGGCTGAGACTTTGAGCATGCACAATGGCAAACCGCGAAGCAAGGCTTGGGTGAGGTGTTCTAAATCCTTGTCCGTCATCTGACATCCAGCAAGGCTAAAGGCATTCAGGCTGCAGCCATCACCTAACGTAAGCCAATATACAATCAGTAGATTGACATCGTTTTGGGGAGTACCGAAACCTATTAATCTAACGTATACTACGAGCAAACACACATGTTCTTTCCAAGGCATCGAACATTCTACTAACATGAAAAATGTATGATCACTCTTCTGCGTTGATGAAGGCTACATCTACATGGCCATTTTTCTTCTCTCGACTGTATTAAACCTTGATATATCCATGCCATGTTGTAGAATGTCATTTTAAATACGGACCTGACCCTTTCAATTTTGGCAATCAGAAATCAGTAATACAACTTACCGAGTAAGTGCTGAAGAAAACCACTTCCTGCCAACTTCACCCCATCCAGCACAAGAGTTTCTATTCCTCCTCGACCAATGGTGGATGCGAGTGACGTCACATCGGTTGGTGAGATCTTGGCTTTCCTCAGGTTGAGGTACCGGAGTTGCGGGAAGGGGTGCGAACTTAATGTCTTTGCAAGGCCTGCGGCAGAATTTAGTCCCCAAGAGAGCCTCTCCAATGAACTGTTGGTCGCGTCTTCCTCTATAATTTTTAATTTGAATAGATAACACATAAGGTGCGATTCTTTCGCCGATGGAAAGATACGATTCCAAACATATGTGTTTAAAATTAAATTACATTAATGACTCGGAGGTAAAATATCCTTACTAGTTACATCTTAGTATAAACATGAAAAAACGTGGTGTCACATTCACAATAATGCCTTTCATCTGTCCGTTATATTTACCAGATCCATATCCATATGTGAATATAGTCGCTCACAGCAAAATCTAACCGATCGACTAGACACAAAGGCACAGAAACATGCAGTCCCGCCCTGTGACGAGCCCGCCGCTGGAGCCTTGAACATAATAACTGACGTCCTTGCTCGCATTCACCGTGAGATTGGCCGGACAACCGTGCAAATGATTCAACAAGGCACTAAATAACAGTCTAGTGATGATCCCAATAAACGCTTATTATGTTTTTAACATAGTAAAAATCTCCCTCCATCCGTTATATACCGACCACCAACCTTTAGTAAGGTTGTGGAACTCCTTGATACTGCGGACAGTCAGGGCAGGATTGTTCGACAATGTAAGAGTGTTCAGTCGATTAAGGAACCGGGATCCCAGAGTGTTGACTAAGGTCAGCACAAGGACGTCAGTGATCCCAGACGACGCCAGACTCAGACTTTGGAGAGCGCTTGGGATCGCCCTGGAGGTCGTCCCAAACTCTTCGCGTGTCGCGTCTGCAAAAACGATCGCATGTCATCACAACATATTACATTCGACATTCCTTTTGACATTGCATAAAGCTTAAATCGTAAGTTATTCGAACTTTGACATTTTAATTGGAACGAGTGAATAACACATTTCAGCGGATACATAATATCAAAGACAGACAAAGACAGAGACTTAGTCTGTGTATTAGAGGGGACAGATGTCTTAATAATATGAGGAATTGATGTTTCAACAGTATATGAGACAGATGTTTCAACAGTATATGAGACAGATGTTTCAACAGTATATGAGACAGATGTTTCAACAGTATATGAGACAGATGTTTCAACAGTATATGAAACAGATGTTTAAACAGTATATGAGACAGATGTTTCAACAGTATACGAGACAGATGTTTCAACAGTATATGAGACAGATGTTTCAACAGTATATGAGACAGATGGACGTTCTACTAATATGTCATATTGATAATATAGGAGATGTGTCATATTGATCATATGAGAGATATGTCATATTGATCGTATAAGAGATGTGTCATATTGATAATATAAGAGATGTCATATTGATCATATAAGAGATATGTCATATTGATCATATAAGAGATATGTCTTTATAATATAAGAGATACTTGTATATATAATAGAAGAGACTTCTATATAATACAAGAGATATGTCTTAGTTATATGAAAGAGATAAAAATGTCACCAAATTTAAGCGTCTGTCCCGATGAGTCCTCGCTGTGAATATCGTCTGCTACAAGGGAGATCAAGGTTGGGTGGCAGAGGCACTGACATATGAATCTGAAGAGACTGGTCACATCCGGTACCTGTTGCCAACGACTTTCATGTATTAAATATTGCACAAACAGGTTTGCATTCTGCGTATCATCAACTGCAATCACACCTAATGTTTGAAACATTAGTGAAATGTGACATGTATGTATATGTAATGTAGTCCCGACTGTAATTCATATATATGATATACATTAATATATACTGTAATATACAGAGGACACATTCAATATATTACCATAGAAGTCTACATTTTTTAAAGGGAACCGCCAGCCTGGCCTCTAACGCTGATTTACCGATTCATATAATACCCAATTATCTATCATCCAAATTACAGAATTTTTTCTTTCTATCTATAGCTCACAATATAATTTAGAAGTGACCGCCGGGCACGATTTCGCCGCCTACCCAGGCGGCAGCCCTTTTTGGAGGTGTGTCCGCGATTGACCAATCAGGAGGCGATACTCTAATTTAATCAAACCGGAAATTGCGCCTATTGTGTGAGCAAAACAAGAGCGCGTGATCATCGCTAATATAAAGAGCTGCGATTCTAACTCAAATTCTGGCATTGTTGCGGAGTCAATCGTCGCAAGACTTATATCAATTTGTTTAAATGGTACATTTCCATAAAACACTAAGATCATGTGCTATTGCGCGGCTTGGAACTGCCGCTGTTCATCTGTAAATCGCGGCCCTGATCTCTCTCTCCGCGAGTGATAACATAAGGCGGTGCCACATGAATAGTCACAATACGCGTCACTGCTACCGGCAAAATGGCGCTCTGCTCGACATTGCTGGGGGCGGGTTGCCTTAATTTTTTTCTCCTTACCAGTCGGCCGAAACGAAGCGTTAACGCTCGCCAATTTAATTTTAAGATGTAAACTTTCGGTGCAGATCGCGATTAAATTAGGTTGGACACCCGCTTTAACTCTTGCAACAATGAGAATGAGAAAAGATTGAGAAATTCAACGACATGATAATAAGATCTTGGTTACCTTGGCCCCTGATACGTTGAGTAGGTTCAGAGAGGTGTTTGCTCGGACTCCTTCCTTAAGGCTATCGAGATCCGTGTCCTTCAAGCCACAGTGCTTCAGATCCAGAGTACGCAGGGGACAGTGGACCGACTGCCAACACAGAATAGTAAGTATTCAAGTGTTGATGCCATGTTATCTGTTGTGTTTTTCGTTGAGTTTAAACCAGTATGCAAGAAGAATCTCACTGTACACACTTGCATTTGTATTTATCTTTGACATTTAAGGAGGAATCCACGAAATGCCTACACAAAGTATCTCCTACTATTATTTAGGCAAAATAACTCAGGAAGGTAAGCAAACACAGAAGCATAATACGAACTAAACTTGTTTTAGCCTATGTGTCACCAACTGAAATTAACTCATTGAAATAATAAGCACCCCTCGAAGTATTACGGGACAAATTTAAGCGACTCAACTTCTCAATGATGCAGTGCTGGGTTATGATTATCGGTCTGTGCGACATTCTAGAGAGAGATTTCTATGTCTTACTACATCTTCAAGTGACATTACCTGTAGCCATCGTGCCAGTCCTCTGACCAGTTGGTCGCTGTGAGTGACATGGTTGTGACTGAGAATCAGCTCGGTTAGCGTCGTGTTGTGCTCCAAGCTTTTAGCCAGCACCGTAAAGTCTGTGCTTCCAATGCTTGAGCATCTGCTCGGGAAGAAGATTACGTAACAGCTGAAACTTTTAGAGCATGCGTGCATTGCATCCGCAGTTTTACTTGCTGTTTAAAATGCGTTCAGCGCCCACGAACGTTTGTCCCTCGAAATGCCCGTCAAAATCAATGATTATAACACCGCCACTTAACACTGTGAGCCGGGGATTAAACCACAGGACCCGTGAATGAGTCAGTTACATAAACCATAAAACCCGTGAACTCGCCGACGGCACAAAGCCAACTGGACGGCCAAAGCTTAGGTTTAAAGATGTTTGCAAGCGTGAAATTAAGGCTTTCAGCATCGATTCTGATTCTTGGCAGGATCTAGGGGATGGGCACGTGTCGTGTGTTAGGGAATGGCCCACCACGACGGGCCTTGGTTTGAGAAACTGGACTTGAATCTAGGCGCCCACCAGCGAGCACAAACCAAAACCTATCGACATGTCACCGATGCGACGACTGCGGTAAACTCTGTCTGTCACACATAGGCTTATTCAGTCATAAGCGCAAATGCCGCGTTACAAATCGTATAACTTAAACCAAAATAAAGCTGCAAATCCATCGTCTTTCGCAGACGGACGGATGCCAATCAAAACCCGTGATGTTGATCATGTACTTGGCTGCTCTTCTATGCTAACCCCGCTTAAAGGCTCGGACAGGAGATGGGAGACTTAATTGTGCCGAGATATAAGTAATCGCACCTCGCCTCCGCACCAATGTTATATCAAAATGATGTTCTAACTATTTATACAAATAATAAAACCAAGTATGATTATTACTTCCAAGAGTTCGTCTCTACTATCAGCTGTCCACCCGGCCTCCAATAATCTCAGTGAGGATCCGGTTGCCATACCTACCGCAGCACCCGGAGGGAAGTATTCTCAGCCAGAGCGGCTCCCACGCGCCTGGAGAAGAAATCCGTTCCAAGGTTGTTACCGGACACATCTAGGCATTCTAGACTGGCATTCGAGCGGAGCATCCGACCAATGCAATCCTGTAAAGCACGTGTAATATAACCTGTAACTACCCGCAGCTAACATACCGGAGAGTAATGTGGTGAGTTAAGAATTTCCGTCACCCTGATGATCAATTGACATACTGGAGAGTAATATATGATAAGGCATTATCATACTGGAGTGTAAATATATGATGACGCATGGACAAATGCAAGGACTGTTTGGAGACGTTTGAATGACAAATTCAAGATTTTCCATGAGGATTGCCTTAGTTTGTAGATGTAAACTAGGACCAGTCACCTTGATGATAAAGGTCATTTACAGGTACAGATCAGGAAAGCCATTCTGCAAGATTGCCTCTCCCTCCCCCCATAGCCATCCGATGCACCCATTTCATTTTTATTTATTATACATGACACATAGAAACTCAATGACTACCCAAACATTAGTGTCGCAACAAAAAGTAACGTACGAAACTAAGCAAGAAAGGAGAGTATTATACCATTTCCGAAAGTGAAAAAAACACTTAATCTATGTTACCCACATTTCAGGAGTCGCAAAAACACGGGGGTGGGGGGGGGGGGCAGTATGGTAGAATTCCATCACTCCTTACACGTCTAATTAAACCACTTTCCATGACTTTTTAAAAAATAACTATTTTAATAATATTTTTTTCCAAGCATTTTCCATGACCGTGGCAATTAATCCACGGGTTACCAGACAGACAACCCCGCTATTAAGACCACCTATGGGTCTGAGCAAAAGTGGTCTCAATATCGGGGTCGTCTCATTAGCGAAACTTGCCCAATAACAACGGTTAGTGTTATTATCGATCTCATTGTTTTACACTCTAGCAGTGTGCCTGTCATCATGGCTTATGAATCAAGGTATTCCGTCATTCTCATTGCAACTCATTTTGCGGTCGTTTACGAGGATTACTAGCCATGGTAGCGATATAAACACCAAGGGACACACTGCATATATGAGAACCTTATAAATTTCACATCCTTTTATACACATTTTCTGGTATTGAACTGTTACCAGCTTCAGCATCTATTAGAATCGAGCCAGTTATAAATCACTAAACCCGAACAGCTCTGCTCGGCCCGTTTACAAGCAGTTGATTACTATTAAAATGCCGGTTGAGCGCAATCAGTGTTAAATCCGTAAAATATACATGTCACTAACAAAGACAGAGCCCGTGCATGGCGGTGTCTCTGATATAACAGATCAAATATCGATGTGTGTTACGATGATGTCTTTGTACGCATCAATGTTCATCAATACAACAACATCTATACTGTACATCAGTCGCCAAGAGGTTAATCCGCATCCTTTAAGCCGTAAAGTAAACATGTCACTAACGACAAAGACATCTAGCCTGCGACCGGGCTGTTACTCTTTTTCTCGAAAAAAATCGCCGAAACTTTGGTGGTCGTATTAGCGGGGTTGAGTTCCATTGAAATTGATTGGTTGGGTCAGGCCATGATGGTCTTAATACCGGATTAGCGGGGTGGTCACATTAGCGGGGTTCAGGCCAATGTTAAAGTATAGGCAAAAATTCGGGACTGGGAAAAAGTGGTGTTAATGGCGGGGTGGTCACATTACCGGGGTGGTCTTAAAGGGGGATTCCACTGTACTTTAATATCTTTGTTCAAACTAATGTTTTAAGCAACCATATAACGACAATGTTAAGTGCGAGTTGCCCATTGCAATGGAATGCCTGGCACCACAGCTATGGTATGAAGACGACGGTATACCGCTCGTACTCACAGAAGTGTCTGTATCTGCTTGGTTATCAGCGATGTTGAGGACAGCGATAGAGGTGTTCTCACTCAGCCCCAACACCAGTGATCTCACCGCCACGGGACCAAGTTGGTTTCCAGAGATATCCACCACCTGCGGAGTGGTTTTCACAATATAAACCCACAGTAGGCTTAATCAGGAGCGGATCCAGGCTTTTCAAGGAGGTTGGGAGGGTGCCAGCGTGCGATCGTGGGGGGGGGGGGGCGTTACAATTCTTGCGACCTCTAGGCGCAGGTGGGAGGGCGGCATCCGCCACGGGACTTTAGCAGTCCTTGCTTGTAATTGAGGGGAGTGGGGGGGGGGGGGATCTGCCGCTGGTAATATGAATGCAATATTTTTATCCATGCAGCCAACAACAACGTACATTTCTATTTGCAAACACTGCTTGGTTGAGCAAAATTAAGACCATGATTAGGCCACAGATAGCTCCGCTTCCAATATGATGAAAGCGGCCTAGAGCAATGCGCTCGATCACGCTGGTGTCTGAATCTCATTGACCCTGAGCAGAGGTCGACAAGTCCACTTCCCAAGAAAGTCATGGGCGTGCATGCGCTAACCGGCCGATCAAACAAAAGCGGGCCCAGAAAACCATGTCAATTAATTTCCCCTCCACAAGAAATCGGCCTCCAACATGGTACTACATGGTACTACATCGAATCTACAGAACACGGATATTGAATACGACAGGCAAGGCATTGCATTGATAGCCTTTCCATATACATTCTAGTCACCCAGCTCTTGTGCGGTTCACTACAAATTATATCCTTACGTACCTGTAAGTTGTGTAATCTTCGTAACAGGCACGTAACAGAGAGACCCAGAGGCAGGGCTCTCTGCAAACGAAGCTTGTAGACATGCTGGTTGGCCCGCTGAATCACTTCTTCGGGATTTAGGAGATCACAAGCACACCTGCAACAGACCATGCAAGCTAGACCATCGACACATGCATAGTGAGCTATCACTTACCTGTTCATCCACAATGAGTGACCTGTCATTATGCCTTGTTTATCCATCCAGAGTGAGCTATCCTTGCCTTGTTTATCCATCCAGAGTGAGCTATCTTTACTGTGTTCATATACTCAGAGTGAGCTATCACGACCGGGGTTCATCCACTCAGAGTGAGCTATCATTGCCTTGTTCATCCACCCAGAGTGAGCTATCTTTACCTTGTATATATACTCAGTGAGCTATCATTGCCTGGTTCGTCCACACAGGGTGAACTATCATTGCCTTGTTCATCCACCCAGAATGAGCTATATTTACCTTGTTCATATACTCAGAGTGAGTTATCATTGCCTTGTTCATCCACCCAGAGTGAGCTATCTTTACCTTGTTTATATACTCAGTGAGCTATCATTGCCTGGTTCGTCCACACAGGGTGAACTATCATTGCCTTGTTCATCCACCCAGAATGAGCTATATTTACCTTGTTCATATACTCAGAGTGAGTTATCATTGCCTTGTTCATCCACCCAGAGTGAGCTATCATGGCCTTGTTCATCCATCCAGAGTGAGCTATCATGGCCTTGTTCATCAACCCAGAGTAAGCTTATATTGCCTGTTTCATCCACCCAGAGTGAGCTGTCAGTGCCTGTTTCATCCATCCAGAATGAGCTATCTATACCTTGTTTATATGCTCAGAGTGAGATATCATTGCCTTGTTCATCCACCCAGAATGGGCTATCTTTACCTTGTTCATATACTCAGAGTGAGCTATCATTGCCTGGTTAATCCACCCAGAATGAGCTATCATTGCCTTGTTCATCCACCCTGAGTGAGTTATCATTGCCTTGTTCATCCACCCAGAGTGAGCTATCTTTACCTGGTTCATATACTCAGAGTCAGCTTTCATTGCCTGTTTCATCCAACCAGGGTAAGCTATCTTTACCTTGTTTATATACTCAGAGTGAGCTATCATGGCCTTGTTCATCAATACAGAGTGAGCTATCATTGCCTTAATTGTTCATCCAACCAGAGTGAGCTATCAATGCCTTATTCATCCACCCAGAGTGAGTTATCAATGCCTTGTTCATCCACCCAGAGTGAGCTATCATGGCCTTGTTCATCCATCCAGAGTGAGTTATCATGGCCTTGTTCATCCACTGAGAGTGAGCTTATATTGCCTGTTTCATCCACCAGAGTGAACTTTCATTGCCTGTTTCATCCATCCAGAATGAGCTATCTCTACCTTGTTTATATGCTCAGAGTGAGCTATCATGGCCTTGTTCATCCATCCAGAGTGAGCTATCATGGCCTTGTTCATCCATCCAGAGTGAGCTATCATGGCCTTGTTCATCCATCTAGAATGAGCTATCATTGCCTTGTTCATCCACCCAGAGTGAGCTTTCATTACCTGTTTCATCCACCCCGAGTGAGCTATCATTGCCTTGTTCATCCAACCAGAGTGAGCTATCTTTACATTGTTTATATACTCAGAGTGAGCTATCATGGCCTTGTTCATACATCCAGAGTGAGCTATCATGGCCTTGTTCATCCACCAAAAGTGAGTTTTCTTTACCTTGTTCATATCCATCCATAATAAAATATCAGACTGGTCAGAGTACCATCTTTATCTATATGTATGATGCATATACATGTACCATACAATAATGTACAACATTTTGTCACATGGATATAACTAATTTACTTACTTGATGCTAAAATCAAAAGATTCCTGGGTGAGGACTGCCTGGGCTTCCATCCTTGGTTGCAAACACTCCACTGATGAAACGGTAAATGGTGCATTGTTTGTCTCAATGTTTTTTGAGTCAACATCAGTCTGACATGGGAAAGTACTGTTAGACTTAACTAATATCGAGGTCATTGGATCAATGTTTGTCTGCAGGTTTTGTGTCTCAGCATCATTCTGACATAGAAAAATACTGCTAGATTTAGTTTGGGAAGCATTGTCCAAATTTTGGCTAAAGCTACACTCCCTTTGTAAAAGATGATCTGAACTAATTTGACTCTCTGGGGCACCAGATTTTCTTGGCTGCTGATCTATATTTTCTGTTATATGTTCAATGTCTTCAGGTATTTTATATGTATCCTGTGTTTGTTTTGACTCATGAATATGTTCGTGGCTGATTGAAGTAGATGGTGTACTTGTATGTGCATCATGGTCTAGTTCAGTTCTACCAATTTCTACTTGATGTGATGGAGTTTCTAAACTTTTACACTGATATTGTTTATTAGCAAGTTCATTAATTGTTTTGTTTGGATGTAATACAGGTGTTGTTTTGCTACCACATAACCCCATTCCTGATTATATATATACCCCAAAAGCAAGTGCTGCTACTTTGAACTTGTATTGTATCTGTAGAAGTCTTCAATTCCTGCAAAGTAGATAAAATAGGTTTATACACATATTAAATATATATAGCTGTATCTTTCTTGTATTACAGCTGCTTGTCGAGCTTTTCAAGACAAATTCTAAGCCAAGGCGACATATATATCACTATTTGCAGATAACTTGATGGTTTCATTCTATACATTTAGAAACCTAATAAGTATCACCGTTTTGGCTGTGATATGGCAAACATGTTTTCTTCTGAGATACCACAGAACTCTCTCACGCTACTGCTACTTATAACAAAGCATCGCGAAGCATACAAACTGATGACGTTTACTACTAAGTTGAAAACCTATGGTTAATTCATATCACAGGCTGATTCAAGGATTGATTGTTATTTATATTTTGACCTCTTTAGTTTGGGCGGGAACGAGCTCAACATGTAACTTAATTATGTTCTCATTGTGCTCAATTCTATATAGGCGCATGTGCTAATACGCAACAGCATATGCAGTTCCAAAACTGGACCCATATCATCGATGTGGGAAAGTATGGCTTTCTTATGCAGCACATCATCAAAGTGTGCACATTACTGTCATTAGTCATTACAACAGTTATTTTCCTTTTAATATGTGAAGACACATATATTTCTCATCGAGTTAACATTTACCCTGTCACAGTGTCAATACGTATGCAGACTAGCCTACAGCCTGAAAATTCAGACGTTTCAGTTTAGACAATCGGATAATGGACTGTAACACCAGCCCGATCAGAATATCAATATAGCTGGTTGTAACATATGGAAGTTCAGGCTAACTAGCCTAGAACCCTGGGCTGTGTGGGCTGAGACTCTATAACTCTTCAACTTTAATTGCTATAGTGTAGGAACAGGTTTAACCTATTTCATGTCATGTGGGCGATACGCCGATTCTACGATAGGGATGTGGTCAAAAGCTACATACTTAATAGCCTGAAAACAAGACGTTACTGTCGTTAGACAGTTGGGGGTGGGGGGGTCGACATTGGAAACCAATGTCGATCGATCCCCGCCCCCGCCACCCCCCCAACTGTCTAACGACAGTATAACGTCTTGTTTTCAGGCTACATACTTAAAAGCTTGCCTCTTGCCACACATTGGCCCCAGGACACCCAACCCATGAACCTGTGAACCAAGTCTGGCAAGTGCCTTTCAGCAGTTTACTGGTTTAGTCTTGGCCTACCGCAGATTGTTTACATTGACGACTTAGGTTTAATACCTCTTTTGCCAGGGGGCGCTTGGTAGTCTCAGGTAGTCTCTTCCTCAGGTTGCCGCTACGCGGCACTACTGCAGCTCCTTCGCAGAACCACAGGCACTTCAATCGTGCGTGGGGGGGGGGGGGGGGGGCGGCTACACCCATATATCACACATGGATCTCTTTATATGACATATGTGTGAAGCCGTCGCCCCCCTTCCCGCCCCACCCACCCACGATTGAGGCACCTGTGGCTGAACCCTCATATCGTCTGCCACCAAGGGAGCGCTATATGCTACTACAATGTGGAAGTACAGTTTTCAACCGAAATAAGAGTTGCTGCAAAAGAAACAAGATTCCTCCCATTGGGAATCGCCGAACCCAGAACCATACGATCAGAAGTGCACCGCTCTACTGAGCCAGTCAGGGGGTCATTTTACGCTAACATCTCGTAAGTTAGCGATTAATCGTTTAGCTAGCGCTCTTATGTCCAAAGAGACTTTCAAGATATTAATCCCAATCTACTACGCTATCAAGATACAGTACCCGCTAATGTTATTCCATAAGACTCGGGCCAGTTACTGTAAGATCTCGTAAGAGATTCTAATTTAGATTGTAGTGGAATCAGTGCATGACTCCATAAGGACACCAGGGGCGGATCCAGCAGACAATCATGTGAGGGTCACAAGCTGGCGTGGATGCAGGAATTTGAGAATTTGATGGGATGGGAAGGGTGGGGGGGATTCACTTTGGGTTTGAAATTCTTACGACCGGGGGTTGGGTGAATCTAAACAGGGGGTCCACATAATAATATGGCGTCCAGAACAGACAAAAAGGCAGGTGTTAGCATCCACATCTCAGATCGCACCTGCATACCTTGACATCAACTTGTGATCCGAGCCGAACCAGAAATGATGTCATTTAGAATATAAAAATATATGCCATTGCCGTGGTGGAAGTCATACAGGCGCGCGTTATGATTTTGCAGTGCCTGTCGGCCGGAACGTTACCGTGTCAGCCGGTGAATGAACTCGCAATGTTTGCTACTGCATATATGAACCATCAGACTAAGGCCGTTAGGCAACCTATGGCAATGATTAGGATCGAAAGCCAGCAGATCCGTTGGTGGAACATACATTAATATAATCCAATTTGAAATAAAGATGATGAGATTAAGCGTAAGCTCGGCTAAACTTATGGGTTTGACCCCATAAGAGATTTGTTGCCTCCGTGCAAGGGCAATTCACCGGGTTTGTACTGCAGTTTCTCGGTCAGAAAACCCGATGATGCGTCATAACGCCACCATATAAACACGGTGCTACTTTGCTCTTTTCGACCTTGAACCTGGTTCGCAACGCCACCTAACACGAGATTTCTGTTGCAACAAAAGAGACTCCCATAATGCAGTTCTGTGTTGCCTAGATACCAAACGCCATTTGGGCGCCAAATCGATTTCTGCTTTTTGCGACTGATGTCAAATTGTGTTTATCTCTTGAGATTTCGAAGTATTTAGAAGCGCATTCGTGTGCTCGAGACTTGATTTATACAAGAAATTATAGGTAGGTATCTCCTCCATTCACGAGAAGAAATATAAAACGTTATCTTGTAAATCGCTTGCAAATAGCAGAAGAACGGGCTTTCAGTTGGTGATAGCTTAACCAGGACGCCTGGACGCGTCGTAATAATTTAAAGTTTGCCTTGCCCTTGGGCTTGGCCTTGGTCTAAGCAAAATATAAAAATGTCAAACAGTCACACAGGAAGAAACCACAAAAGTGTTTATATTTATAATCATGTGCATTGTTTTAGCACTAGACAGAAGACCCAACGAACATAAAATTCATCTCACTAAGCTTAAATGATTTTTTTTGTGGCAGCAGCCAGGCACCATGGCTGCTGCAAATGATTTTTTTGTTTAAAGTTAGAAATAAAGTAGGCTGGAGTCTTAGAATTTTGTGGCAGCAGCCAGGCAACAGCAAGAGGAATTCGCATAGGCATTGGCCATTGTGCCTGTTTTCCAATTTCCAATAAAACTGTTTAGACTAAAGTAGAATTGCATGCTGCTGCCCGGTTAGGGAAGTTAGGCCTAGGACGGTTCGAGAAAATCAAAAACAGGACTAGACCTCTAGTCTAGGCCTCTGTTTGCAGCAGAAGAAATCCTGCAAGTAATTAAGCTTATAAGCGAACTGCCCGAAAGCGCCAGGTCAGGGGTCGGGTGTGAAGGTGAAAGGCCGGGGTCAGGGGTCGGGTGTGAAGGTGAAAGGCCGGGGTCAGGGGTCGGGTGTGAAGGTGAGAGGCCGGGGTCAGTGGTCGGGTGTGAAGGTGAAAGGCCGGGGTCAGGGGTCGGTGTGAAGATGATAGGCTGGGGTGAGGGGTCGGGTGTGAAGGTGAAAGTCCGGGGTGAGGGGTCGGATGTGAAGGTGATAGGCCGGGGTAGGGGGGCTATGGTGTGAGGGTGATAGGCCGGGCTTGGGGCTATAGTGTGAGGGTGATATCTTAAAATAATACAAAATATTGTTCTGGACCCCCTGAAGATTAGGGATTTCATTAAGTCATTTACATCTATACACATATCTCTTCGTAATTAAACGAATATGATTAATAGATCTAAGTCGCTCATGCGAAGAGTATTCTAACCCTAATTATAAACAGGATTGACGCGTTGGAGTCAGAGATTTCAAGCATTGTCAAGCATATGTCATATGTATAACGAATCAAATACCCTAAACCCTAAACTCCTGACATCAATACAATCAAAAAGGAAGTAAGTTACTGAATAATTTCAGTCAAAATTGGTTTAAGTTTCTAGTTCTTTCTATTTCCACCTGTGTGACTGGCTTCTGACCTGCCTTGTCCATTGCGACTCCTGCTAAACTCCCAACAGCAATCTCTTTCAATTTCTCTCGATGTGCCCATCTGGTACTGAAGCAATCGGTGCAATCAGGAACTTTTAAATTCCTCATCTTATACTTACCTCATCTCTGGTCTCAGTTTCAGGCTGCACAACACTGGTTCCCGATTGCCGTCAGCTGGAGGAGTGGTCAGCGTCACACAACAGTTTGTGCTGCTCTTCCCGGATCTCCATGACAACGATGGCAGGACGCTTCGACAGTCAAGCTGCTCTGTGTCAGCCCATGGACACTCGACGTGCTGTTGGTCATCCTGTTGGTGTACATTACATGATTGGTCACCCCATGAACATTCAGGCCGCCATTGGGCAACCAGTAAGCGATCTGCTTGGAGCTGGCCGATCGTATACTCAGCACCCAGCCAGTGGCTCGTCGATGAATGTGATGCCTATGATTGGTCAACCGATGAACGCCTTCACTGCGATTGGACAGCCAATCAGCGGTCAACTGCCGGGTTGGATGATGACGCCAGCCCCGGGAGGCCAGGGACCAATGTGCGCTGCGACCATCCCCCTTCCGCCCAAGATAACGAGGGTGTGCACGCCTAGACGGTACGCTGTGCCCATCTGTCCACCGCCTGAGGAGATACCAGTGGCCCCAGTGGTGACTAAAACTGTGGCTGGCCAGCCCGTCAAGAAACTGAAGGTTGTCTTGGCCAGTGATCCCAGCCCCCAGCCGCTGCCTCTTGTGTCTGCTCACTCTGCGGAGACCATGACAGCAGGGCAGGGATTGGTGTCTGTCGCACCTGACGTCGCATCCGCTGGAGGTTTGATTAGCCAATCAGCCTGGAGTTTTGAGCACATGGTTCGGAGAAAGAAACCTAGGAGGTCAGACTACCGTGACAACACTTCTATATCACGTCACGTGGCCAGCGGTGTCCCGCACTCTCAGTCGGTAGCAGCTCACATGGAAGTACAACATTTAGTAAACAAGATGTTGGCGGAATCTGGTGAGGTCAAGCGACCCGCTCCAAGTTTGCTGCAGGTACCTAACTACCAGAACTTCGCATGTCCCCTGCTTAAGGATATCGAGGGCAGACATTCACAGTCTAGCAATCCCTCGGTACATCCACAGGTAAGGGACATTAGAGGTCAGAGGTCGAGGAAATGCCCCAGTCTAGAAAGAAACATCTTGTCTGGTAAGCGCAGGGTTAAAACACGGGGTAGAAAACCACGATGGGAGACTGCAGACAAGAGACACCAGGTGAGTGAGACTCGTGATATCCTGAAAGAAGCAGTAGCACTCTGTCTCCAGGATGAGATACCATCTATTCACGACTTACAGCCTGGACTACAGGTAAAGCCGGTGAGGTACCTCAGCAAGGGAAACCAGTCAGTGGAACAGGGTAAATTGGTCACGGCAAGCAGACCGGAGACAACCAGCAGTGTGTTCTGTAGAGATGGAGTTTATCAGCCACCTGGTATTTATGTCAATAGTATATCCGAGAACGGGGTAAGATTAGGACTATTGGTAGGATCTGGTGTCCAGCAAACCGCAAAGCTCCCTGCTACTCAGGTAAGATTTGGACCAAATCCTGGATCACTTGTTCAACACGGTAGCGAATCAGATACGTTTTGGCGCAATCAAAATGATCAAGAGATAATGCTTCAGCCGGTTGATGAAACTGGCGCTCAAGTAAGTGTTGTGCCGACGGAGGAAGTTGGTGCCTACAGCACCATTTCTAAGGATCAGCTAAAATTGTTGGCGTTGGCGGAAAATGGCGTGGACGTTAACCCTTCTATTGAGCAAATACGTTTGGCAAATGAACAGTCAGCTGTGATAAACACAGGTGAGAAGCGGGTAAGAGTGACAGGAATGATACAACCTGGTGCGAACGGTGACCTATCCATAGATCAGGTAAAGTTAGCTAGCGAGTTGGCGGCCTTGATCCCGACTGGGAAGTCAGGACACACTGTTATTGTGTCGGAGGAGTGGGTCAAACCCGGCTGTGGCGCACCAAACATGGTGTCAGAAACTCTCACCGAAGCGATGCTGAATATGGCGAAAGAAGTGGCGGAAACGTACCACGTGACATTATCCGCTTCTTTGATGGATCTCGTCGGTCGGGATCCAGAAGTCACACCCTCGGCCTCTCAGCCGGTGACGGAGCTTCTGGAGCAGATTCCGGACGCTGGTGGGTTGGCGTCATTCGGCTTCCTCTTGGACTTGTTGGATGAGGAGCCACCAGAGCCGGATAAACTGACAGGTTCGGATTCCCTGTTCGATATGCTGAGGCAGGATCATCCTTCTGGATCTGACGCGGCGTGGTCCAATCCCTGGATCGATGTGCTAGAGCCAGTACATGGTGATGATACACTGACCTTGTCCAAGTCGCTCTTGAATTTGCTGGAATTAGAGACTGTGTGTAATTGAAACACTGAGTACCGAGAACTTTTCTATATTCCGCCTGGTCATCGCGGCTAAGTCCGCGTGGCCCTCATATATCATGGCTGTGAAACAAAAGCCGTTATCTGTGATCCAATGTCTTAAAACCGTATAGAACCAGCTATTTATGGTAAAAATGCGTTAGTGAGAAAAACGTTTTGGTTTACATATTTATTAATGTATACGGTCTTTTACCACATTTTTTAATCACAGATGCTTCCTTATGACGCACAGTGTCCATTTGACGCTGTTTTTTTTCACAATTTACAATATTAATATATTTCTCTATAAAACATATTTCTCAATAAAAAACATTAATTTTTATTGAATTGTTTCAAAATATATGTGGATCTGAACAATATTTAGCCAATTGAAAAGCGTTCTCAACGTATTACTTGTATTTGTTATTTTAAATCGCGTTCACCTACATTCTTCTTTCCTATATGATATATATGCATATGTTTTTAACAACTTCCACAAATGATAAATTCCCGGATGCAGATAGTATGAACAAATAATCACGATGCGGCTTTAGTCAATGAGCAATTTCAATCGCCACACAGATAGTGTAATTCCCTGTGACAGAACCTTGGCAATATTACATGTACTTATTTCTGTTGGGATTTTTTGTTTTGGAGTGGTGGTGGGGGGGGGGGGGGGGGGGCGACGGGAGGGGTCCAATAAGCTGAACACAATTGCGGCTTGTCATAAAACTCAGGAGACGGTGCGGGGTGCATATTGTGGTGTGTTATTTTGCAAGTCAGGCCCATTGCTAGTCACTGCAGTAGACCTGAACCCACCCTCACCTTCCATTCTGTCACCGCAGCGTTGCCAAAAATCAATATCTATGGCTTAAAAAATTATTAACGTTATGTATTTTGCAAACTCCCGGTCACGAACAGGATTCAGGACCGAAAGATCCGCGCGAGCCCGAAAAAATATTAGATGGCCCCGAAATGCCTAAATTTAACCGAAACAAAAAACACCCGCGTCACTCTGCTTCCACCCCCGTCCCCACCTCGGCACGCTTAGGCCCGGAGTCATGACCTTAGCACTACCCATAGACCCTGCCTGCCGTTGTGGGTTAAATTTTCACTCCAAATTTGGTGTGAATGCCTTCTCCAACCTTTCTTTGTAGAGGCTGGGACCCCTTGCGGTTGACGGTCACCCCACCTAAATTGCCGCCCCCCCCCCTCCCTCCCCCGAACCACCCTAACTCTCTTCCGAAATTCTGGATTCGCCCCGGTTCCTGCAATGGCCGTGCTTGGCTACGAGAACCCGTACCCAGACGTAGATGGTGGCGGCCCCGGCACTGAAGCGCTGTACGTCATGCAGCGTGAACTTGCTGACGATCTTGTCGATCCGGGCCAGGATCTCCGGGTAAAGGCCACGCCCCAGGATGCATCTGTCTAGGCCGCGGTGTCCGCACTTGGCCTGGCACATCACGTGGCGGATCCAGGAATTTACGAAGGGAGTGGGGGGGGGGGGGGGTGGGGGGAGGACTATTTATCTAAGGACTATTCAGGCGCGGATCCAGAGAGAAACTTGCGTCCGAGGTGGGGTGAGGGGTTTGGAAGGGGTGGGTGCTGGTGAGGTACTATCCAGGCGCGGATCCAGTGAGAAACGTGCAACCGGGGAGGGGGTACGGGAGAAGGGGGGGGGGGAGGGGCTGGTGAGGTTGTGCAGAAACAAACGGACAAACGAGGGGCATGTACCGTTTTGCCTATTTTCACGCCAAGGGGGTGGGGGGGGGAGGGGCTGGTGAGGTTGTGCAGAAACAAACGGACAAACGAGGGGCATGCACCGTTTTGCCTATTTTCACGCCAAGGGGGTGGGGGGGGGGGGCGGGAATGGGGTAAAGTGCCCCCTGATGATCATACCACACTTCTCAATAATGTTAAGTCTTAAGAGTGGCGGATGTACTGCCGTTTTTTTTCTTCAGTAGACAAGAGTGGCGGATGTACTGCCGTTTTTTTTCTTCAGCGGTGTTAATTATCCTCAAGGATCCTGACTTGGACCAATGTGCTTCGTCTATGTGAGCGATATGGCCATAGCCACACATGCGCTCACTCACAAATACATCGATGATACCACCATCTCAGAGGCTGTTGGAATACCCAGCGAAAGCCTCCTGACAACATCAACTGTAGCAATACACGACTTGTCCTCCACCAACGACACGAGGGTCAATACACAGAAAAAGAAAGAGAAGGTAATGCACTTTACGAGACAAAAGCTATAATTACCAACCATAGCGATCAATGGGGAAGATGTGAACCAGGTACCACACTTCAAGCTTCTCGGTGTGTGGCTATCAGAATACCTATCCTAGGGGACCTCTATGTAATTAGCAAGGTGGCATCCAGGGTCGGCCCAAGAATATAATTCGTGAAACATCCGGAAAAGCAGTAGAGCAGGGTAAGTTGCTCGGGACAGGGCGACCAAACACTATATATGGCTATGTTATGTTGTAATGGAGTTTAACAACCGACTGGTATTTTTGCTCCTTGGTCGTCGTTAATTTGGGAGAGCTCACCCCACCCCCCACCACCGCTCCCCCCGGAGATTATGGTCATGCACACTGGTAACAGAAAAAAAAGCTGCCACATCATACAGACACTAAAGTCCGCTAATATATCAGTCATGTTGGATTGGCGCGAGAACAGTGGGGTCCCGCTATTTCGCGAACACGGGCTGATCGACTGTCCAATGTATCCTGGAAAGTTTCTTTTTCAGGTGTATCCCGGGCTAAAGGCCAAATCCAGAGGCATCTCTTGCCTTCGTGCAGGGGCAATGCACAAGGTTTGTAGACTACTGCAGTTTGTCGGTCGGAACACCAGACAATGAGTCATAACGCAACCATATCAGATTTCACGGTGCGCTACTTTGCTCTTTTCGACCTTGAACCAGGGCCCGTATTCTCAAACGAGTTGCGATCTTCGCAACTCGACTTCCTCGCAAATATTGCTGCGAAAAATCGCAAAAGTTGCGTTTCATCGCAAGTGGTATTCTCGAAAACTTAAGATAAAGATCTTCCTAACTTTCATCGCAAAATTTGCGATGTGTTCATACGTCTCGCAACTAGTCGCAACTAGTCAGTAATCATGGTGGCAATTTTCATGGCGAGTCACTTATTTCGACGAAGGCTCCGACAGCGGATCGTTAGGCTTCGTGAAGATCTATTCACGAATTTCAACAACAATAAGGTGTTTATATATGTTGTAGTATCATTATCAGGCCGCAGTGCAGCTAAAATAGCGTCTTTGTTCCAATCTAAGCGCGCGTTGCTAATTAAGTGACGTCAAAGGTATTGTGACGCAATGCATCAAAGATGTTAGTTAGCAGCGAGCTATACGTACGAGTGACACCGACACCCCCCCCCCCCCACCATCAACTGCTTTAGTAACCTATATTATTATATTTAGGATAAAGCGGAGAAAATCGAAGCGAGACATTTATATTATCATATAAATAAATTTAGATCTAATACATCTACAGCAATAAAGTTATCTGTTAATGTGCATTCAAAATTAACCCTAGTCGAAGCGATGGTTTTGACGCTGTACGTAAGTGCCTCGAATATGTTACGCTCCATATGCAACAAAACAATAACTGCCCATACGATTACTGTAATATTTGGCATGTCACTTGATCATGGCAATCCCTTTAAAGTGCGGAAATTTCTGTAAAATCGAAGCGACTGTTTTTGCGTAATCGCTGAAATAATATTGATGTCTGGAATCGCGCGTTGCACGTGAATGTAGCGCAATAACATAATATAGACTCTTACTATATCTATATCAATGTTGCTGTGAATGTGTCGCTTCGATTTTCTTAAACTTCTAGCATTGTATCTAAATTTGTCCTGGTGAAGTGACAAGCTAAGTTGAACAGCAAGTGAATGGGCGAAGTCGATATCGCTTATGTCTAAGTTGGCTATTCTGTGAAAACTCTACATTCGACCATTTACTACATATATTTTACCATGTTTACGCACTCCGACAATTTGGGTATCCATGGTACATACTTTAGGCTTTACCAGTACATCTACAATGCCCCCGCCCCTTCCCAAAATCCTTGCTCCTGCTAGCAAGGCGAAGTGATGAGCGTGATGTGCACTCATGATTTTTGCAACTTTGTATCGTTTATTTCTTTATTGACGTCATATCGAGCGTCACGACCAGCAAGCACGCTGTCATTCTTGCATAATTTTTATTTGGCTAAATGTAGCATACAATTACAAAATGTGATTCCGACTGACCGAGTTGGAGCCCGCATGTCAGAGATCGTATACTATAGGGAATATTTCTGATCATATATATATGCTAAATTAATCCGCCCCTGGGGGCCGGCATGCGAGTTGTGTCGCCTGCCTGCCCCCGGAGGTGGATTAATTTAGTTAATGAGGATTGAATCGGCAAATTTAAAGATTCGAGATTCAGAAGATTGGGCTCACTTATTTCGTGCTATGCTGCTTGTTTGCTGTTATATGAGATACGGAGCATATGTTGAATTATCCAGTCCAGACAATAATTCTTATTTTAAAATTTATTTTGAACTTCATTTTTTGTGGAAATGTGCGCTTTCGTTCATGTTCACGTACGTGTTATGTCACAGAGACTACCCATACTTTGTTTCAAGTAATGGCGCGAGTGCACGTTGTAAAGATTTGTTTCTGCTACACCATGTATACCATGTATACAGTGGTATCAACACGCGAAAAACTAAGTTACTAAAAGCCTCCTACACTCATTTGAGTGGTTCAGGCTGGAAGCATGACACGTTTAGTCGCGCCGTCACGGCGTCAGTTGTCAAAGTGCCTCAGTGCTAAAGTCTAATTAATGGATTACAATTTTACAAGATCTTAAATAACCTGAGATAGTGTCTGCATGGTCTGTGCTAGTGGATTACCATGACCAAGCGTTCCACCCGTGACCGTGTCTCGTAGATCTATTCATGATATTGGATACTATATAAATCTGCAACATACGACGACGACAGCGTCACTTACGCTTGCCAATGTAAGTTAGGCTAATGTGCGTAAGTCGTTTAGCTTACTTTGCCTTGATATTGTTAAACATACCATACCATAGGTATAGAATAGTCGCATATTGTCCTGAGCTTAATTTAAATTTGGGCCTGATGTCCGCCCATCACAATGTTCGGCACTGTAGATCTACGCAGTACATGTGAGGGGAGGGGGTATAGACACAGAGGCTCCGCTTTCAGCCTCAGACATATTTGCCAGTTCTCCCCCCCCCCCCCACCCGCCTCAGTCATATTTCTGGAGTTTTATATCTATTCACATTTGCAAATACTAAATGTTAATGCCCAATACATGTTAATATCCACCGCTGCAAAAAAGCGCGCGTTCGTTTAGACCAGTTGCTACGAGAAAATTATCCCTGACAACCGCGAAAAACTACTTGCGAAACTTCGTAGCTGCGATAAATCGCAAAACTTTCGAGGATAGGAACTTGCGATTTTTCGCAGCTACGATTTTTCGCAAATAGTTCTTCTTAAATATTGCGGTGATCGCAACTTGTTCGAGAATACGGGCCCTGGTGCGCATGCAACGTCACCTACCAGAAGATTTGTGTGACAACAACAGAGACTCCCATAATGCAATTCTGCGTTGCATAGTTACCAAACGCCATTTGGGCGCCAAATCGATTTCTGCTTTTTGCGACTGATGTCAAAGTGTGTTTATCTCTTGAGATTTCAAAGTATTTAGAAGCGAATTCGTGTGCTCGAGATTTGATTTATACCAGAAATTATAGGTAAGTATCTCCTCCATTCACGAGAAGAAATAGAAACGTTATCTTGTAAATAGCCTGCAAATAGTAGAAGAACGGGCTTTCAGCTTGTGATAGCTTAGCCGCCGCCTTAGCCAGGACGGGTCGTAAAAGTTTAAAGTTTTGCCTTGCCAAGCCCTTGGTCTAAGCAAAATATGAAAATGTCAAAAAGTCACACAGGAAGAAACCACAAAAGTGTTTATATTTATAATCATTTGCATTGTTTTAGCACTAGACAGAAGACCCAAAGAACATAAAATTGATCTAACTAAATCCAATTTCCAATAAAACTGTTTAAACTAAAGTAGAATTGGCATGCTGCTGCACGGGCGGATCCTGGACGGGAAGGGGCGATCAGGGCGTAGCCTGTAGTGTAGGCGTTAGGGAAGTTATGCCTAGGACGGTTCGAGAAAATCAAAAACAGGACTAGACCTCTAGGCCTCTGTTTGCAGCAGAAGAAATCCTGCAAGTAATTAAGCTTATAAGGAAAGATAATAATTTCACTTATAAGTGAAAGAGCGAGGTCAGGGGTCGAGTGTGAAGGTGAAAGTCCTGGGTGGGGGGGTCGGGTGTGAAGGTGATAGGCCGGAGTAGGGGGGCTATGGTGTGAGGGTGATAGGCCGGGGTTTGGGCTATGGTGTGAGGGTGATGTCTTAAAATGATACAAAATATTGTTCCGGACCCCCTGAAAATTAGGGATTTCATTAAGTCATTTACATCTATACATATCTCATCGTAATTAAGCAAATATGATGATTAGAGCTAAGTCGCTCATGCGAAGAGTATTCTAACCCTAATTATAAACAGGATTGACGCGTCGGGGTCAGAGATGTCAAGCATATGTCATTTAACGAATCAAATACCCTGACCCATTAACTTCTTACATAAATACAATCAAAAAGTAAGTGTTGAATAGTTTCAGTCAAAATTGGTTTAAGTTTCTAGTTCTTTATATTTCCACCTGTGTGACTGGCTTCTGACCCGCCTTGTCCATTGCGACTCCTGCTAAACCCCCAACAGCAGTCTCTTTCAATTTCTCTCGATGTGTCCATCTGGCACTGAAGCAATCGGTGCAATCAGGAACTTTTAATTTCCTCATCTTATACTTACCTGATCTTTGGTCTATTCTTTGTTTCAGGCTGCACCACACTGGCTAACGATTGCCGTCAGCTGGAGGAGTGGTCAACGTCACACAACTCAGTCTGCGCTGTTATTCCCGGATCTCCATGACAACAATGGCAGGACGCTTCAACGTTCAAGCTGCTTTGGGTCAGCCCATGGACACTCCATATGTTGTTGGTCACCCTGTCGGTGTACAGTACATGATTGGTCGCCCCATGAACATTCAGGCCGCCATTGGGCAACCAGTGAGTGGTCTGCTTGGAGCTGGCCAATCGTATACTCAGCACCCAGCCAGTGGCTCGTCGATGAATGTGATGCCTATGATTGGTCAACCGATGAACGCCTTCACTGCGATTGGACAGCCAATCAGCGGTCAACGACCCGATTGGATGATGACGTCACCCCTGGGAGGCCAAGGGCCGGTCTGTCCTGTAGCCATTCCCCTTCCACCCAAGATAACGAGGGTGTGTACTCCTAGACGGTACGCTGTGCCCATCTGTCCACCGCCTGGGGAGATCCCAGTGACCCAAGTGGTGATTAAAACTGTGGCTGGCCAGCCCGTCAAGAAACTGAAGGTTGTCTTGGCCAGTGATCCCAGCCCCCAGCCGCTGCCTCTTGTGTCTGCTCACTCTGCGGAGACCATGACAACAGGGCAGGGATTGGTGTCTGTCGCACCTGACGTCGCATCCGCTGGAGGTTTGATTAGCCAATCAGACTCGCGTTTTGAGCACATGGTTCGGAGAAAGAAACCTAGGAGGTCAGACTACCGTGACAACACTTCTATATCACGTCACGTGGCCAGCGGTGTCCCGCACTCTCAGTCGGTAGCAGCTCACATGGAAGTACAACATTTAGTAAACAAGATGTTGGCGGAATCTGGTGAGGTCAAGCGACCCGCTCCAAGTTTGCTGCAGGTACCTAACTACCAGAACTTCGCATGTCCCCTGCTTAAGGATATCGAGGGCAGACATTCACAGTCTAGCAATCCCTCGGTACATCCACAGGTAAGGGACATTAGAGGTCAGAGGTCGAGGAAATGCCCCAGTCTAGAAAGAAACATCTTGTCTGGTAAGCGCAGGGTTAAAACACGGGGGAGAAAACCACGATGGGAGACTGCAGACAAGAGACACCAGGTGAGTGGGCCTCGTGATATCCTGAAAGAAGCAGTAGCACTCTGTCTCCAGGATGAGATACCAGCGATTCACGACTTACAGCCTGGACTACAGGAAAAGCCGGTGAGGTACCTCAGCAAGGGAAACCAGTCAGTGGAACAGGGTAAATTGGTCACGGCAAGCAGACCGGAGACTACCAGCAGTGTGTTGTGTAGAGATGGAGTTTATCAGCCACCTGGTATTTATGTCAATAGTATATCCAAGAACGGGGTAAGATTAGGACTATTGGTAGGATCTGGTGTCCAGCAAACCGCAAAGCTCCCTGCTACTCAGGTAAGATTTGGACCAAATCCTGGATCACTTGTTCAACACGGTAGCGAATCAGATACGTTTTGGCGCAATCAAAATGATCAAGAGATAATGCTTCAGCCGGTTGCTGAAACTGGCGCTCAAGTAAGTGTTGTCCCGATGGAGGAAGCTGGTGCCTACAGCACCATTTCTAAGGATCAGCTAAAATTGTTGGCGTTGGCGGAAAATGGCGTCGACGTTAACCCTTCTATTGAGCAAATACGTTTGGCAAATGAACAGTCAGCTGTGATCAACACAGGTGAGAAGCGGGTAAGAGTGACAGGAATGATACAACCTGGTGCGAACGGTGACCTATCCATAGATCAGGTAAAGTTAGCTAGCGAGTTGGCGGCCTTGATCCCGACTGGGAAGTCAGGACACTCTGTTATTGTGTCGGAGGAGTGGGTCAAACCCGGCTGTGGTGCACCAAACATGGTGTCAGGAACTCTCACTGAAGCGATGCTGAACATGGCGAAAGAAGTGGCGGAAACGTACCACGTGACATTATCCGCCTCTTTGATGGATCTCGTCGGTCGGGATCCAGAAGCCACATCCTCGGCCTCTCAGCCGCTGACGGAGCTTCTGGAGCAGATCCCGGACGCTGGTGGGTTGGCGTCATTCGGCTCCCTCTTGGACTTGTTGGATGAGGAGCCACCAGAGCCGGATAAACTGACAGGTTCGGATTCCCTGTTCGATATGCTGATGCAGGATCATCCTTCTGGATCTGACGCGGCGTGGTCCAAACCCTGGATCGATGTGCTAGAGCCAGTACATGGTGATGATACACTGACCTTGTCCAAGTCGCTCTTGAATTTGCTGGAATTAGGGACTGTGTGTAATTGAAACACTGAGTACCGAGAACTTTTGTATATTCCGCCTGGTCATCGCGGCTAAGTCCGCGTGGCCCTCATATATCATGGCTGGGAAACAAAAGCCGTTATCTGTGATGCAATGTCTTAAAACCGTATAGAACCAGCTATTTATGGTAAAAATGCGTTAGTGAGAAAAACGTTTTGGTTTACATATTTATTATTGTATACGGTCTTTTACCACATTTTTTAATCACAGATGCTTCCTTATGACGCACAGTGTCCATTTGACGCTGTTTTTTTTCACAATTTACAATATTAATATATTTCTCAATAAAACATATTTCTCAATAAAAAACATAAATTTTTATTGAATTGTTTCAAAATATATGTGGATCTGAACAATATTTAGCCAATTGAAAAGCGTTCTCAACGTATTACTTGTATTTGTTATTTTAAATCGCGTTCACCTACATTCTTCTTTCCTATATGATATATATGCATATGTTTTGAACAACTTCCACAAATGATAAATTCCCGGATGCAGATAGTATGAACAAATAATCACGATGCGGCTTTAGTCAATGAGCAATTTCAATCGCCACACAGATAGTGTAATTCCCTGTGACAGAACCGTGGCAATATTACATGTACTTATTTCTGTTGGGACTTTTTGTTTTAGAGTGATGGGGGTGGGGGGGGGGGGGTTGCGGTAGGGGTCCAATAAGCTGAACACAATTGCGGCTTCTCATAGAACTCAGGAGACGGTGCGGGGTGCATATTGTGGTGCGTTATTTTGCAGGTCAGGCCCATTGCTAGTCACTGCAGTAGACCTGAACCCACCCTCACCTTCCATTCTGTCACCGCAGCGTTGCCAAAAATCAATATCTATGGATTAAAAAATTATTAACGTTATGTATTTTGCTAAATCCCGGTCACAAACAGGATTCAGGGCCGAAAGATCCGCGTGAGCCCGGAAAAATATTAGATTGGCCAGAAATGCTTAAATTTAACCTAAACAAAAAATACCCGCGTCACTCTGCTTCCACCCCCCTTCCCCACCTCGGCGCGCTTAGGCCCGGAGTCATGACCTTAGCACTACCCATAGACCCTGCCTGCCGTTGTGGGTTAAATTTTCACTCCAAATTTGGTGTGAATCCCTCCTCCAACGTTTCTTTGTAGAGGCTGGGACCCCTTGCGGTTGACGGTCACCCCACCTAAATTGCCGCCCCCCCCCTCCTTCCCCCGCACCACTCTAACTCTCTTCCGAAATTCTGGATCCGCCCCGGTTTCTGCAATGGTCGTGCTTGGCTAGGAATTCCCGTATCCAGACGTGGATGGTGGCGGCCCTGGCACTGACGCGCTGCACGTCATGCAGCGTAAACTTGATCACGATCTGGTCGATCCGGGCCAGGATCTCCGGGCAAAGGCTACGCCCCAGGATGCATCTGTCTAGGCCGCGGTGTCCGCAATTGGCCTGGCACATCCAGTGGCGGATCCTGGAATTTACGAAGGGGGTGGGGGGGGGGGACTATTTATCTAAGTACTATTCAGGCGCGGATCCAGAGAGAAACTTGCGACCGATGTGGGGTGGGGGGTTTGGAAGGGGTGGGTGCTGGTGAGGTACTATCCAGGCGCGGATCCAGTGAGAAACGTGCAACCGGGGAGGGGGTACGGGGGGGGGGGAGAGGCTGGTGAGGTTGTGCAGAAACAAACGGACAAACGAGGGGCATGTACCGTTTCGCCTATTTTCACGCCAAGGGGTTGGGGGGGGGGGGGGCGGGGATGGGGGGAAGTGCCCCCTGATGATCATACCACACTTCTCAATAATGTTAAGTCTTAAGAGGGGCGGATGTACTGCGTTTTTTTTTCTTCAGTAGACAAGAGTGGCGGATGTACTGCCGTTTATTTTCTTCAGTAGACAACAAAGGGTAAAACTACATCACCGTGGCTCACACTCAACGGTGTTAATTATCCTCAAGGATCCTGACTTGGACCAATGTGCTTCGTCTATCTGAGCGATATGGCCATAGCCACACATGCGCTTACCCACAAATACATCGATGATACCACCATCTCAGAGGCTGTTGGAATACCCAGCGAAAGCCTCCTGACAACATCAACTGTAGCAATACACGACTTGTCCTCCACCAACGACACGAGGGTCAATACACAGAACAAGAAAGAGAAGGTAATGCACTTTACGAGACAAAAGCTATAATTACCAACCATAGCGATCAATGGGGAAGATGTCGACCAGGTAGAAGACTTGAAGCTTCTCGGTGTGTGGCTATCAGAATACCTCTCCCAGGAGACCTCCATGTAATTGGCAAGGTGGCATCCGGGGTCGGCCCAAGAATATACTTCGTGAAACAGCCGGAAGAGCAGTGGAGCGGGGTAACTTGGTCGTGGCAGGGAGACCAGACACTATATATCGGTATGTTATGTTGTGATGGAATTTAACAACCAAGTGGTATTTTGCTATGCTACCACATCATACAGACTCTAAAGTCCGCCAATATATCAGACATGTTGGATTTGCGCGAGAACAGTGGGGTCCCGCTATTTCGCGAACACGGACTCATCGGCTGTCCAATGTATCCTGGAAAGTTTCTTTTTCAGGTGTATCCTGGACTGAAGACAGAATCCAGAGGCATCTCTCGCCTTTGTGCATGGGCAATGCACCGGGTTATACTGCAGTTTGTCGGTCGGAATACCCGACAATGAGTCATAACGCAACCATATCAGACTTCACGATGCGCTACTTTGCTCTTCTCGACGTTGAACGCAACGCCACCTACCACGAGATTTGTGTGGCAACAACAGAGAATCCCATAATGCAATTCTGCGTTACCTAGTTACCAAACGCCATTTGGGCGCCAAATCGATTTCTGCTTTTTCCGACTGATGTCAAAGTGTGTTTATCTCTTGCGATTTCAAAGTATTAAGAAGCGAATTCGTGTGCTGAAGACTTAATTTATACAAGAAATTATAGGTAATTATCTCCTCCATTCACGAGAAGAAATAAGCTTAGAAACGTTATCTTATAAATAGCTTGCAAATAGTAGAAGAATGGGCTTTCAGTTTGTGATAGCTTAGCCAGGACGGGTCGTAAAGGTTTAAAGTTTTGCCTTGGTCTAAGCAAAATATAAAAATATCAAACAACCACAGAGCCAGAGGAAGAAACCACAAAATTGTTTATATTTATAATCATGTGCATTGTTTTAGCACCAGACAGAAGACCCAAAGAACATAAAATTTAAATGATACTTTTGTTTAAATTTAGAAGTAAAGTAGGCTGAAGTCTTAGAATATTGTGGCAGAAACCAGGCAACAGCAAGAGGAATTCGCATAGGCAGTGTGCCTGTTTTCCAATTTCCAATAAAACTGTTTAAACCGCCTAAAGTATAAATAATTTGCATGCTGCTGCACGGGCGGATCCCGGACGGGAAGGGACGATGAGGGTGTAGCCTTTAGGCATTAGGGAAGTTAGGCCTAGGGCTAGGACGGTTCGAGAAAATTAAAAACGGGACTAGGCCTCTGTTTGCAGCAGAAGAAATCCTACAAGTAAACTTATAACCCATGTAAGTTACACAATATGTGGGTCCGAACTCCTCCGACTTTAAGATGTGGATCCGCCCTTTGGCTGAAGGTTACACACCAATATGTCGTGCGTAGAAAAAGTATATACCGTCAAGTAGCGCCTAAAAAATGGTCGTAAGCTTATATCAGAGTTATGTGGTCACTAATTCTTTCTGTCTTTGTATATATTGTTTGACTAATGTTTAGCCAGGTTAATGTCTGTTCAATTAATCTGTGATGTATTTAATCATGCATGCGGATGTTACGGGTGCGTTGTCCGGTCGACCCCAGCACATGCTGATTCGTAGGGTCTGTAGCGGGTTGCGCTAGGGGGGATGTCATACTATGAGCTGTAGAAAAAAATATCGTACGTCAACCTATGTTCTGCTTGTTTTTAAAATAAAGTTGGATACTTGCATTAAAATTTCCTATGGCCCACATAGTCAAACATGGGTACCGATTTTTCTCTGGCATGGGGTTGAAAGTCGACCTTGTCCAAGTCGCTCTTGAATTTGCTGGAATTAGAGACTGTGTGTAATTGAAACACTGAGTACCGAGAACTTTTCTATATTCCGCCTGGTCATCGCGGCTAAGTCCGCGTGGCCCTCATATATCATGGCTGTGAAACAAAAGCCGTTATCTGTGATCCAGTGTCTTGAAACCGTAAAGAAGTCGCTACTTTTGGTAGAAATGCGCTAGTCAGAAAAACGTTTTGGTTTACATATTTATTATTATATACCTTATGGTCTTTTACCACTTTTTTTAATCACAGATGCTTTCTTATAACGCAAAGTGTCCATTTGACGCTGTTTTTTTTCACAATTTACAATATTAATTTATTTCTCAATAAAACATATTGCATTTTTATTGAATTGTTTCAAAATATATGTCGATCTGAACAATATTTAGCCAATTGAAATGCGTTCCATGGATTCATGGCTAGTGTCACTGTCAGACAAGGTGTTCACAACATTTTCCAAAACGGTGAAACCATAGACATAGGCTAGTTTTGGCGCAAGTGCCCCCCTGGGGGCACTTGCGCCAAAGGCTAGTGTAGACTCAAAACTTGCTGTAGAAACAGCTTTAACCCTTCATGTCATGCAGGCGATACGCCGATAGGGATAGGATCGAAAGCTACATACAGCTTGTCAGGCAGTAGCAGATCACTTTTGTCTGAGACTGTTTTCTGATTGAGAGCTGGTGCATCATCTTAGACTCATTTATTTCAGATATGCAGGCTCTTTTCATGTGTAGCGAACTTGATCATTTTCCGGCAACAACCTGTCTAAAAATGGTCCATGCTGTAGGGTACTGTATTAGGCAGTAACGGATCACTTTAGGCAGTTGCGGATCATGCCATCTTGCGGCCTGTTTTAACAGTAAACAGGTATCATAATGCATTGACTGTCTCAAAAATACGAAATCAGGTTGTCGACGATTTAATATAACACATAATGCATAGTTTGGTAAAATAATTCATAGCTTATTTTGATATTTTCGGAGCTGTACCGCTACTGATATGGGACCAATGATTCATGCCATGCCACCTGGCGGTCAAGCTTGCCGGTAAAGCTTGGCGGCAAAGAGAAAGCAGATAACGCAATTTGGCTGACAACAGCAATTCTGCTTTATGGGGGGATCTGATTATTTTTATGAAGGTTCATGGTATATACAGCTATGAAAAAATTACCTCAGTTGTGTACAGATGTATTCACTTTGGAAATGGAAGTTGCTGTTTTGCACGAGAACTCGCGGAGCAAAGAGCTCGCTACCGGAAGTGCATTTGAGGTAAAAATGAATGTAAACATTGGTAGAACCTCGCGTTTTTGGACTTATTTCAAGTCTGTGGGTAATTATCTTTGAAATAAGTTCTAATTTATTACATTTAGTGGCTTTTAATAGAAACGATTCAACATGAACAGCGAAGTGATCCGCTACTGCCTGTGATCCGTTACTGCCCGACAAGCTGTACTTAAAAGCTTGCCTCTTGTTACACATTGGCCCCAGGGCACACAACCCATGAACCTGTGAACCAAGTGCCGTTCAGAATTCAGCAGTTTACTACCGCAGATTGTTTACATTGACGACTTAGGTTTAATCACTCTTTTGCCAGGGGGCGCTTGGTAGTCTCAGGTAACCTCTTCCTCAGATTGCCGCTACGCGGCGCTAGCGCAGCTCCTTCGCTGAACCATCATATATCGTCTGCCACTAAGGGAGCGCTATGCCTCCCAACTGCTTCAAAATTAACTACCATGTGGAAGTACAGTTTTCAACCGAAATAAGGGTTGCTACAAAGGAAACAAGAGTCCTCCTAATATGGAAATCGCCGAACCCACAACCATTCGATGAGTTCATCGCTGTACTGAGCCAGACATGGGGTCATTTTACTAACATTTCGTAACTTAGCGATCAACTTCTGCTCTCTTATGTCCAAAGAAACTTTCAAGATATTAATCTCAATCTACTACGCCATCAAAATACAACACCCTTTTCGCGTAAGAGATTCTAATTTAGATTGTGGAATCGGTGACTTTATATGGACTCACATAATAAGATGAGGTCCAGACAAAAAGACAAAAAGACAAAAAGGCGGGTGTTGGCTTCCACATCTTGGACCCCCAACTATCTACCAAGGGGCGGCCTTGGATCCGCACCTGCACACCTTGACATCAACTTGTGATCCGAGCCGAACCAGAAATGATGTCATTTAGAATATAAAGATATATGCCATTGCCGTGGTGCAAGTCTTTAGTTCGCATACAGTTAACTTAGAAGCGATCCACTTCCATTCCATTTGTTTATATTGTATCAATTATATGCAAGTCATACAGGCGGGCGTTATGATTTTGCAGCGCCTGTCGACCGGAACGCTACCGTGTCAGCCGGTGAATGAACTCGCAATGTTTGCTACTGCATATATATATGAAACATCAGACTAAGGTCTTTAGGCGACCTAGCAAAGAATAGGATCGAAAGCCAGCAGATCCGTTGGTGGAACATACATTAAAATAATCAAATTTTAAAATAAAGATTATGAGATTAAGCGTAAGCTGGGCTAAGCTTATGGTTTTGACCCCATAAAAGATGTTTTGCCTTCGTGCAGGGGCAATGCACCGGGTTTGTACTGCAGTTTGTCGTTCGGAACACCCGATGATGCGTCATAACGTGACCATATAACATTTTACGATGCTGCTTTGCTCTTCTCGACCTTGAACGTAGTTCGCAACGCCACCTACTATGAGATTTCTGTTGCAACAACAGAGACTCCCATAATGCAGTTCTGCGTTGCCTAGATACCAAACGCCATTTGGGCGCCAAATCGACTTGTGGTTTTTGCGACTGATGTCAAATTGTGTGTATCTCTTGCGATTTCAAAGTATTTAGAGCCGAATTCGTGTCCTAGAGACTTGACGTATATCACAAAATATAGGTAGGTATCTCTTCAATGTACAAAAATAAATTGAAATGTTATCTTTTTGTAAATCGCTTGCAAATTAGGTTTTCAGTTTCATTATCACAGTGTCAGTCGCTGTCTGAATCTCAAGTTTAAGTTGAACTTGAAGAGAAACATAATCATTGAACAGAAACAGAAGCAAAAAAAACTTATTGTAACTTACTTGCATACAATAAGTCTATAGATCTATGGGTATTGTTTTGGTACTAGATCGATAACCCAAAACGACATATAAAGTAGAACGATTAAAACGGTTGCAACGAAAACAAAACCGAATTTCCGTGACGGCCTTTCACGACGGACGGATCCAGAACGATGGGTGGGGGGGGGGGGGGGGGGCGAGGATGCAGAGCCAGGCAGAGGTCTGGGTAGTCCAATTCCTTCCACTTTGACTATGGATCCGCCTTGGGAGAAGCCTGGCTGGGTGCCCCCCTCCCCACCCCCCCGCCAGGCCGACCGGCCGCAGGACCGACCGGAGGGCCATGGCATGGGATGCCTTGAATAGCTTGATGCCAATGGCAATTCACCGCTGCGGACTTCCGGTTACGCCGCCGCTTTCGCTAGGTAGCGCCACTAGTACGAGGTGAAAACAAACGCACGTGCTCGCATTCCGTCGCGTCGTCTGCAACAGTGACAGTGGCTACGGTCTCAAATTAGGTTCTCTCTCAAGGTTGGGCACCTGGTTTAAAGATTTAATCCTGACATGCCTAAGCAGTGTAAAGTGTGGGGATGCACTAATCATAATTATAAAACTTCTGGGATTTCTTATTTTCGTTTTCCCACGGAAAAGCGCCGCCTAGAACGTTGGTTAACTGCATTGAATCGCTTGAACAAGGATGGGACCAAATGGATACCTCAAAATCCTGGAAATGTTCATATTTGCAGTAACCACTTTGTATCAGGTATGTAATGTTTACTAATTAAAGGGCAAAAATGTGCTTTTAAAAATTACGCAATCGGATTCGAACCTACATTTTTCGACTTGCTAGATCTACAATCAAAAGTTCGACGTTCTACCGCGGCGCCAATGGATCTCACGGTTTTCGGTTGGGTTTAAAAGAGACTTGTTCTGAAGTCCCGAAATCTCTCCCGCCAAAATTAATTATGCCAGCCTTTACCAAAGGCAAGAACCAGTTGTCTGCGCACGAAGTAGAGCAATCCAGAAAGATATCCCGTGTGCGCATTCACATTGAAAGGGTAATTGGCTTGATGAGAAACCGATACAGAATTTTGAAAGGTACCCTGCGAATGGCTTCACTGAAAACTAGATCTGAAGAAACTGACAATGCTGTTCTGGCAAGAATCGACAAAATCGTACGCGTGTGTGCCATTCTTACCAACCTTGGTGAAAGTATTGTAAAACATTGAATATTGATACAATAGGAACCCTTCTGTGACACTTAATTAAGGTCTTGTATTGGAACGACATAAAAAGGGCGGATCCAGAAATTTGAAAATGGAGGGATCCAATGAAAACTTGCGACCCGTGGGGGATGTCTCTAAAAAACCCGGGAGGCTCACCAAATATTGTTTTTGCGACGGGGGGTGGGGGTGATCCACGCCCTGGAAACAGTATTTAAAAAAAAAAAGGGAAAATGCGTTACATAATATATAATATTGAGCCTATTTACTCTGGTTAGGCTGGTTCTTTCTGCCTTTCTTACAGGTAGTGCAATACCATGCTTTTTTTGGGACACGTTTCAAATTTACACAGGACAGATGAAACCACTCAATTTGGCATGTTTCCCCATCACAGCCTACGTATACGCTGCCATCCTCCCAAGGAGTGTGGCAGATACAATACTCGCGGCGCACCGTGCTGGTACGGGCTGCGGAAGTCTCTCCCCGGCTAGTAACAGGGATGGCGGTCAAGCTCTGGTCCGAAGTGACGCGACGCGTTAAAAGTTCAGGCAATATGTGTGATACAAAAAACGTTTTACCAGTGTCAATCAGTGACTCCAGAAAGCTGTCATCGCGGGTAACATGTTGCCTTATGAGCCAGTTCGGCGTCCATATGGCCAAAATACATTGGTCCAGTTCCCATACTGCCATCTGGAGCTGTACTTGCGCATAATATGGGTGCTTTTCTTTTAATCCCTCGCTTCGCGTCAAACAAAAGTCCTTCATAGCGAAGGCTTCGTCAAGCGAGAGGTCGCGAGCCGACCAAGGGCATTTTACCTCTAACAGCCTAGGTCCGTGGCAGACACACCTGAGCAAGGCGTCAGGCGAAGCCCCAAAAAACGGATGATCAGGATGGATCCTGAAGCCTGTCCGTTCCCTCTCCAGGGACACGTGCTGGTGTGACTCAGCGTCAACACAGGCTGCTATTGCCTCCGCCTCGTGCTTTTTGCCCCACTCTACTGGGGGTGACGTGATACGCTGGGGCTTGTCGGAACAGATAGCCCTTAACAGGCTGGTCGCGGGGCACGTCATGCTGGTATGGAGGACACGATGGACCACGGAACTGGTGATACGACCAGCTCGCTGACGAAACCAAACCAAACATTGGGCCTGATTCCTCGTTACTCGTTCGATCTCATTAATTTGATCCCGGCTGATGGTGAACTCCTGCATTATTTTGTCAGTTTGGGCTTTCAGGTCAGTGGGAAGTGATGTTGTGTTATCTTGGGAGTACAAATCGGTAAGGGGTGGCGGTAAACTAACTATATCAGAAGCGTGTTGCGATTTAGGGGCGAAGGGAGAAGAGTATTCGTGAAATAAACTTAAAGCCATGGGTTTTTGGGAGAATCCGGCAATTCTGTCCAAGAAAGATTTCTTTTCCTCAGCCGTTGGCGTCTGAAATTCTGTCGCACGCCGCTTTCTGGAGGATGTTTCGTTTTTACTGCAATAAATAGCAGAAGTCTATACAGTGTCGCAGTGTAGGCCTATATAGATGAATATATATATATATATATATATATATATATATATATATATATATATATAAGTATACATGTATTCTAAATTATTAGATTAAGCTTTATTTCTAACTTTTCATATGTCATTTTATTATTTCAACAATTAATATGATTGCATTGTGTTTTAAACGACGCTCGCGAGTGGTGTTACAGTCATTGGGATATACGGTAGTATTTACGGTGTAATATGGAAAATGGGAACCCATACCTGCTAAAGAATTGAATGCGGGAGACAGGGGCGGGTTTCACTTTCTTAACGAAGTCGACATTCCATCGGCAGGCTTCCTCTGTACACGTTCTCGCGGTGTAGCCATGGCGGACTGCCATTTCCACCTTCCAAAGCAGAGCTCCGATGTGGGTGCAGGATTCACCAAGCCTGAATACGGATTATAATTATAATAGAATAGAATATAGAATAGAATAGAACAGAATAGAATATACAATAGAATAGAATAGAATAGAATAGATATAGACTAATTTTATCCGGGTGTCATTGTCGGTTACTATAGCGTGTAAGTGCTAATGGATATGACTCTTTGAACCTTTCTTATAGAGACTAAGTAAAATTGTATTTGATCTTATCTTGCCATCATAACCACATTGAACTTGTATATCTGGCGTACATGTATGAAGTTAATACAGATACCTACCCTGCCATGCAATTGCAATGTGCCGCCAAAATGTTGCCTAAAGGGTCTACTGCAGCCCATGGCTTATGGGGCTCCTCTGTTACCCTTTGGGAAGGACGCACTTGGGTCATGAACACAACTCCAGTGTCTGTTTTCGTATGCTGCACGGTTTGCACCCAGCCAGCCAATACACTTTTGTAGGAGTCTAGCCCTCTCCAATTTTTCATGGCCTTCCCATCATAAGGGCCTGGATGAAAAGTAACAATTTACTAAAGTTATCAAAATTATGGTTATGTAAAATGTCGATATGCTCATATGTTAGTTAATTTTTTTTAAATTTTAGCTATAATATGAAGCCCTGTCTGTTTCCATGGACAGAATACTTTAATTTAATACTGCCTCTTTAAGGTATTGCTGAAATAATAATAATGCCTTTATCGTTCGATATGCTATAATGAATTCTCTTGAACAATAAATATAGTTATTGTATGCAGGATATCTAAATACAAGGTAGGCAATGAAGATATAAATTGCTCTGTTCATGTGTCATACCGTGCTATATCCATGTTTCCAACTGAATGTGTTGTTATTTACATGTTCCTTTTATATATTACATTCAATTCAATAATGGCATGGTCTAGAGCAATAAATACTATTTGCGGTACTCTTCTTCCTCGTGAAATGCATTGGAACTGGTGTAAATTATTGCGTAATGGGACACATTATAGACGTCCGTAAATATTCAGTGTCTCAATCATAACGTAATGCATATAAGACAATCACATTTTCAGTTATTTTAAATTGTCATTTGTACCTCATGTAAGGAAGGGTGGAGAATAATGCCCAGCTTATTGTTAATAAACCATTTAATTCCGCTATATTTCAACGAAATTAAATTTGTCCAGCACATTTTTATCACAATGAGCTTAATTTTACATCAAATTTATTTCCACATACTTTAAGCGTAGATCTATAGTGGATCTAGATCTATAAGTCTGTTATTCCCCTCCTCTGCCCAAAAATATACTTGTTATTTTATTATTATTAAGAGTCCAACTAAACTTAGCATAAATTACTCACCAGGAGAAGACACCAAGTAGTTGTACAAATCAGCATATGTCACTTCTGGCCATTCAGTCGGATCATTGCGCCACCTATCTGCCGGTAGTCTATATGGGCATTCACTTAAGCCAGCGACTTCAATCTTTAAAATGTACCGTTTGCGGGCGGCATTTGGTAATCGCTCGCAATAATTATACGCCATGGTTTAAAAAAAGTGGCTGAAAGGCAACGAACAAATGCATGCACCAGAACCGTGCAGAGGTACACACTGTCGGCACATACAGCAGACGACAAAATGACGTTTGTTTTCACCCCGAGCGATAGACACGTGCTTTTATTTACGCTAGTTACGCATGCGCAAGGTCATTGTGACGTCACGCCGCAGCGATGAATGGGTTGCCGAGCTCGGCCTGCCATCCGAGAACGGGAGGAAGATTTCTGGAAATGTGATTAAGACGTCACATATATCAGTATATGTCACATATTTATGTCTAGGATACATTTATGAATAGTTAGGCACAAATATTGAAGGCCCCGAGCGCCCCAAGCGCTCACTAGCGTGAGAGTTAACCTTCAGTAGCAATAGCCTTGCTTTTTGGAAAGTCCTCAGACTGGAACGAGCGATATTTTTAACTAGCGGTGAGTGGCAGAATGTTTGTTTTGGTGGATATCTTATTTTACTTTCAAAATCCTGGGTATCTTTTTCCCATTTATCCGATCGATCTACGTCACCGCTCCATACAGGCACGGTTTATTCCCGGCAAACCCGCCCCATGGACACAATTTTTTTCGCCTGCACATAAAAGCCCCCGAGTGGAAGGTCTACTCAAGGTGGCATAAATGTTTCATACACCCAACTATAACACGTGTTGGTAGGTAGACCTGCAGAAATGCTGACAGAAGTTAAAAAACGTGAAATAAAGAGTTTTCTTTTACTTTCCAACTTTGTTCTGATATATGAAAAATACTTGTTTAACATTTTTTGCTATGCTAGACAGGCAAGAAGAGGTTTTAAACTCACACATAGTCGTTCTTAAAACTCTATAAAACTCACGTCATCTGAAAACAAGATTTCTAATAAAAACGCTATTGAAACCACTTCAAAATAGCGATCTGAAAACTATAACACATGCCAACTTTTAATGTGGAAATGAAACGTTACATAAACACGTTTTAGTCACGTTATTATGTGAACACCTTACTTCTTATATGAATAGACCATATTCGAAACTTGTTTTTATTACAAACAGCCAAGAAGAGTTTAACACGTTTTAAAACTGCTTAGTAACTGCTTAGGTATGCAAGAGAAATTGTATATTTTAGCTAAAAATAAACAATTATGTAATATGACTTTATTTTTCCTCTGCATTCGGGTAAGAACTGACAAGGAGGTCAGAACCGACAACAACGCACGTAATAATACATACTTGTGAAAATCATGTGTATAATCTTTGTTTCTGCAATGATGTGCAAGGATGTCGTCATCCTATACTCACCTGTTCTCTTGTCTCTTCTTTGCTTCAGGCTGCACAACACTGGTTCACGATTGCCGTCAGCTGGAGGAGTGGTCAACGTCAAACGACTCTGTGCTGTTATTCCCGGATCTCCATGACGACAATGGCAGGACGCTACGGCAGTCAAGCTGCTCTGGGTCAGCCCATGGACACTCGACGTGCTGTTGGTCACCCTGTTGGTGTACATTACATGATTGGTCACCCCATGAACATTCAGGCCGCCATTGGGCAACCAGTGAGCGGTCTGCTTGGAGCTGGCCAATCGTATACTCAGCACCCAGCCAGTGGCTCGTCGTTGGATGTGATGCCTATGATTGGTCAACCGATGAACGCCTTTACTGCGATTGGACAGCCAATCAGCGGTCAACTACCGGGTTGGATGATGACGTCACCCCTGGGAGGCCAGGGACCGGTGTGCGCTGAGACCATCCCCCTTCCGCCCAAGATAACGAGGGTGTGTACGCCTAGACGGTACGCTGTGCCCATCTGTCCACCGCCTGAGGAGATCCCAGCGGCCCCACTGGTGACTAAAACTGTGGCTGGCCAGCCCGTCAAGAAACTGAAGGTTGCCTTGGCCAGTGATCCCAGCCCCCTGAAGCTGCCTCTTGTGTCTCATCACTCTGCGGAGACCATGACAACAGGGCAGGGGTTCAAGTCTGTCGCACCTGACGTCACATCCGCTGGAGGTTTTATTAGCCAATCAGACTGGAGTCTTGAACACACATCCAGGAGAAAGAAACCTAGGAGGTCAGACCACCGTGACGTCACTGCTATGTCACGTCACGCAGTAGCTCACATGGAAGTGCAACATTTAGTTAACAAGATGTTGGCGGAATCTGGTGAGGTCAAGCGACCCGTTCCAAGTGTGCTGCGTGTGCCTAACTACCAGAACTTCTCGTGTCCCCTGTTTCTGGATATTGAGGTCAACACCTTACAGTATGGCAATCTCTCGGCCAATCAACAGGTAATGGACACTAGAGGTCAGAGGTCGATGAACTGCCCCAATCTGGAAAGGAAAGTCTTGTCTGGTAAGCGCAGGGTTAAAACGGGCGGTAGAAAACCACGATGTGAGACTGCAGACAAGAGAAACCAGGTGAGTGGGACTCGAGATATCCTGAAAGAAGCAGTAGCACTCTGTCTCCAGGATGAGATACCAGCGATTCCCGACTTACTACAGGTAAAGCCGGTGAGATACCTCAGCAAGGGAAACCAGTCAGTGGAGCAAGGTAAGTTGTTCCTGCCAGGCAGACCGGACACAACCAGTATGTTGTGTAGAGATGGAGTTTATCAGCCACCTGGTATTTATGTCAATAGTATATCCGAGAACGCGGTAAGGTTTAGACCAGGGGAGGGATCTGGGTTCCAGCAAACTGCAACGTATCCTGCCACTCAGGTAAGTTTTGGACCATATTTTGGATCAGGTGTTCAACAAGCTAGCGAACCAGGTAGGCTTTGGCGCAATCAAAAGGCTCATGAGATAATTCTTCGGCCGGCTGATGAAACTGGCGCTCAAGTAAGTGTTGTGCCGATGGAGGAAGCTGGTGCCTACAGCACCATTTCTAAGGATTCGCTAAAACTGCTGACGTTGGAGGAAAATAGCATCGACGTTAACCCTTCTATTAAGAAGAAAGGTTTGGCAAATAAAGGGTCAGCTGTGATAAAGGAAGGTGCGAATCCGGTAAGAGTGACAGGAATGATACAACCTGGTGCGAACGGTGACCTATCCATAGATCAGGTAAAGTTAGCTAGCGAGTTGGCGGCCTTGATCCCGACTGGGAAGTCAGGACACACTGTTATTGTGTCGGAGGAGTGGGTCAAACCCGGCTGTGGCGCACCAAACATGGTGTCAGAAACTCTCAGTGAAGCGATGCTGAACATGGCGAAAGAAGTGGCGGAAACGTACCACGTGACATTATTCGCTTCTATGATGGATCTCGTCGGTCGGGATCCAGAAGCCACATCCTCGACCTCTCTGCCGCTGACGGAGCTTCTGGAGCAGATCCCGGACGCTGATGGGTTGGCGTCATTCGGCTCCCTCTTGGACTTGTTGGATGAGGAGCCACCAGAGCCGGATAAACTGACAGGTTCGGATTCCCTGTTCGATATGCTGAGGCAGGATCATCCTTCTGGATCTGACGCGGCGTGGTCCAATCCCTGGATCGATGTGCTAGAGCCAGTACATGGTGATGATACACTGACCTTGTCCAAGTCGCTCTTGAATTTGCTGGAATTAGAGACTGTGTGTAATTGAAACACTGAGTACCGAGAACTTTTCTATATTCCGCCTGGTCATCGCGGCTAAGTCCGCGTGGCCCTCATATATCATGGCTGTGAAACAAAAGCCGTTATCTGTGATCCAATGCCTTGAAACCGTATAGAACTAGCTATTTATGGTAAAAATGCGTTAGTGAGAAAAACGTTTTGGTTTACATATTTATTATTGTATACGGTCTTTTACCACATTTTTTAATCACAGATGCTTCCTTATGACGCACAGTGTCCATTTGACGCTGTTTTTTTTTTCACAATTTACAATATTAATATATTTCTCAATAAAACATATTTCTCAATAAAAAACATTAAGTTTTATTGAATTGTTTCAAAATATATGTCGATCTGAACAATATTTAGTCAATTGAAAAGCGTTCTCAACGTATTACTTGTATTTGTTATTTTAAATCGCGTTCACCTACATTCTTCTTTCCTATATGATATATATGCATATGTTTTGAACAACTTCCACAAATGATCAATTCCCGGATGCAGATAGTATGAACAAATAATCACGATGCGGCTTTAGTCAATGAGCAATTTCAATCGCCACACAGATAGTGTAATTCCCTGTGACAGAACCGTGGCAATATTACATGTACTTATTTCTGTTGGGACTTTTTGTTTTAGAGTGATGGGGGGGGGGGGGGGGTTGCGGTAGGGGTCCAATAAGCTGAACACAATTGCGGCTTCTCATAGAACTCAGGAGACGATGCGGGGTGCATATTGTGGTGCGTTATTTTGCAAGTCAGGCCCATTGCTAGTCACTGCAGTAGACCTGAACCCACCCTCACCGTCCATTCTGTCACCGCAGCGTTGCCAAAAATCAATATTTATGGATTAAAAAATTATTAACGTTATGTATTTTGCTAAATCCCGGTCACAAAGAGGATTCAGGACCGAAAGATCCGCGCGAGCCCGAAAACATATTAGATGGCCCCGAAATGCTTAAATTTAACCTAAGCAAAAAAAAAACGCGTCACTCTGCTTTCACCCCCCTTCCCCACCTCGGCGCGCTTAGGCCCGGAGTCATGACCTAAGCACTACCCATTGACCCTGCCTGCCGTTGTGGGTTAAATTTTCACTCCAAATTTGGTGTGAATCCCTCCTCCAACGTTTCTTTGTAGAGGCTGGGAACCCTTGCGGTTGACGGTCACCCCACCTAAATTGCCGCCCCCCCCCTCCCTCCCCCGAACCACCCTAACTCTCTTCCGAAATTCTGGATCCGCCCCGGTTCCTGCAATGGCCGTGCTTGGCTACGAGAACCCGTACCCAGACGTGGATGGTGGCGGCCCCCGCACTGACGCGCTGCACGTCATGCAGCGGGATGTTGCTGACGATCTGGTCGATCCGGGCCAGGATCTCCGGGTAAAGGCCACGCCCCTGGATGCATCTGTCTAGGCCGCGGGGTACGCACTTGGCCTGGCACATCACGTGCCGGATCCTGGAATTTACGAAGGGAGTGGGGGGGGGGGACTATTTATCTAAGGACTATTCAGGCGCGGATCCAGAGAGAAACTTGCGTCCGAGGTGGGGTGAGGAGTTTGGAAGGGGTGGGTGCTGGTGAGGTACTATCCAGGCGCGGATCCAGTGAGAAACGTGCAACCGGGGAGAAGGTACGGGGGGGGGGGGGGAGGGGCTGGTGAGGTTGTGCAGAAACAAACGGACAAACGAGGGGCATGTACCGTTTTGCCTATTTTCACGCCAAGGGGGTGGGGGGGGGGATGGGGGGAAGTGCCCCCTGATGATCATACCACACTTCTCAATAATGTTAAGTCTTAAGAGTGGCGGATGTACTGCCGTTTTTTGTCATCAGTAGACAAGAGTGGCGGATGTACTGCCGTTTTTTTTCTTCAGCGGTGTTAATTATCCTCAAGGATCCTGACTTGGACCAATGTGCTTCGTCTATCTGAGCGATATGGCCATAGCCACACATGCGCTTACCCACAAATACATCGATGATACCACCGTCTCAGAGGCTGTTGGAATACCCAGCGAAAGCCTCCTGACAACATCAACTGTAGCAATACAGGACTTGTCCTCCGCCAACCACACAAGGGTCAATACACAGAAAAAGAAAGAGAAGGTAATGCACTTTAGGAGACAAAAGCTATAATTACCAACCATAGCGATCAATGGGGAAGATGTGAACCAGGTACCACACTTCAAGCTTCTCGGTGTGTGGCTATCAGAATACCTATCCCAGGGGACCTCTATGTAATTAGCAAGGTGGCATACGGGGTCGGCCCAAGAATATACTTCATAAAACACCCGGAAGAGCAGTGGAGCGGGGTAAGTTGGTCGTGACAGGGAGACCAGACATTATATATCAGTATGTTATGTTGTGATGGAGTTTGACAACCAACTGGTATTTTTGCTCCTTGGTCGTCGCTAATTTTGGAGAGCTCACCTCTTCCCCCCTCCCCCCCCCCCCACCGGAAATTATGGTCATGTACAAACTGGTAAACGGAAAAAATGCTACCACTTCATACAGACACTAAAGTCCGCCAATATATCAGACATTGTGGAGTGGCTCGAGAACAGTGGGGTCTCGTTATTTCGCGAACACGGGCTCATCGGCTGTCCAATGTCTCCTGGAAAGTTACTTTTCGGGTGTATCCCGGGTAAATATCTATATCCAGAGGCATCTCTCACCTTCGTGCAGGGGCAATGCACAAGGTTTGTAGACTACTACAGTTTGTCGGTCGGAACACCAGACAATGAGTCATAACGCAACCATATCAGATTTCACGGTACTCTTTTCGACCTTGAACCTGGTTCGCATGCAACGCCACCTACCACATGATTTGTGTGGCAACAACAGAGACTCCCATAATGCAATTCTGCGTTGCCTAGTTACCAAACGCCATTTGGGCGCCAAATCGACTTGTGGTTTTTGCGACTGATGTCAAATTGTGTGTATCTCTTGCGATTTCAAAGTATTTAGAGCCGAATTCGTGTCCTAGAGACTTGACGTATATCACAAAATATAGGTAGGTAGGTTAGAAGTAGGCAGAAAACCAAAAGAACATAACATTTAAATGATACTTTTGTTTAAATTTAGAAGTAAAGTAGGCTGAAGTCTTAGAATATTGTGGCAGAAACCAGGCAACAGCAAGAGGAATTCGCATAGACAATGTGCCTGTTTTCCAATTTCCAATAAAACTGTTTAAACCCCCTAAAGTATAATTTGCATGCTGCTGCACGGGCGGATCCCGGACGGGAAGGGACGATGAGGGTGTAGTCTTTAGGCGTTTAGGGAAGTTAGGCCTAGGGCTAGGACGGTTCGTGAAAATTAAAAACAGGACTAGGCCTCTGTTTGCAGCAGAAGAAATCCTACAAGTAAGCTTTTAACCCATGTAAGTTACACGATATGTGGGTCCGAACTCCTCCGACTTTAAGATGTGGATCCGCCCTTTGCCTGAAGGTTACACACCAATATGTCGTGCGTAGAAAAGTATATACCGTCAAGTAGTCTAGTGCCTAAAAAGTGGTCGTATATCAGGGTTATGTGGTCACTAATTCTTTCTGTCTTTGTATATATTGTTTGACTAATGCTTAGCCAAGTTTATGTCTGTTCAATTAATCTGTGACGTATTTAATCATGCATGCGGATGTTACGGGTGCGTGATCCGGTCGACCTTATCACATGCTGATTCGCAGGGTCTCTAATTTTCGCCGGGTTGCGCTAGGGGGGATGTCATACTATGGGCTGTAGCAAAAAATATCGTACGTCAACCTATGTTCTGCTTGTTTTTAAAACAATGTTGGATACCTGCTCTATAATTTCCTATGGCCCACATTCTATTGGTGTGTAACCTGAACACGTCATGCTGTGAATTAATGGTTCGCCAGAGTAAAAAAATATATGAGCCTGAGACTAGTGAGAGCTAGAGACAGCAAACCCTTCAATGACTTCAACAACCCAATAGGCCGATATTATTATGCCTGCAATAATCTTATGCTTTACATTTGGTTTTGAATGTGATGGAGTCGGATCTGACTTGATTGAGTATGATTTGAGAGAAGCCGAAAAGCAGTGGCCATAGTGGAGGGCAAGATGATGTTTGTTTTAGGCCAGTTTTGTGAACCGTGTGATCTGATCTTTGAGTCAAGTGTCCTGCCACTCCAACTCGGGGGTCGAGTGTAAGGGTAAAAGGCTGGGGTGGCATGCGAAAGTGTCCCATCAGTTGTTCCCTTGAGAAAGTGATAGTTTGACCCACTCCGCGCCATGCGTTCGTACGGTGCCGTTATGATAGCTACATGAGGGAAATGGGCGGTGATCCGGAAATACTACACCGATGTTAGGGTGAAAGGCCGGAATCAGGGGTCGGGTGTGAAGGTGAGAGGCCGAGGTCAGGGGTCGGGTGTGAAGGTGAGAGGCCGAGGTCAGGGGTCGGGTATGAAGGTGAAAGGCCAGGGTGAGGGGTCGGGTATGAAGGTGAAAGGCCAGGGTGAGGGGTCCGGTGTGAAGGTGAAAGGCTGGGGTGAGGGGTCGGGTGTGAAGGTGAAAGGCCGGGGTCAGGAGTCGGGTGTGAAGGTGAGAGGCCGAGGTCAGGGGTCGGGTGTGAAGGTGAGAGGCCGAGGTCAGGGGTCGGGTGTGAAGGTGAAAGGCCAGGGTGAGGGGTCCGGTGTGAAGGTGAAAGGCTGGGGTGAGGGGTCGGGTGTGAAGGTGCGTTGTATACAAGGCTTAAGAAGGTGACAGTCCAGTGTCTGAACTAGGGGTCAGGAGTCTGACGGAAGACGTCCGCGACTGTAGATCTGTAGGCGAGAACCCAGTGTCGGGAACTAAGGATGAGGAGGCGATGCGTGGCGGGGAAATCAAGGATACAATATCGGATTTGACGGTTTTTAAGACGGACCAAAAGCAATAAATAAAAGTAATAACATTTCTCTTTAAACTCCGCTCAAGAGACAAATTGCTGACCATAATCAATTCTCGAACATTATTTGTTTATCAAGCAGAGGATAGCTTAATGTTAATGTTCTAAAAACTGATAAAAAAAATGTCGAATAAAAATTCCGATTGTTTGACAGCTAATATTTATACTACGAAAATGTGCAAATTACCCTAGATGTGCCCATCTGTCACTGAAGCAATCGGCGCAATCGGGAACTTTTCCTCATCATATCTCTGGTATCTTCTTTGTTTCAGGCTGCACAACACTGGTTCACCATTGCCGTCAGCTGGAGGAGTGTTCAGCGTCACACATCAGTCTGTGCTGCTTTTCCCGGATCTCCATGACAACGATGGTAGGACGCTTTGACAGTCAAGCTGCTCCGGGTCAGCCCATGGACACTCGACGTGCTGTTGGTCATCCTGTTGGTGTAAATTACATGATTGGTCACCCCATGAACATTCAGGCCGCCATTGGGCAACCAGTGAGCGGTCTGCTTGGAGCTGGCCACTCGTATACTCAGCACCCAGCCAGTGGCTCGTCGTTGGATGTGATGCCTATGATTGGTCAACCGATGAACGCCTGCACTGCGATTGGACAGCCAATCAGTGGTCAACTGCCGGGTTGGATGATGACGTCACCCCTGGGAGGCCAGGGACCAATGTGCGCTGCGACCATCCCCCTTCCGCTCAAGATAACGAGGGTGTGTACGCCTAGACGGTATGCTGTGCCTATCTGTCCACCGCCTGAGGAGATCACAGTGACCCCAGTGGTGACTAAAACTGTGGCTGGCCAGCCCGTCAAGAAACTGAAGGTTGTCTTGGCCAGTGATCCCTGCTCCCAGCCGCTGCCTCTTGTGTCTCATCACTCTGCGGAGACCATGACAGCAGGGCAGGGATTCGTGTCTGTCGCACCTGACGTCACATCCGCTGGGGGTTTTACTAGCCAATCAGACTGGAGTTTTGAGCCCACAGATTGGAGAAAGAAACCTAGGAGGTCAGACGACGGTGATGTCACCTCTATGTCACGTCACGTAGTGGCTTACATGGAAGTACAACATTTAGTTAACAAGATGTTGGCGGAATCTGGTGAGGTCAGGCGACCCGCTCCAGATGTGCTGCAGATACCTAACCACCAGAACTTCTCATGTCCCTTGCTTCAGGATATCGAGGGCATACATTCACAGTCTAGCAATCCCTCGGTAAAGCCACGGGTAAGGGACATTAGAGGTCAGAGGTCGACGAACTGCCCCAATCTGGAAAGGAAAGTCTTGTCTGGTAAGCGCAGGGTTAAAACACGCGGTAGAAAACCACGATGGGAGACTGCAGACAAGAGACGCCAGGTGAGTGGGACTCGAGATATCCTGAAAGAAGCAGTAGCACTCTGTCTCCAGGATGAGATACCAGCGATTCCCGACTTACAGCCTGGACTACAGGTAAAGCCGGTGAGATACCTCAGCAAGGGAAACCAGTCAGTGGAACAGGGCAGACCGGACACAACCAGTGTGTTGTGTAGAGATGGAGTTTATCAGCCACCTGGTATTTATGTCAATAGTATATCCGAGAACACGGTGAGGTTTAGACCACCGGAGGGATCTGGTGTCCAGCAAACAGCAAAGTATCCTGCCACTCAGGTAAGTTTTGGACCATATTTTGGATCAGGTGTTCAACAAGCTAGCGAACCAGGTAAGCTTTGGCGCAATCAAAAGGATCAAGAGATAATGCTTCGGCCGGCTGATGAAACTGGCGCTCAAGTAAGTGTTGTGCCGATGGAGGAAGCTGGTGCCTACAGCACCATTTCTAAGGATTCGCTAAAACTGCTGACGTTGGAGGAAAATGCCGTCGCCGTTAACCCTTCTATTAAGGAGAAGGGTTTGGCAAATAAAGGGTCAGCTGTGATAAAGGAAGGTGCGAATCCGGTAAGAGTGACAGGAATACAACCTGGTGCGAACGGTGACCTATCCATAGATCAGGTAAAATTAGCTAACGAGTTGGCGGCCTTGATCCCGACTGGGAAGTCAGGACACACTGTTATTGTGTCGGAGGAATGGGTCAAACCCGGCTGTGGCGCACCAAACATAGTGTCAGAAACTCTCACCGAAGCGATGCTGAATATGGCGAAAGAAGTGGCGGAAACGTACCACGTGACATTATCCGCCTCTTTGATGGATCTCGTCGGTCGGGATCCAGAAGCCACATCCTCGACCTCTCTGCCGCTGACGGAGCTTCTGGAGCAGATTCCGGACGCTGATGGGTTGGCGTCATTCGGCTCCCTCTTGGACTTGTTGGATGAGGAGTCACCAGAGCCGGATAAACTGACAGGATCGGATTCCCTGTTCGATATGCTGAGGCAGGATCATCCTTCTGGATTTGACGCGGCGTGGTCTAATCCCTGGATCGATGTTCTAGAGCCAGTACATGGTGATGATACACTGACCTTGTCCAAGTCGCTCTTGAATTTGCTGGAATTAGAGACTGTGTGTAATTGAAACACTGAGTACCGAGAACTTTTCTATATTCCGCCTGGTCATCGCGGCTAAGTCCGCGTGGCCCTCATATATCATGGCTGTGAAACAAAAGCCGTTATCTGTGATCCAATGTCTTGAAACCGTATAGAACTAGCTATTTATGGTAAAAATGTGCTAGTGAGAAAAACGTTTTGGTTTACATATTTATTATTATATACGGTCTTTTACCACATTTTTTTTAAATCACAGATGTTTCCTTATGACGCAGAGTGTCCATTTGACGTTTTTTTTTTCACAATTTACAATATTAATTTATGTGTCAATAAAACATATTTAATTTTTATTGAATTGTTTCAAAATATATGTCGATCTGAACAATATTTAGCCAATTGAAAAGCGTTCTCAACGTATTACTTGTATTTGTTATTTTAAATCGCGTTCACCTACATTCTTCTTTCCTGTATGATATATATGCATATGTTTTTAACAACTTCCACAAATGATCAATTCCCGGATGCAGATAGTATGAACAAATAATCACGATGCGGCTTTAGTCAATGAGCAATTTCAATCGCCACACAGATAGTGTAATTCCCTGTGACAGAACCGTGGCAATATTACATGTACTTATTTCTGTTGGGACTTTTTGTTTTGGAGTGGTGGTGGGGAGGGGGGGGGGGGAGGGGCGACGGGAGGGGTCCAATAAGCTGAACACAATTGCGGCTTGTCATAAAACTCAGGAGACGGTGCCGGGTGCATATTGTGGTGTGTTATTTTGCAGGTCAGGCCCATTGCTAGTCACTGCAGTAGACCTGAACCCACCCTCACCTTCCATTCTGTCACCGCAGCGTTGCCAAAAATCAATATCTATGGCTTAAGACCTTATTAACGTTATGTATTTTGCTAAATCCCGGTCACAAACAGGGTTCGGGACCGAAAGATCCGCGCGAGCCCGGAAAAATTAGATGGGCCCGAAATGCTTAAATTTAACCCAGGATGCATCTGTCTAGACCGCGGTGACCGCACTTGGCCTGGCACATCCAGTGGCGGATTCAGGAATTTACGAAGGGGGGGGGGGGGGGGCACCATTTATTTAAGTACTATTCAGGCGCGGATCCAGAGAGAAACTTGCAACCGGGGTAGTGGGAAGGGGGGCGGGGGGAGGGGGGTGGGGCTGGTGAGGTTGTGCAGAAAGAAACTTACAAACGGGGGGCTCGTACCGTTCAGCCTATTTTCACGCCAAAGTGGGGAGGGGGGGGGGGGGGCAAGTGCCCTCTGAGGATCATACCACACTTCTCAATAATGTCTAAGTCTTGGGAGTGGCGGGTGTACTGCCGTTTTTTTTCTTCAGTAGACAACAAAGGGTATAACTACATCACAGTAGCTCACACTCAACGGTGTTAAATATCCTCAAGGATCCTGACTTGGACCAATGTGCTTCGTCTATCTGAGCGATATGGCCATAGCCCCACATGCGCTTACCCACAAATACATCGATGATACCACCGTCTCAGAGGCTGTTGGAATACCCAGCGAAAGCCTCCTGACAACATCAACTGTAGCAATACACGACTTGTCCTCCTCCAACCACAGGGGCGGCGCGACAGCTCAGTGGGCTAGAGCGCTCGCATTGAGTGCTCTGGTCACCTGAGAGCCTAATGGCACGTGGATCGGTGGTTCGAGCCCTGCTGTGGCCATGTCTGTGTGGTCTCAGGATAAAGATCCCATGTCTTTCTTTGTAAAGATTAGGGGGTTACCCCCGGGGACATGGCTCCACTCTCCCTTCCTTCTCCCATTGACGCGATATGACCAAAAGTGGTTAAAGCGTCCTGAATAACCAACCAACCAATCAACCTCCAACCACACGAGGGTCAATACACAGAACAAGAAAGTGAAGGTAATGCACTTTAGGAGACACAAACTAGAATTACCAACCATAACGATCAATGGTGAAGATGTCGACCAGGTACCACACTTTAAGCTTGTCGGTGTGTGGCTATCAGAATACGTCTCCCAGGAGACCTCCATGTAATTAGCAAGGTGGCATCCTGGGTCGGCCCAAGAATATACTTCGATACTTCGTGAAACAGCCGGAAGAGCAGTGGAGCGGGGTAAGTTGGTCGTGGCAGGGAGACCAGACACTATATATCGATATGTTATGTTGTGATGGAGTTTAACAACCAACTGGTATTTTTATTCCTGGTTGTATGGTCATGTAGGCTACTAACTGGTAACCGGAAAAAATGCTACCACATCATACAGACACTAAAGTCCGCCAATATATCAGTCATGGTGGATTGGCGCGAGCATAGTGATGTCCCGCTATTTCGCCAACAAGGGCTCATCGGCTGTCCAATGTATCCTGGAAAGTTTCTTTTTCAGCTGTATCCCGGGCTAGAGGCCAAATCCAGAGGCATCTCTCGCCCTCGTGCAGGGGCAATGCACTGGGTCTGCTGGAGTTTGTCTGCCGGAATACCAGACAATGAGTCATAACGCAACCATATAAACTTTTACGGTGCTGCTTTGCTCTTCTCGATCTTGAACCTGGTTCGCAACGCCACCTACCATGAGATTTGTGTGGTAACAACAGAGACTCCCATAATGCAATTCTGCGTTGCCTAGTTACCAAACGCCATTTGGGCGCCAAACCGATTTCTGCTTTTTGCGACTGATGTCAAAGTGTGTTTATCTCTTGCGATTTCAAAGTATTTAGAAGCGAATTCGTGTGCTGGAGACTTGATTTATACAAGAAATTATAGGTAAGTATCTCCTCCATTCACGAGAAGAAATAAAAACGTTATCTTGTAAATCGCTTGTAAATAGTAGAAGAAAGGGCTTTCAGTTTGTGATAGGCCTAGCCAGGGACAGGATTTCCCTACTGTCTGTTTTTTAGGATGGTTCGTGTTGCCTTGGTCTAAGCAAAATATGAAAATGTCAAACAGTCACAGAAGAAGAAACCACTAAAGTGTTTATATTTATAATCATGTGCATTATTGTTTTAGCACTAGGCAGAAGACTCAAAAGAACATAATATTTATCTAACTAAACGATATCTTTGTGTAAAGTTAAGTAAATCGAATTCTGTGGCAGCAGAAGCAAGAGAAATTCGCATAGGCAGTGCCAGTGTCCTGTTTTCCAATTTCCAATAAAACTATGTTAACTTAACACTAAATTACAATTTGCATGCTGCTGCACGGCCACGGGGGGATCCCGGGCGGGAAGGGGCGATGAGGGTGTAGCATTGTAGGAGTTAGGGAAGTGAGGCCTAGGACGGTTCGAGAAAATCGAAAACAGGACTAGGCCTCTGTTTGCAGCAGAAGAAATCCTACAAGTCTGGTCAAGTAATTAAGCTTATAACCCATGTAAGTTACACGATATGTGGGTCCGAACTCCTCCGACTTTAAAATGTGGATCCGCCCTTTGGTTGAACACGTCATGCTGTGAATTAATGGTTCGCCGGAGTAAGAAAATAGTTAAATATAGATCCAAGTCCTACTTAAGCCTGCCTATAGATACTATAGACTCTGGCTTTCATAAAATTTGACAATTCCAACATGGCGCAGATCGAGACTGAGAGAGAGCAAAGCGTTCATTGGCTTCAACAACCCACAAGGCCAATATTATGATTGTAATAAACTTGTGATTGACGTTTTTTGTTTTGAATGTGGAGGAGTCGAATCTGACTTGATTGAGTATGAGATTGAGAGAAGCTGAAAAGCAGTGGCCATAGTGGAGGGCGACATGATGTTTGTTTTAGGCCAGTTTTGTGAACCGTGTTGTGCACAATTCACAAGAAGGCTCCCGGTGCAATGGTCTGCTCTTCAGTCAAGTGTCCTACCACTCGGCCTCGGGGGTCGAGTGTAAGGGTGAAGGGCTGGGGTGGCATGCGAAAGTGTCCCACCCGTTGTCCTCTTAAGAAAATGATAGTTTGACCCACTCCGCTCGTTGTGTTCGTACGGCGACGTTATCATAGATACATGAGGGACATGGGAGGCGATCCGGAAATACTACACCGGTTTGAGGGTGAACGGCCAGGGTTGCGGATCGGGTGTGCAGGTGAAAGACCGGGGTCAGGGGTCGGGTGTGAATGTGAAAGTGTGGGGTCAGGGGTCGGGTGTGAAGGTGAAAGGCCGGGGTGAAAGGTCTGGTGTGAAGGTGAAAGGCCGGGGTGAGGGGTCGTGTGTGAAGGTGAAAGGCCGGTGTGAAGGTGAAAGGCCGGGGTGAGGGATCGGGTGTGAAGGTGAAAGGCCTAGTCAGGGGTCGAGTGTGAAGGTGAAAGGCTGAATCAGGGGTCGGATGTGAGGGTGATAGGCCGGAGTAGGGGCTATGGCGTGAGGGTGATAGGCTGGGGTAGGAACCGTGGTGTGTGGGTGAAGGACCGGGACCGGGGGTGCGGTGTCAGGTCACAGTCCAGTGTCTGAACTAGGGGGTGAGGAGTCTGACGGAAGACGCCCGCGGCTGTAGGTCTATAGGCAAGAACCCAGTGTCGGGAACTAAGGATGAGGAGGCGATGCGTGGCGGGGAAAACAAGGATATGATATCGGATTTGACTGTTTCTGAGACGGACCCAAAGTAATAAGTAAAAGTAATAAAATTACTCTTTAAACTCCGTCCAAGAGACAAATAGATGACCATAATAAATTCTCGAACTTTGCTTTTTTAACAAGCATAGCTTAATGTTAATGTTCAAAAACTGATAAAAAATGTAGATCACAAATTTCGATTGTATGACTGCTAATATTTATCGCTGTGAAATATGGAAGGAGAAGTGCCCGAATATTGATAATCGAGAGGTATAAATAAAGCAGATTATTAAGTTTGATTATAGGGCATATAGCAATATAATATGAAAGGATGATTCGGGCAGTGTGCTAATATACAGCTTAATTGATGACATGATGAGTGACGCAATTTTCAACCAAACCATTCATTTTCATAATCGAAAAATAAAAAATAAAATATTTCATGCACTCAAAATTGGCTTAAGTTTTAGTTCTTTCTATTTCCACCTGTGTGCCTGGCTTCTGGCCTGCCTTGTCCATTGCGACTCCTGCTAAACTCCCAATAGCAATCTCTACGTTATTTTTCGCCCCCCCCGGGGGAGGGGGGGGAGTGCGGGGGGTACTACAGAAATGTACAATTTCTCTCGATGTGCCCATCTGGCACTGAAGCAATCGGTGCAATCACAAACATTAATATTCCTCATTTTATACTAACCTGATCTCTGGTCTCTTCTTTGTTTCAGGCTGCACAACACTGGTTCACGATTGCTGTCAGCTGGAGGAGTGTTCAGCGTCACACAACTCAGTCTGTGCTGCTCTTCCCGGATCTCTATGACAACAATGGCAGGACGCTTCGAGAGTCAAGCTGCTCCGGGTCAGCCCATGGACACTGGACGTGCTGTTGGTCACCCTGTCGGTGTACAGTGCATAATTGGTCACCCCATGAACATTCAGGCCGCCATTGGGCAACCAGTGAGCGGTCTGCTTGGAGCTGGCCAATCGTATACTCAGCACCCAGCCAGTGGCTCGTCGTTGGATGTGATGCCTATGATTGGTCAACCGATGAACGCCTTTACTGCGATTGGACAGCCAATCACCGGTCAACTACCGGGTTGGATGATGACGTCACCCCTGGGAGGCCCGGTGTGCGCTGAGACCATCCCCCTTCCGCCCAAGATAACGAGGGTGTGTACGCCTAGACGGTACGCTGTGCCCATCTGTCCACCGCCTGAGGAGATCCCAGCGGCCCCACTGGTGACTAAGACTGTGGCTGGCCAGCCCGTCAAGAAACTGAAGGTTGCCTTGGCTAGTGATCCCAGCCCCCTGAAGCTGCCTCTTGTGTCTCATCACTCTGCGGAGACCATGACAACAGGGCAGGGGTTCAAGTCTGTCGCACCTGACGTCACATCCGCTGGAGGTTTTATTAGCCAATCAGACTGGAGTCTTGAACACACATCCAGGAGAAAGAAACCTAGGAGGTCAGACCACCGTGACGTCACTGCTATGTCACGTCACGCAGTAGCTCATATGGAAGTGCAACATTTAGTTAACAAGATGTTGGCGGAATCTGGTGAGGTCAAGCGACCCGTTCCAAGTGTGCTGCGTGTGCCTAACTACCAGAACTTCTCGTGTCCCCTGTTTCAGGATATTGAGGGCAACACCTTACAGTATGGCAATCTCTCGGCCAATCAACAGGTAATGGACACTAGAGGTCAGAGGTTGATGAACTGCCCCAATCTGGAAAGAAAAGTCTTGTCTGGTAAGCGCAGGGTTAAAACGCGCGGTAGAAAACCACGATGCGAGACTGCAGACAAGAGAAACCAGGTGAGTGGGACTCGAGATATCCTGAAAGAAGCAGTAGCACTCTGTCTCCAGGATGAGATACCAGCGATTCACGACTTACTACAGGTAAAGCCGGTGAGATACCTCAGCACGGGAAACCAGTCAGTGGAGCAAGGTAAATTGTTCCTGCCAGGCAGACCGGACACAACCAGTATGTTGTGTAGAGATGGAGTTTATCAGCCACCTGGTATTTATGTCAATAGTATATCCGAAAACACGGTGAGGTTTAGACCACCGGAGGGATCTGGTGTCCAGCAAACAGCAAAGTATCCTGCCACTCAGGTAAGTTTTGGACCATATTTGGGATCAGGTGTTCAACAAGCTAGCGAACCAGGTAGGCTTTGGCGCAATCAAAAGGCTCAAGAGATAATGCTTCGGCCGGTTGATGAAACTGGCGCTCAAGTAAGTGTTGTGCCGATGGAGGAAGCTGGTGCCTACAGCACCATTTCTAAGGATTCGCTAAAACTGCTGACGTTGGAGGAAAATGGCATCGACGTTAACCCTTCTATTAAGGAGAAAGGTTTGGCAAATAAAGGGTCAGCTGTGATAAAGGATAGTGCAAATCCGGTAAAAGTGACAGGAATGATACAACCTGGTGCGAACGGTGACCTATCCATAGATCAGGTAAAGTTAGCTAGCGAGTTGGCGGCCTTGATCCCGACTGGGAAGTCAGGACACACTGTTATTGTGTCGGAGGAGTGGGTCAAACCCGGCTGTGGCGCACCAAACATGGTGTCAGAAACTCTCACTGAAGCGATGCTGAATATGGCGAAAGAAGTGGCGGAAACGTACCACGTGACGTTATCCGCCTCTTTGATGGATCTCGTCGGTCGGGATCCAAAAGCCACATCCTCGACCTCTCTTCCGCTGACGGAGCTTCTGGAGCAGATCCCGGACGCTGGTGGGTTGGCGTCATTCGGCTCCCTCTTGGACTTGTTGGATGAGGAGCCACCAGAGCCGGATAAACTGACAGGATCGGATTCCCTGTTCGATATGCTGAGGCAGGATCATCCTTCTGGATCTGACGCGGCGTGGTCCGATCCCTGGATTGATGTGCAGGAGCCAGTACATGGAGATGATACACTGACCTTGTCCAAGTCACTCTTGGATTTGCTGGAATTAGAGACTGTGTGTAACTGAAAGACTGAGTGCCGCAGACTTTTCCATATTCCGCCTGGTCATAGCGGCTAAGTCCGTGTGGCTCTCTACCTCATTCATCATGGCTGTGAAACAAAAGCCGTTATCTGTGATCCGGTGTCTTCAAACCGTATATATAACTCGCTGTGCAAGGTAACAATGCGCTACTCAAAACACAAAATACGTGTTGGTTCACATATTTATTTATTGTGTATGATCTTTTGTCACCCAGATGCCTTCTTATAACGCACAGTGTCCATTTTACACAATTCGCAATATTTATTTATTTCTCAATAAATATTGTGACAAATTTTCTAAGAGGCGTTCTCAACTTTGGAATTGTATTTGTTATTTTTAATCGCGTGGAGTTCAAACTGTAAACTCCTATCGAAACACATTCTTATTTGTTGATCTTTCATAAACAAAGTTAAATATGAGCCAAAAAAATCAGCATTTTACCTTTTGCATCTGGTACAACAATATAAACTACATAAATTACAGCTATCCATTTTGCCAGATGCCCGATGTAAAGGCAGTTTCCACCACGCTGCAGTTTCTGTCTGCACGCTAATCCGCTAATGCCTTTCAGCTTTGTGATCACCTTATGACTCAACTACCCACCACTGTATAATTCCTGGCCAAGATTGCTCACAGCACGCTTGAGGGGCCTTATGTGTCCTCCGGATCTTATGTGTCTCTCCTTATCGTTCCGCCCGTTCCGTGGCGCCACGCCGCGGGCCTTAACCGAATCCCTATCCTCAAGCAACAAGAAATTTGCGGATACCGGGGTCATTTTCACTCCGCCCCTCCACCCTTCTCGCCCCCCTCCCCAAGTCTCAAATTTTTAGCTTCGTGAGAGCCATCCCCCCTGTCGCATCCGGCGTGTTATACTCTTCATCCGGCTTGTGTCTTGGGTCCCCGTCATCTTTTATTCCAGATGGAGGAGTGTGTCCCCGGGATCTCTTATTCTAGATGCAGGGGTGTGTCCCCGGGATATCTTCTTTTAGACGGAGAGGTGTGTTCCCGGGATATCTCATTTTATATGGAGGGGAGTGTCCCCGGGGTCTTTTGTTCTAGGTGTGGAGTGTGTCCCCGGAGTCTTTTGTTCTAGGTGTGGAGTGTGTCCCCGGGGTCTTTTGTTCTAGGTGTGGAGTGTGTCCCCGGGGTCTTTTGTTCTAGGCGTGGAGTGTGTCTCCGGGGTCTTTTGTTCTAGGTGTGGAGTGTGTTCCCGTGGTCTTTTGTTCTAGGTGTGGAGTGTGTGCCCGTGGTCTTTTGTTCTAGGTGTGGAGTGTGTGCCCGTGGTCTTTTGTTCTAGGTGTGGAGTGTGTCGCCGTGGTCTTTTGTTCTAGGTGTGGAGTGTGTCCCCAGGGGGACTGTTATTCCCGATGACTGTGAGTGCCCCCGGGGACTGTCATTCCCGATGACTGTGAGTGCCCCCGGGGACTGTCATTCCCGATGACTGTGAGTGCCCCCGGGGACTGTTATTCCCGATGACTGTGAGTGCCCCCGGGGACTGTCATTCCCGATGACTGTGAGTGCCCCCGGGGACTGTTATTCCCGATGACTGTGATTGCCCCCGGGGACTATTATTCCCGATGACTGTGATTGCCCCCGGGGAGTGTTATTCCGGCTGGCAGTGAGCGCCCCCGGGGAGTGTTATTCCGGCTGGCAGTGATTGCCTCCGGATACTGTTATTCCCGATGGCAGTGATTGCCCCCGGGGACTGTTATTCCCGTTGGCAATGAGTGCCCCCGTGGACCACGATTATAACGGCGCATTATCTATTATCTGCTTGCCGTAAGAAGGGGGGGGGGGGGGAGGGGCGTGAAGCTCCTGGTACACTCGTCTCCATGGAGATGGCACCAACCTGACACCATTGCTACTTCAATTCAAACGCGTACACAACAGTGTTTCCTCATTTACCGTGCAGCCCAGGTATACAAAACAGAACGTGCAGGTATATGAACAGGTGGTAACAGGCTATCGGTGTTGAGGGGCAGGTCTTGTTACATGATGTCTCGGTGGTGGGGAGCACTCTCCACGTTGGGGCATAAAGGGGTTGAATCCTAACATATGTTATACACTGTTGTGACATGCCGAATAGAGATAAACTTGAAGGTTGGGGGCGGGAGGGGTGGCGGGCGGGGGGGGGGGGGTCGAGGGACAGGAGGGATAATGCCATGAACATGAACTGTAGCATGAACAGACGTCCTCCATTCTTAGATTCAACTAGTCTTTCCTCAATATTGTCCTTCTGTAATGTAAAGCTTGTCGATGACAATTTGCTGTGTGCATACACATTTGATGTTTACTGGTTGATTTTCATCTTTCACGGGGAATTTTATGAAATATTGCTGTTCTAGACATTCGAGATTAGGTCGCCATCGACATCAGGTCGCCATCGACATTAGGTCGCCATCGACATTAGGTCGCCACCTATATTATGTCGTCATCGAGATTAGGTTGCCATCGAGATTATGTCGGCATCTATATTATGTCGTCATCGAGGTTAGGTTGCCATCGAGATTAGGTTGCCATCGAGATTATTTCGGCATCGAGATTATATCGTTATGGAGACGAGGTTGCCATCGAGATTAGGTCGCCATCGAGATTAGATTGCCCTCGAGATTAGATTACCATAGAGATTAGGTAACCATAGAGATTAGGTAACCATCGAGATTATGTTGACATCAAGATTAGGTCGCCATCGAGATTTAGATCGCTATCGCCTATCTAGGTTGCCACGCACAATTTATCAATGAACTCAAATAATCAAAATTATAGTATACACACTTGTGATTTTATGGAGGTGGCCCCATGACACGTGGCCACAACACACCAAGCACCAGTAACAGGTGAGGCGGCCGTGCCCGGCCCGGCCCGCCCACGCCTCGCCTTGACCCGCCCCGCCCCGCCCCGCCCCGCCCCGCCCCTCCCGGGCCGGTCCCGTCTCCGCCGCTGCCAGTCTACACTCAGTCGCCGTCCGTGACGGACATAGTCGGCCCCACGGTCTATACACGGCCTGCCAAGATGTTCTGCTGCCGTAGAAGCCATTGTTTCGCCCCACTGATTATTACCATGCAGATAATCATCGTTACAAGTCCCTCGAATGCCCACTTCCATTGGAAGAAATCGGGCGTCGGTATTTACCACCGAAGTAGCGGCCGCGATGACACGTGGACCCTGTCCCACCACTCGGGTGATGCTGCCGCAGCGCACCCTACCGGACGAGACAACGAGACGACTGCCGGCCACGCCCAACATGGCGGCCGAATCCAACATGGCGGCCACGCCAGGAATGGCACCAGCGATGCCTACCTTGGTGATCGGAACAGTCACGGGCATCCACCCGGTAACAGCTCCAGTCAGGACGGCAGCCTAAACATCACCTTGGAGGCGTCAACCCCCACAGCATGTGAGCATTATACATATATGTATATTTAGAAAGAAAAAGAGAGGCAGAAATAAATTTTGATAATTATTGATATTTTCAGCTCAAGTAGTAGAAGACAAAACACGATTGGCATGAGTGCAAAGGAAACACTGCGGTAATTGGAGCTTTAGTGAACCCTTGAAACAATGTTGAAGGAAACATGGCTTTATAAAGGGTTTACTGGACATTAAGGTTTTATTTTGGTAGCGATGATACTTGGACAGCTACAACTAATCAACACAAATATTTTAACAACACAAACCGCAAAAGATCTCAAATCTTTAATTTTAGGAAGGGATGGTTAGATGTAGGACAATCCGCATTTTTTCACTTCAAACATATTGCAGTTGAACAGAAAATGATGAGCGGTAAAAAAAAAAAAAGTATTCAATGGTACCTTTTGCCTCCTAACTCTGCCATACCTATTGCTGTCGCTGGCCCATGGCTGCGCGCTCAGTGAACGCCACCATGGAGCCATTCCTGTGTCCAACCAACTGCTCCTGCAACGGAAGCCTGCGCAGTGCTGACTGCAGCGGCAAGGGATGGACGTCGGGGAACACCACAGGCCAAGGCATCCAGCAACTGTGAGTCAGTCACACAAAGAGACAGCAATTATGACTGGAGCCCGAGCGGCATATAGAAACTGTTTTTTTTCAAAGCTTTCATGCAGCAACGGTTTAGTTGAGAAAAATGTTGAATGTATTTTTATTGAAAATAGATACATTTTGACAAAACTGGTACATCGTAGATCTGTTGATGTACTTCATAAAACATCGGGTATTGTTGTTCTTGGCCTTTAATTGACTTTAATAACCTTGAACATGAATATGGTGCCGCATGCATTAGACAGCGTCTTCCGTCTTGTGGCAGACAAGATCAAAGAACGGTACCCGCAAATTTATGTCCATAGTTTCAATATTGCCTGCATATTACTTTACTGGATGATTAGATTGCGCATATTAACATATTCAAAGTTCACTAGTTTATATGTGATAATAATATTTATAATATTGCGAAAAAGATGTCTTGGACTCTGTGTCAGATTTTTATGGACTTATAAGATTTACATTTACTATATATAAGATTTACATGGACCCTATATCATATGGCCTATCACACAGTTAAACCAGTTAACACAGCCGATATCGAGGATAATGTGTTGATAAAAGATGTCTTATGTCATCTATTTGCTCCCAGCAATCTGTCGCGGAATGCACTCCAGGAAATACAGCCGCAATGGTTCAGAGGCTCCCTCACCATGGTTATACTGTACGTGGGTAATGGTTCAGAGGCTCCCTAACCCCTGTTATACTTCACGTGTGTGATGGTTCAGGGGCTCCCTCACCCTGGTTATACTGTACGTGGGTAATGGTTCAGGGGCTCCCTCACCATGGTTATACTGTATGTGGGTAATGGTTTCGGGGCCCCCCCACCATGGTTATACTGTTCGTGGGTAATGGTTCAGAGGCCCCCTCACCCTGGTTGTACTGTACGTGGGTAATCGTTCAGGGGCTCCCTCACCATGATTATACTTTACGTGGGTAATGGTTCAGGGGCTCCCTCACCCTGGTTATACTGTACGTGGGTAATGGTTCAGAGGCTCCCTCACCCTGGTTATACGGTACGAGGCTAATGGTTCAGATGCTCCCTCACCCTGGTTATACTGTACGTGGGTAATGGTTCAGAGGCTCCCTAACCCCTGTTATACTTCACGTGTGTGATGGTTCAGGGGCTCCCTCACCCTGGTTATACTGTACGTGGGTAATGGTTCAGGGGCTCCCTCACCATGGTTATACTGTACGTGGGTAATGGTTCAGAGGCTCCCTAACCCCTGTTATACTTCACGTGTGTGATGGTTCAGGGGCTCCCTCACCCTGGTTATACTGTACGTGGGTAATGGTTCAGGGGCTCCCTCACCATGGTTATACTGTATGTGGGTAATGGTTTCGGGGCCCCCCCACCATGGTTATACTGTTCGTGGGTAATGGTTCAGAGGCCCCCTCACCCTGGTTGTACTGTACGTGGGTAATGGTTCAGGGGCTCCCTCACCCTGGTTATACTGTACGTGGGTAATGGTTCAGAGGCTCCCTCACCCTGGTTATACGGTACGAGGCTAATGGTTCAGATGCTCCCTCACCCTGGTTATACTGTACGTGGGTTATGGTTCAGAGGCTCCCTCACCCTGGTTATACTGTACGTGGGTAATGGTTCAGAGGCTCCCTCACCTTGGTTATACTGTACGTGGGTAATGGTTCAGATGCTCCCTCACCCTGGTTATACTGTACGTGGGTAATGGTTCCGAGGCTCCCTCACCCTGGTTATACTGTACGTGGGTAATGGTTCAGATGCTCCCTCACCCTGGTTATACTGTACGTGGGTAATGGTTCAGAGGCTCCCTCACCCTGGGTATACTGTACGTGGGTAATGGTTCAGATGCTCCCTCACCCTGGTTATACAGTACGTGGGTAATGGTTCAGGGTCTCCCTCACCTGGTTATACTGTACGTGGGTAATGGTTCAAGGGCTCCCTCACCCTGGTTATACTGTACGTGGGTAATGGTTCAGGGGCTCCCTCACCCTGGTTATAATGTACGTGGGTAATGGTTCAGGGGCTCCCTCACCCTGGTTATACTGTACGTGGGTAATGGTTCAGATGCTCCCTCACCCTGGTTATACTGTACGTGGGCCATGGTTCAGAGGCTCCCTCACCCTGGTTATACTGTACGTGGGTAATGGTTCCGAGGCTCCCTCACCCTGGTTATACTGTACGTGGGTAATGGTTCAGAGGCCCCCTCACTCTGGTTATACTGTACGTGGGTAATGGTTCAGAGGCTTCCTCACCATGGTTATACTGTACGTGGGTAGTGGTTCAGAGGCTTTCTCACCATGGTTATACTGTACGTGGGTAATGGTTCAGGGACTCTCTCACCCTGGTTATACTGTACGTGGGTAACGGTTCAAAGGCTCTCTCACCCTGGTAGCATGATTCAAGCGAAAGTGGCATTGTTAGCATAATTATAGCATGGCGCATTTTGGGGCTGGTAGATTTATCAAATGATATCAAGTCAAATATTTTTGCTTAACTAGTACTTTATTTTCATTTTAATTATTTGTGGAACACTTCTATGTTTAAGGGATATGTCAAACAATCATATCATCATCCTTGAGCAGCAGTTTTTCTTCGGCATGGATACTCTGACGGTGCTGTAAGTACCTCTGACACCCACAACCTACCGAGGTGTCGTAAAAGTGACACACACACATATGGCACGACCGATGAATGAACGAACAAATAATTCGTATACATTATTTAAATCACATATATGTTAACGAGTGAAGTTCCGCGGATATGCTTGTCTTTGGTTCTACATTGCGGCCCACGATGGCAACTATAGCTAAGCAGGAATGTTTATAACCGGTCATGTGAAACGCTGTCACCATTCTGGTAATAATTTCGTCTTTACCTGTTTCAAACTGTATAACATGTGTTTCTATTCTCTGTCAGGTCCTTAGCCTTCAATCAGATGCGCTCCATCAACCCGCGGGCCTTCCAGTCTCTACACCACCTGCAACAATTGTGAGTGCACCGCGAAAGTCAACTTAAACAGATCCCATGTCGTCTCTGTGTGGAATGCCTTGCCATATACAGTAACATCTCCCTACACGACCAGCTCCCTAACCCGATCGCCACCCTAACTCGATCGTGTTTCCAGTCCCGACGGTCTGCCTATGTCTTAGCATTGCAACAAGTATGTAGTCATCTATAACCCCGCTGAAGTCCTTTGTTAAAATTCCCTTGCGACTTATAGTTTCAGTGTGTACATAACATAGCCGTATTATGACTACCGTTTACAGGTCGCTGTCCCACAACAGGCTGAAGACCATCGAGCCGCACACCTTTCGCTCCTTGTCACGTCTGCGCGAGTTGTAAGTCACTTCTACTCCCATTACCAATGATTAACCATGAGAGAATGCCACATCACACCCATGCGTATAATACAATTACATATGACATATCTAGTAAATCATTTTAGGTATCAGAAATCAGATATCCAGTGTACAGGTTATTATCAATTATTTCATCTCCTTTAAATATTTACACTAATTCCGTAGAGATATGGTATGTTCGACTTTAAGAGATAATTAAGTAAATACTTCTTACATACGACGCTAAGCTAGGGTTAACTTGGATGTTGTTAATGGCGTAAAAGCACAGAAATCATTGACAGCGTGACTACTGTATCATCATGATTATTGAACCAATAAGTTTGGCCAGTTACAATGGGTCCCTTCCTTTGCTGCAGAGATATCCGTGGCAACCCCATCCGTTCGTATGAAAGGAACATCTTCACGCACACGCGCCAACTGAAGACTCTGTAAGTACAACGTGTATACATCTGGCATTGAAAATGGCGACAAATGAGAATTTCGACAGAGCACCCAATTTTGTCAAGAACGAATAGTAGTTATCATCGTAACAATCTGCACGCCGGGAATTTGTCCAGACATCGAAGGTGTTTGTCTGTCTACATCTGCGCCTCTTGCCGGCCATCTTAACTGTCATTATGGTAGGCATAAGTGGGAGTTCATTATTATTTGTCATCCGTATTGCGACCCATATGACAAGACAGTATAGGCGACTATAGGCACGTGTTTTAAAACGAATTTTACTCTCCTCCATTCACTTCACAATGACAAACTCGGATCACTGCTATCATTATGCCACGCGACTCTTTAGTTAGTATTAAAATAGAAAAATAATCTCCACGGTGGTCGGGAACAAGCAGTGATACACTGGAATAATTAAGGATATCCATAATAGAAAACAAAGAGTCGAGTCACACGATCACTTTATTTCACACAAAAACGGATTATCACGCAGTGCAAGCAAAATATGTGACATCGTAAGCTGCCATACTATGAACTTCTCGTAGATCTACACTGAGAGGGTTCAAAATATTCCGGATAAGAGAATAGCCGCGTTTAATTGTAAGATTATTAATCAGATATTACCATTTTGTATTTAGTTTTCATTGGTTCGTTTATATGATGTACTTTGGGCCTGATGGCCTTGGAAACAGAAATAAAATCAACATCCAACATCAAAAAAAAAAAAAAAAAAAAAAAAAAAAAAATATTACCATGCAGGACCTCATAAAATGGTGTCGATATCCATCCAACCAGGTCTCATGAAAGATATTTGTCACATGATTTATAGTTATTATACAAAGGAAATTAGGAAGCAAATGTCAAATATTCTTAATATCAGCATAGATCCTACAAAAATAATTCTCGACGTTCAAAACGCAACTGTGCTAACCGGGCAATAGGTCACTTCCTTATTATTTTTATGAAACGAATTACTATTCAATGCTTCTGCAGATATTTAAAGTGCAAAGCCATTAGTGCCATCTCTCTTTGGACAGACATCTCTTAATCAGCGTATTTCTGCGTATTTGAGATGAATGTCTTTATGAATGTACCACATGATTTGTGAAATGAAAAAAACTTGCTTTTATCTGTCACCATCGTCAATTCGGCATTTGCTTTTCTTCCAGAGCTACGGACAACAAGATAATGTGTTGCCTATCCAAGTCCTCACTGCAGAATTGCAACGCCAAAGTCGATAAGCTGAGTCTCTCAACATGCACAGAACTCCTGGGCGATAATATGCCCCGCATCGTTGTATGGGTTGTAGCCATCCTGGCGTGCGTGGGTAACCTGGGTGTTTTGTCGGTCCGCCTCTATCGCCGAGACCTGCTGAAAGAGGCCAACTGTCTGCTGGTCTTCAATCTGGCCCTGGCCGATTGGCTCATGTGCCTGTACCTCTTCCTCATCGCCGGTGCCGACCTCCGCTTCCGCCACGAGTACGCCGACCACGACGCCACCTGGCGACGGAGTCCGAGCTGTAACCTGGCTGGGTCCCTGTTCCTGATCTCGAGCGAGGTGTCCGTGCTGACCCTGGCCCTGATCACCGCCGAGCGACTCGCGGCCATAGTCGCCCCCTGGAAGATGCTTCGCTGGAGCGTGGGCGCCACGGCAGCTCTCTGCGCATGCGCCTGGGTGACCGCCTTCTGGGTGGCCATCGTCCCGATCCTGCCGCTCGACTACTTCCAGGAGGTCTTCTACTCGCACTCCTCTGTCTGTCTGCCCATGCACCTCACGAAGCCCTGGCTGCCCGGGTGGGAGTACTCCACCTTCATATTCCTGGGTCTCAATGGCAGCAGTCTCCTGTTCGTCTTCACCGGTTACGTCATCATGATGGTCACGGCCTGCAGGCAAGCCGCGCTCCTACCGGACGCCCGGGACCTGGCGCTCGCCCGCAAGATGGCGCTGATCGTCCTCACGGACGCGTGCACGTGGACCCCAATTATCGTCTTTCACGGCTGCGCACTCACAGGTGTTCATGTGACAAAAATATCATCAGATACCAGAAGTCGTTTTCTTAATTTAGTGAACGTTTTTCTTTGCTGAGTTTCATAGCAATAGCAAAACAATGCCTGAATATCTGAACTTACCCTCAAAGTAGACGTGTGAACATGTATATTACTTGTAACTACATCTTGTCTTGCATTTGCTTTTTGGTATTATGTTTAATAATATACAAAGCTAAGTGATTTAATTGTTACGTTCACTGCAATGTTACTCCATCACTATCCAGGTCACTTCGCTACCCACGAGCTTTACAGCTGGATGGCGGTGTTTATCCTGCCCATTAACCCGGTCCTCAACCCAGTCATCTACACGCTGTTGAACCTGCGCCGTCAGCCCGATGAAGCCGACAGTGAAGCCGATGACGAAAAGGAGGGCAAAGAAGACTTCTGTTATGTCATACCCGATATGGCTGACACAGAAGACTTGACATGTATGTCCCATTGAGCTCGGAGATAATATTGTAAGATTTGTTTCATATAATTTTTTTTATATTGCGGTGCCGAACAATAGAATAATATTCAGTCTGCAAGTTGAGGCACCTGTTCAATTAATGATTAAATGATACGTACGAGGAGAGGCATGAAATACAACTTAGTGAGAAACATTGCTGACGTTGATTCGAGTCTTAGCTATTGGAAGTGCTTGATCGTGTTATGCATTCGACTGAAAGCTATGATCAGACAGTGTCTGGATCAGTGCCGGTGGCGCCTCGGATTCCAGTGACGTCGAGCTCCAGGAGACCAGGGGAGCCCGGGTGGAAGGGGGGTCCGGGGGGGTGCAGCTGACATATAAAATATCTTAGACTCTGGTGGCTCTGCATCCAGATGATGAAGAAGGCCGACTCGCAGTGGTCGAGAGCCGTCGCAGTTTGTCTGAAGAACTCGACTGTGGCCTTGACCTCACTGCGGCTGACATCCACAGTCTCATGCTGCAGCTGACGCAGTGCGCCCGCAAACTCGACGGCGCAGGCGCGACAGGCCTGGTCATCGACGAAGACTCTGTTCTGGTGGAGCGTGTGAGGGTAAGTAAACAAACCAAGTACACAAGGAGAGAAAATACCTGAATAACTTAAAGCAGGATGAGCCCATTCCCGTAAATTAGGCTAACATGAAAGCGCTTGTTCGACCATGTGTATTCCCTACATAATTCTAAGAATTTATTCATCTCGCTTGCTCAGGGCAGCATTGGGCTTTACTTCTCACTGAAGTTCCCGGACGACAAGCTTGAAAACCTACCGGAAACCAGTCCTGCCGTTAAGGCTGGCGATGGCACCATGGCACCAGCTTCTGTTGGCGCCCAGCCTGATGGCACCGCGGTACCAGCCTCTGTTGGCGCACAGCCTGATGGCACCATGGCACCAGCCTCTGTTGGCGCACAGCCTGATAGCACCATGGCACCAGCCTCTGATGGCGCCCAGCCTGATGGCACCATGGCACCAGCCTCTGATGGTGCAAAGCCTGATGGCACCATGGCACCAGCCTCTGTTGGCGCACAGCCTGATGGCACCATGGCACCAGCCTCTGTTGGCGCACAGCCTGATGGTGACGAGGGTGAGGGCGGCGGCGAAAAGCGGGATCTGATTGAGGTTCATGGATCACACCCTCGGGACGTCCTTGACCCGTCAGGGGGCGCCTCGATGGTAGGAGAGTGGGCGGCCGACCTGGCGTCTCTCATGGCCAGACTGATGAAGCGCTCTCAGGTGAGAGTCTGAAGAAGCGTATCCCCACGGACAGTGTACGGACAGTGTTATATTGGACGGCCTGTCACTGACAATCAAGCCAGATCATGTATGTGCTTAAGCTCCCCGCACGGTGGCGCTACGCATACTCCGCTTTTAGCGCTGCTGTCGGCTGAGAGCAAATTTCAAGATTCTTGAAAAACGGTCAAATTAGCTGTAGTCTGCTTTCTTGCAGAATTATATTTTTCAAGAATAAAACATGAAAATAACGAGCTCAGTGTATTTCATACAGCAAAAACATCGCGTACCCTTTCGAACAAGTTATAATTGTGACTGAACTCTTTCTTTTCATCACCTGATACGGTGTGTCATCAGGCTTAAGCTGGGTCCCCAGCAGTAATTTGTAGAAATGCGCTGCGCATTTGTCCTATCAATTTGCGCAGCGCCACCCTGGCGAGCGAGTGTGAAAATGCATTGAGGGCGTAGGCGACAACAGAGATATAATGGAGCTCTAGCGGAGTGAGTCGCAGGCCGAGAGTGGTGCGTGCATGGTTCAGAGACATGTGAAATAAATAAAGCTTACATAAACACGTGACGTTGTCTTACGCGTAACATGACAATATCCGGCGTCAGAATGTGTCAGAAGAGATATATAGTGTTAAATGTTACATTATATGAAATAACCTATTTATCATAAGGGGTCTAAGGTTAAATGTTGCATTATAATAATCGGTTTATGTGTCGGAAGAGATCTAAGGTTAAAGGTTACATCATGACGAGCATCCTATGTGTCAGAAGAGATATAGTGTTAAATGTTACACTATACGGAACAACCTATTTATCATAAAGGGTCTAAGGTTAAATGTTGCATTATAATAATCGGTTTATGTGTCGGAAGAGATCTAAGGTTAAAGGTTACATCATGACGAGCATCCTATGTGTCAGAAGAGATATAGTGTTAAATGTTACATTATACGGAACAACCTATTTATCATAAAGGGTCTAAGGTTAAATGTTGCATTATAATAATCGGTTTATGTGTCGGAAGAGATCTAAGGTTAAAGGTTACATCATGACGAGCATCCTATGTGTCAGAAGAGATATAGTGTTAAATGTTACATTATACGGAACAACCTATTTATCATAAGGGGTCTAAGGTTAAATGTTGCATTATAATAATCGGTTTATGTGTCGGAAGAGATCTAAGGTGAAATGTTACATAATAAAGAGCATCATATGTGTAAGAAGAAATATAATGTCAAAGGTTACAGTATAAGAAGCCAATTTGGCAGACGAGATCCAAGGTTAAATGTTACATTGTAAGGAGCAGCCTATGTGTCAGAAGAGATTTTAGGTTAAAGGTTATATTCCACAGAGTGGACATATAGTGTTAAACGTTACATTATATTAACCGGCCTATGTGTCAAAAGGAATCTATAATCTAAATCGGTTTATGTGTCAGAAGAGATATAGTCTTAAATGTAACATTACAATGATCAGTTTATGTTTCAGAAGAGATATAGTCTTAAATGTAACATTATAATGATCGGTTTATGTGTCAGAAGAGGTATAGTCCTAAATGTAACATGTGTCAGAAGAGATATAGTCTTAAATGTAACATTACAATGATCAGTTTATGTTTCAGAAGAGATATAGTCTTAAATGTAACATTATAATAATCGGTTTATGTGTCAGAAGAGATCTAAGGTTAAAGGTTACATTATAAGGAGCATCCTATGTGTCAGAAGGTATATAAAGCTAAAAGGTTGCATTACAAAGAGCAACCTGTGTGTCAGGAGAGACATAGTGTCAAAGGATTACAGTACAAGCAGCCAATTTGTCAGAAGATGTCTAAGGTTAAATGTTACATTATCAAGAGCACTCTAGATCAGAAGAGATCTAAATTGAACGGTTACAATACAAGAGCCTATGTATCAACAGCCTATGTACCAGGGATGGATTGTAAAGGCATATATAGAGGACTGGTGTCGTAGAAACGTAACAGTACTCGTTTCAACCCATGTGAACCATGTAACGGATTATTGCATTTATGGTGAACTATAAATAAATGAGCATGACTGTGCATACTTTTCGGAGTAAGGCATTGCAAAGCAATCTAGTCTAACCACAAATTGACCCGGAAGGGTGATCTAGATTACATCTGGTGATACACAATGGGCCGGTGGGGGGGGGGGGGAGGGGCAGGGCACTACATTAGTACCGTTGTGGGGGTGTGCCACCCACGCCATATAGAGTACATGGAGAGCGAGAGAAAAGTGCTAGATTTTGTGGCCATTGACAGTGAATTATTTGTTGAAAAAAGACATCCAAAATAAACACTGACAGTCATGGCAATGTATACGAAGGTTAATTATTTGAACATTTTTCTTTCGATAATGATACTTTCGATCTCAACTGGAATATATAAGAGCTGAAAGTTTATTTGAACACTTTTGATATCAACTGGAATATTTGGTCAAGAGCTGCATTGTTGATAAAACTTCAGTCTCAGATTGGCACACCGAGAGAAATTGTAGGTTTTTGCTTCGAGGATTGAGAGAAAAAAGACGAAACAATTTGGGGGGCCCAAATGCATATACCTAACAATATTTATTGACCCCCTCCCCCCTTTCAGACGGTCCTTGGGGCGCGTTATGACGGAGGCCCCAGTTTGTGGCCTAGATGACATATAGGCTAAGGGATTACAATTACACTATACGGCGGTAGTATGGGTGCGTTATGAGGGAGGACACAGAATGTCATTGTTTGAAAGCTTAATGCGCACCGTGCGACGGGATATATAATAGCAGGAAGCCATGTAGTGAAGAGACAAAACTCTTAAGGAATAGGGCCATGGCGTGGGGAAACAATACTCCATGACTCCATGAGGGTGACACAAGGGTGACATGTTATAGAGACTCCATGAGGGTGACACAAGGGTGACATGTCATAGAGACTCCATGAGGGTGACACAAGGGTGACATGTTATAGAGACTCTATGAGGGTGACACAAGGTTGACATGTTATACAGACTCCATAAGGGATACACGAGGGTGATTTGTTATACAGACTCCATGGAGGTGACACGAGGGTGACATGTTATAGAGAGACTATAAGGGTGACACAAGGGCGACATGTTATACAGGCTCCATACGGGAGACACGAGAGTGATTTGTTATACAAACTCCATGAGCATGACACGGGGGTGACATGTTATACAAACTCCATAAGGGATACACGAGAGTGATTTGTTATACAAACTCCATGAGCATGACACGGGGGTGACATGTTATACAGACTCCATAAGGGATACACGAGGGTGATTTGTTATACAGACTCCGTGGAGGTGACACGGGGGTGACATGTTATACAGACTCCATAAGGGAGTCACGAGGGTGACTTGTTATACAAACTCTATGAGGGTGACATATTATACGGACTCCATGAGGGTGACATGAGTGTGACTTGTTTATAAATCCTGGAGCGCGACACCAGTGTGAATTGTTATACAGACCCACTGCTGGTGACACCAGGGCCATGAAAACCACCCGCTGATTGTTGGTAACGGTGACAGTGCCCGTTTTCAAAATTAAGTTTTAATATTAATCCGAAACGATCACGAGCCGTGCAACAATATCAGCAACGAATTGCAGTCTCCCAATAGCATGGCTCGGCTAGGAGGGACTCACTTGAGACTTGATGTACATGCTTGACCCCTTGGCCGTTAATACCAGCCTTCATTCCAACCTGTTGTCACTTTAGTGTGAGTAAATGGCCCCCGAGAGGTTTGCAACACCACCTCAGGCCACCTCAGGGCCTCGCATGAGGCCGCTAGATGCAATTACATGGCGTGGAATGTGATCTGGTGATGCTTATAGTTACAGGCAAAAGGCATAAACGTCAATGTTGAAGAATAGATTGAAAGTTGGACTGCAATTTTCCTGGATGAGTTGTCGGTCAATGTGTCCCAACTGAGGCCCAGCGTTGGTAAAATGACGTTATGATGCAGTCTCGCCATGGTAATTGACAAAAAAGACAGAAATGATACAACGCGCGACTGTAACATCCGACATCCGCCCCAGGAAAACATTGCTCCATGATATTACAACCGGCCAGGAGGGATTCCCAGGCTTTGATGGGATCCAATTCTTAACCAGCCCGAAGGGCTGGTGGGGGAAAACGTTCTTGATCAGTCAAAATGGTTTCATGGGAACGTCTTCTGGACCAATCAAACAGGTTTAATGGAGTCAACAGGAGTTCATGAGGTCTTTGTCTTGAGCAATCAAGAGGCTTAATCTGTTCCTGATCAAATGGGGTTGGTAATCTCATCTTGACCAATGCAAATTGGTTCATGGGACCCTTGTCTTTGGGTTCACGGGGGTCGCACCATAAAACACACTGGCTGTCACCCTGACCACGTGTGTGCTCACTCCCACTCAGATCATCAGACCTTTAACGCTGATATCACTCTCCATGCAGTCCCCGGTAGGTGTCGTTGTTAGCTTGGCCATAAGCGTCAGTTCACAATTACATATAGTCCTTTTGAAACCCAAATTCTAAAAGCATTTATGTATTACGCCAACCTGTAAGTTGGCCTAACTCGCGAAGTTATCGCTCAACCCTCGAGGTTATGTTCGATCAACAGACCATGGCTCCCAATCGCAAACGAAGGGGCCGCCTCGATAGCCCCGTCGGTTAGAGCGCTGGCATTCAGCGGTCTGGACACCTGAGAGCCTAAAGGCACGTGGATCGGTCGTTCGAGCCCCGCTGTGGCCATGTCTGTGTGATCACAGGATAAAAATTCCATGTCCTTCTTCGCAAGGAGTAGGGAGTTACTCCCGGGGACATGGTTCCACTCTACCTTCCTTCTCTCATTGACGCGATATAACCAAAAATGGTTACATCGTCCTGAATAACCAACCAACCAATCAACCTCCAACCACACGAGGGTCAATACACAGAACAAGAAAGTGAAGGTAATGCACTTTAGGAGACACAAACTAGAATTACCAACCATAACGTGTAAGGATCTCAGACAATACAGCCACCCCCCACTCTGTGCGATATGCTCACGGGAATCCTATAATAGGAAAAAGGTTTCGGTGTACCGATATATTAACATTCACCCGCTGTCGCAGCAGCTGATCACATTGACTGTTATTTTTTTTCATTCTCGGTTCAGGGTGAAATGAAAAGCCCATTCCCGAGGAACGAAAATACCCCTTGCCCCCTCCCTACGACAAGGGCAACATTCAGGCAGATTGTCGCGCCCTATATCCACCATGGACAAATACTGTATGGCCTGAGCCTTCGAAAACTATAAAGGCAACGAAGTTGTATGGCTAAAGTGAATCAGAAATACGTTTTTAGAAAGGCTTTTAATAATATTTCCTATTTGTATGCATTAAAATATCAGACGAATCTAAAAACACCTTGTCTTAACAACGAAGATGCATCCTCACAAGCCGTCGCTGCACGTTACGTTGCTTCCACATGTCGCATACTTACGCCCTTAATTTTCCATGTGAATTAGGCAATGGCGTAGATATCACTTAAAGTTGGTCTCAGGACGCCGGCTATTGTCGCCTTTTATCGCCCACCACGCCCTACGCCAGCGGTGCTACCTCACGCCGAAGAAGGGTCACTTCCCCTCTCGACAACTGCATAATGCAATGGTTCTTCCGGAGTTTGCTGACACCCGCCACTGGCAATGAGCAGGCGGGAGTCAGTCATAAAACAGACGTATCGCAGGGAGGAGGCGTCGTTGAGAGGGACACAGGGCGCGGCCCGGGTCGGCCACCCACCGTCACACGGGCGTCCGGTCAAGGCCGTCATCATGAATCACACAGGGGCGTATTGAATCCAATGTTGTCTGCAGTGATACGAGGGGTGCCCATTGCGAGTCGTGTATTTAGAGGAGCCTCGTCATGTCCTCGTCCCGTCCTCATCCCCTCGTCCCCTTGTCCCGTCGTCCCGTCGTCCCCTCGTCCCCGCGTCCCCTCGTCCCCTGTGTCTACCCCACATCTACACGTCTACCCCACATATACACGTCTACCCTACACATACACGTCTACCCCACATCTACACGTCTATCCCACATATACACGTCTACCCCACATCTACACGTCTACCCCACATATACACGTCTACCCTACATATACACGTCTACCCCACATATACACGTCTACCCCACATATACACGTCTACCCCACATATACACGTCTACCCCACATATACACGTCTACCCTACATCTACACGTCTACCACACATATACACGTCTACCCCACATATACACGTCTACCCCACATCTACACGTCTACTCCACATATACACGTCTACCCCACATATACACGTCTACCCTACATCTACACGTCTACCACACATATACACGTCTACCCCACATATACACGTCTACCCCACATATACACGTCTACCCTACATCTACACGTCTACTACACATATACACGTCTACCCCACATATACACGTCTACCCCACATCTACACGTCTACCCACATATACACGTTTCCACCACTAGTTATGACAGATGGTTTGCCCACAAATTTGTGGCAAAGCCACTATTTGCGGCAGTTGGAAAATGAAACACCAGACCATTTACTTGGGAGGTGTTATTAGGGAGGGTTGGGGAAAAATCACGATCATCACATGTCTCGTCAAAGCAGATGTTCTGCTTGGAGGTCGTTTCCAGAAATATATTGCTTACGTCTTCATCAGTATGAAGGATTACACATGGCGGCCAAAGGCTAAACAGGATTTTTGTGACGTTAAAAGTTCTCACACCCATGACTTTGCAAGCTGTTGACCAGTGAGGAATATTACATGGCTCTTTGGTGCATTGTAAACGTCATCGCAGAGGAAATTGCATGTTTTATACCCGACGACAATGTCAGTAGCCTCAATTTGTAATGGAAATGCGATCTTTATGCAACTCTGGCACGATGCAAATGCCATAGATGACAAGAACACATCAACAAAATTTCGGCTTCAATAAAGAAAAATATTATATTAATTCAGCTATTGATGTATCAAAGATGCGACAGCACTAGCAAAATCAAACACTCTGTCCATTAACATTCCAACTTTTGTCCCAAGCTCCAAAGTCCCAACTTGCTATTGGACCAGCTGCATCCTCCATACCGCTCTACGACTTCATACCCATCAGCCTTGTCTAAATATATGTGTAGAGCTTTTTGCCGGGCCAGAAATATTTCCGCCATGATCATCTCACGTCGCCAGACCTTAAATAATAAGTCTGGTAAAAACTCGATATGCGCATCTGCAACAACTATGGTAAATGAAGCCGAAGAAGCCATTTTTAGAGGAGCAATTTCCCTGTTGAAGGGGTTCAGCAGAATACAATACCACATAAAACTGCTTCATCCCCAGCGCTGTTCTGACCGTGAAATGACAACTTGGAAGATGGCGTGAGTGAAATAAGGCGCCAGCTTCTTCCATTGGGCACTGCTCCTCCATCATTGCCGGTAGAGGGCGCGCGCGGTGTGAGGCATGTGAAAAGATGGACGCCCCATAGCAATATTCCGATGCATCAAAAATAAGTTTTTTTTAAAATTTCCGACAGTACACCAGACGAATGATAATATTCGGTTTATTCTATGTACAGCCCGTTGCTGTGTGCGGATTATGTGACTAGTGGACCTCGGTAGAAGCTACTACTTTTATATTCTAAAGATGGTGGCCTTATATGCGTATAGTTTGTCGGGCACCGTACACCGCTCAAATACTTTGCGTCGAGATTTGCGTCAGGACGTCAAGCACGTGGGCGACCCAAATGCTGTTAGATAATCTACCAGTAGTTGGCAGGCAGGGGCGTACACACGCGTAAACATGCGTACACGTGCGTACACGTGCGTACACATTGGGCTGTGCCGGCATGTACAATCCTGCTATCCGGGAGTAGGGTTTTTTCCGTTTCATCTGCAGCTAGTGCGTACAGTTGCTCAGGTCCCTTGCTAGAAAGAAGGGCGGATCCACGAATTATTTTTTTTAAAGCCTGGACACCCCCCCGCCTCCCACCCCCCCTATCCTGGATCCGCCCTTGGTTTGAATTGCGATGGAGGCAGGGTAGGCGAGCACGGTAACGAATCTTCGGCATTAGTTTATATCGAGGTGAATAGTCATTGAGGAGGTTTGCCTTAGATAATACGTTTGAATAACAAAACTACTACCTCTAAGATTGCTTGGCGGGTTGTATATTCAGGACGTGTTAACCAATTCTGGTCATATCGCGTCGATGGGAGAAGGAATGGTAGAGCGGAGCCACGTCCCCGGGGTAAGTCCCTACTCTTTGCGATGAGGGCTGGCACACCTATGATAATCCTACAGCGATACACCCGCTGACCAAACTTAAAGCTTATAGATCTTTGGGGACTCAATTTGTTCGGTGTTCAATGTTCGTTGGCATCCAGGCTTTGTCTGACACTGACACCCGGTTTGGCGTATATACATCGACGACTTTACTGCAGCCGTAAGTCACCGCCTCAGCAATAACCTCACCTTACCACACCTCACGTGGTGTATAACCTGCCAAAGCGTCCCCCGGGGCCCGTGAGATTCAGGGTGAAATGAAAACCCCGTTCCCGAGGAACGGAAATACCACTTGCCCCCCCCCCCACCTCTGGCAAAACCGCAACGTATAATTCAAGCTTGGGGCGTCCGTTATCACAAGGTATAACGCATTGACGGAAGTATAATGTATTGTGATGCCGGTTCGTTCTCATACCAGTTGGTAAAAACTGTACGATTTAACTATATCCAGTAGCTGTGATCACAGTCATAGGTTCATTGTCTACGTTATTGACTTGACATGAGCACAATAATTAGGATTATAAATCAATTAGGATTTACCATTAGACAACACGTGAGACGCGACAGGTCAGGCGTGAAGCATATATAACGCAGCGAAGGGTCAGCTCCCCTCTCGACGGTTGCATAATGCAATAGTTCTTTCGGATTTTGCTGACACCGCCGCTGGCAATGAGCAAGCGGGAGTCAGTCATACAACAGACGCATCGCTGTGAATCCCCGTGACACAGGGCATAATGAATCCATGAACCAATTGAGGACATAAAATACGAAAATCGTTTTTTGTTTACCGGTAAAGGATTACACCTACAAACTGCTTTATCAGTGATAAATTAAACACGTTTGAACGCATGGATTGAAGGTTAAATCTTTGGCCGTTGGACCACATGGGGTTGGCAATAATGCAATGCCCAAATATCAAACGTAACAGGCAAGCGATGTATGGGAATGTATGGGTAAAGATATGTGGCGTGTGATGGATAAAGAGGTGATATTTGATAGATAAAGACAGGTGGTTCGTAATAGACAAAAATGTATGGTTTCTGACGGATAGAGACTTGCGATTTCTGATGGACAGAGACTTGTGATTTCTGATGGATGGAGACGTGATTTCTAATGGATAGAGACTTGTGATTTTTGATGGATGAAGACTTGCCATTTCTGATGGACGGAGACTTGCGATTCTGATGGATAGACTTGTGATTTCTGATGGATGGAGACTTGCGATTTCTGATGGATTGAGTCTTGCGATTTCTGATGGATAGAACCTTGCGATTTCTGATGGATGGAGACTTGCGATTTCTGATGGATGGAGACTTGCGATTTCTGATGGATAGAGACGATAGAGTGGTTTCTGATGGACGGAAACGTGTGGATTCTATGGATTCGAGACGGGAAAGCTGCATTGCATGGACATTGTCTTTTTACATATTTTGGAATAATTCGTGTCTACCTATGAGCGCCGGAAATCAGTGGGCATTCATGAGACGTAGCCACTTCACGGAACAGTTGTTCTTATACGTTCTGACAGCCACTTGCCACTACTCATATAGCACGACGCCTGTCACAGCCACAAGCCCACGGCCGCCCAGCGCCCCAGCCTCTGGCACCGACGTCTTGACACCGACGTGGTGACACCGACGTGGTGACACCGACGTGGTGGCACCGACGTCCTGACACTGACGTCCTGACACTGACGTGCTGACATCGACGCCCTGACACCGACGAGCTAAAACCGTCGTCCTGACACCAACGTGCTGACACCGACGTGCTGACACCGACGTCCTGACACCGACATTCTGACGCCGACGTGCTCTCAGAGGCCAGATAATTACTGCCCCTCGGCTCAGAGACCAGATAATTACTGCCGCTCGGTTCATTAAGACAACTGGCCGGTGTAAGCAGAGGGTGGGACAGACGCAATGACGCAGGACGCCCGAACACGAAGTATCATTCGTCCTAGTTATAGTCTGCCACTGGCCCCCTCGGCACCCATACACCAAACTCAGGGCCACCGAGCAGTCGCGTGATCACAGCTGTTATCCCCGAAAAGATACAGTGGCACTCCGGTCTATTTGTTCCTCGCTAGGCGTGGCGACTGGACCTCACTCCGGTCCATATGTTCCTCGCTAGGCGTGGCGACTGGACCTCACTCCGGTCCATTTATTCCTCGCTGCTAGGCATGACGACTGGACCTCACTCCGGTCCATATGTTCCTCGCTAAGCGTGGCGATTTGACCTCACTCCGGTCCAATTGTTCCTCGTTAGGCGTGGCGATTTGACCTCACTCCGGTCCATTTGTTCCTCGCTAGGCGTGGCGATTTGACCTCACTCCGGTCCATTTGTTCCTCGCTAGGCGTGGCGACTGGACCTCACTCCGGTCCATTTGTTCCTCATTAGGCGTGGCGACTGGGCCTCACTCCGGTCCATTTGTACCTCGCTGCTAGGCGTGGCGACTAGACCTCACACCGGTCCATTTGTTCCATGCGTGGCGACTGGACCTCACCCCAGTCCATTTGTTCCTCGCTAGGCGTGGCGACTGGACCTCACTCCGGTCCATTTGTTCCGCGCTAGGCGTGGCGACTGGAACTCACTCCGGTCCATTTGTTGCTAGCTAGGCGTGGCGACTGGACCTCACTCCGGTCCATTTTATCCGACGGGGTGACACCGACGTGGTGGCACCAACGTCCTCACACTGACGTTCTGACATCGACGTCCTGACACCGACGAGCTGAAACCGTCGTCCTGACACCAACGTGCTGACACCGACGTGCTGACACCGACGTGCTGACACCGACATTCTGACGCCGACGTGCTGTCAGAGGCCAGATAATTACTGCCCCTCGGCTCAGAGGCCAGATAATTATTGCCGCTCGGCTAATTAAGACAACTGGCCGGTGTAACCAGAGGGTGGGACAGACGCAATGACGTCCTAGCTAGGCGTGGCGACTGGACCTCACTCCGGTCCATTTTATCGTCGCTAGTCGTGGCGATTTGACCTCACTTCGGTCCATTTGTTCCTCGCTAGGCGTGGCGACTGGACCTCACTCCGGTCCATGTGTTCCTCGCTGCTAGGCGTGGCGACTGGACCTCACTCCGGTCCATGTGTTCCTCGCTGCTAGGCATGACGACTGGACCTCACTCCGGTCCATTTGTTCCTCGCTAAGCGTGGCGATTTGACCTCACTCCGGTCCAATTGTTCCTCGTTAGGCGTGGCGATTTGACCTCACTCCGGTCCATTTGTTCCTCGCTAGGCGTGGCGACTGGACCTTACTCCGGTCCATTTGTTCCTCATTAGGCGTGGCGGCTGGGCCTCACTCCGGTCCATTTGCACCTCGCTGCTAGGCGTGGCGGCTAGACCTCACTCCGGTCCTTTTGTTACTCGCTAGGCGTAGCGACTGGACCTCACTCCGGTCCATTTGTTCCCTGCTAGGCGTGGCGACTTGACCTCACTCCGGTCCATTTGTTCCATGCTAGGCGTGGCGACTGGACCTCACTCCGGTCCATTTGCTCCATTTGTTCCATTTGTTCCTAGCTGTTCCTCGTTAGACATGGCGACTGGACCTCACTCCGGTCCATTTGTTCCTCATTAGGCGTGGCGACTGGGCCTCACTCCGGTCCATTTGCACCTCGCTGCTAGGCGTGGCGACTAGACCTCACTCCGGTCCTTTTGTTACTCGCTAGGCGTGGCGACTGGACCTCACTCCGGTCCATTTGTTCCCTGCTAGGCGTGGCGATTTGACCGCACTCCGGTCCATTTGTTTCATGCTAGGCGTGGCGACTGGACCTCACTCCGGTCCATTTGCTCCATTTGTTCCATTTGTTCCTAGCTGTTCCTCGTTAGACGTGGCGACTGGACCTCACTCCGGTCCATTTGTTCCGCGCTAGGCGTGGCGACTGGACCTCACTCCGGACCATTTGTTCCTCGCTAGGCGTGGCGACTGAAGCTCACTCCGGTCCATTTGCTCCTCGCTAAGCGTGGCGACTGGACCTCACTCCGGTCCATGTGTTCCTCACTACTAGGCGTGGCGACTGGACCTCACTCCGGTCCCTTTGTTCCTCGCTAGGCGTGGCGACTGAACCTCACTCTGGTCCATTTGTTCCACGCTAGGCGTGGCGACTGGACCTCACTCCGGTCCATTTGTTCCTCGTTAGGCGTGGCGACTGGACCTCACTCCGGTCCATTTGTTCCGCGCTAGGCGTGGCGACTGGAACTCACTCCGATCCATTTGTTCCTCGCTAGGCGTGGCGACTGGACCTCACCCTGGTCCATTTGTTCCACGCTAGGCGTGGCGACTGGAACTCACTCCGGTCCATTTGTTCCTCGTTAGACGTGGCGACTGGACTTCACTCCGGTCCATTTGTTCCGCGCTAGGCGTGGCGACTGGAACTCACTCCGGTCCATTTGTTCCGCGCTAGGCGTAGCGACTGGAACTCACTCCGGTCCATGTGTTCCTCGCTGCTAGGCGTGGCGACTGGACCTCACTCCGGACCATTTGTTCCTCGCTAGGCGTGGCGACTGGAACTCACTCCGGTCCATTTGTTCCGCGCTAGGCGTGGCGACTGGAACTCACTCCGGTCCATGTGTTCCTTGCTGCTAGGCGTGGCGACTGGACCTCACTCCGGTCCATGTGTTCCTCGCTGCTAGGCGTGGCGACTGGACCTCACTCCGGACCATTTGTTCCTCGCTAAGCGTGGCGACTGGACCTCACTCCGGTCCATGTGTTCCTCACTCCTAGGCGTGGCGACTGGACCTCAGTCCGGTCCATTTGTTCCTAGCTAGGCGTGGCGACTGGACTTCACTCCGGTCCATTTTAGCCTCGCTAGTCATGGCGATTTGACCTCACTTCGGTCCATTTGTTCCTCGCTAGGCGTGGCGACTGGACCTCACTCCGGTCCATGTGTTCCTCGCTGCTAGGCGTGGCGACTGGACCTCACTCCGGTCCATATGTTCCTCGCTGCTAGGCGTGGCGACTGGACCTCACTCCGGTGCATGTGTTCCTCACTCCTAGGCGTGGCGACTGGAACTCACTCCGGTCCATTTGTTCGTAGCTAGGCGTGGCGACTGGGCGTCACTCCGGTCCATTTTATCCTCGCTAGTCGTGGCGATTTGACCTCACTTCGGTCCATTTGTTCCTCGTTAGGCGTGGCGACTGGACCTCACTCCGGTCCATTTGTTCCGCGCTAGGCGTGGCGACTGGAACTCACTCCGATCCATTTGTTCCTCGCTAGGCGTGGCGACTGGACCTCACCCTGGTCCATTTGTTCCACGCTAGGCGTGGCGACTGGAACTCACTCCGGTCCATTTGTTCCTCGTTAGACGTGGCGACTGGACTTCACTCCGGTCCATTTGTTCCGCGCTAGGCGTGGCGACTGGAACTCACTCCGGTCCATTTGTTCCGCGCTAGGCGTAGCGACTGGAACTCACTCCGGTCCATGTGTTCCTCGCTGCTAGGCGTGGCGACTGGACCTCACTCCGGACCATTTGTTCCTCGCTAGGCGTGGCGACTGGAACTCACTCCGGTCCATTTGTTCCGCGCTAGGCGTGGCGACTGGAACTCACTCCGGTCCATGTGTTCCTTGCTGCTAGGCGTGGCGACTGGACCTCACTCCGGTCCATGTGTTCCTCGCTGCTAGGCGTGGCGACTGGACCTCACTCCGGACCATTTGTTCCTCGCTAGGCGTGGCGACTGAACCTCACTCCGGTCCATTTGTTCCTCGCTAAGCGTGGCGACTGGACCTCACTCCGGTCCATGTGTTCCTCACTCCTAGGCGTGGCGACTGGACCTCAGTCCGGTCCATTTGTTCCTAGCTAGGCGTGGCGACTGGACTTCACTCCGGTCCATTTTAGCCTCGCTAGTCATGGCGATTTGACCTCACTTCGGTCCATTTGTTCCTCGCTAGGCGTGGCGACTGGACCTCACTCCGGTCCATGTGTTCCTCGCTGCTAGGCGTGGCGACTGGACCTCACTCCGGTCCATATGTTCCTCGCTGCTAGGCGTGGCGACTGGACCTCACTCCGGTGCATGTGTTCCTCACTCCTAGGCGTGGCGACTGGAACTCACTCCGGTCCATTTGTTCGTAGCTAGGCGTGGCGACTGGGCGTCACTCCGGTCCATTTTATCCTCGCTAGTCGTGGCGATTTGACCTCACTTCGGTCCATTTGTTCCTCGCTAGGCGTGGCGACTGGACCTCACTCCGGTCCATGTGTTCCTCGCTGCCAGGCGTGGCGACTGGACCTCACTCCGGTCCATGTGTTCCTCGCTGCTAGGCGTGGCGACTGGACCTCACTCCGGTCCATGTGTTCCTCGCTGCTAGGCGTGGCGACTGGACCTCACTCCGGTCCATGTATTCCTGGCTGCTAGGCGTGGCGACTGGACCTCACTCCGGTCCATGTGTTCCTTGCTGCTAGGCGTGGCGACTGGACGTCACTCCGGTCCATGTGTTCATCGCTGCTAGGCGTGGCGACTGGACCTCACTCCGGTCCATATGTTCCTCGCTGCTAGGCGTGGCGACTGGACGTCACTCCGGTCCATGTGTTAGTCGCTGCTAGGCGTGGCGACTGGACCTCACTCCGGTCCATGTGTTCCTCGCTGCTAGGCGTGGCGACTGGACCTCACTCCGGTCCATGTGTTCCTCGCTGCTAGGCGTGGCGACTGGACGTCACTCCGGTCCATGTGTTCCTCGCTGCTAGGCGTGGTGACTGGACCTCACTCCGGTCCATGTGTTCCTCGCTGCTAGGCGTGGCGACTGGACCTCACTCCGGTCCATGTGTTCCTCGCTGCTAGGCGTGGCGACTGGACCTCACTCCGGTCCATGTGTTCCTTGCTGCTAGGCGTGGCGACTGGACGTCACTCCGGTCCATGTGTTCCTCGCTGCTAGGCGTGGCGACTGGACCTCACTCCGGTCCATGTGTTCCTCGCTGGAAGGTGTGGCGACTGGACCTCACTCCGGTCCATGTGTTCCTTGCTGCTAGGCGTGGCGACTGGACGTCACTCCGGTCCATGTGTTCCTCGCTGCTAGGGGTGGCGACTGGACCTCACTCCGGTCCATGTGTTCCTCGCTGCTGGGCGTGGCGACTGGACGTCACTCTGGTCCATGTGTTCCTTGCTGCTAGGCGTGGCGACTGGACCTCTCTCCGGGCCATGTGTTCCTCGCTGCTAGGCGTGGCGACTGGACCTCACTCCAGTCCATTTGTTCCTCTGAGAGAAATAGTTGGCACAAGCGGCACCAGATTATTCTGTTTAAGAACACATTCGATGAAATGAAGGCAGATTTTATTAATCAAACGTTTACATTTATGGTTTGGACAATCCGGTCGCTTGCTAATATAGCCCGTCGCTTGCTCATCAGCCGGTCTGTTGCTCGTCTCTTATTCTGCAAGCCCCAATCTCAGACCCTCTGGGTCAGCGGTGGCTCCACCGCGTGAGTCACGTACGAGTTATTCGAATGCGTTTGATCAGTTTGGGGCTGAGCAATCCAGAATATATACGTTATAGATCTTATTATGTACGCCTAATTGCTTTAACTGTAAATTACACCTACGCGGGGTAAAGTCCTTGGCTGGAATCACTTTTCCAGCTGGTCGGAAATATACTTTCTGAATTAAGGCGTACTTATAAACCCCGTCCTTAGCACTTCTATACCATCAAATAATAGATCTTGAGCGGGTTTCGCCTATTTACGTAGCTCTGGGAGCTGCGAGGATCAGTGGCCATCTCGTGGTTCTCATTGGCTGGATCAATAAGGAACGCGGAGTGAGTTGCAAGTCACTTGAAGCGCGATTAGCTTAAATAGATTGACCCACATTCTGAGGGGGACACGTCAATAGTGTGAGGCGAACGGCTGACGAGTTCCATCACCACAAGTACGACAGCATTCGGTCCTCAAGCTAATACCCGTACCCAGAGGCCAGTAAATCCATACCCGCACCGCTCATAGAGCATATATTCTTTGGCTAAGAACCAATCAATGAATTCTTATCACCGATTCGGAATCGTTGTCGAGTTAATTTTGGTCCCTAAATATCGATATTTTTTACGTTAGCACCGAAATGTTTTTGGAAGCTTTTTTGCTGTGTGTGAACATTTATTTAACGAGATTGCAAGCAGTGCATACACACCTTAATGACCACCTCAGATATTGCAGTTGACCTTGGTCGCCTCCTCACGGTCGCGGCGCAGCATCGACTAACAAGATCTCCTCGGATCTTTATTATATCGGATCTGCATCCCGCAGAAGCCACTGGATGAATCGGAAGTATTATTTCTGCAGTCTGAAGATGATCCGATAAGTTCGGCATTACAAGACATGCAGTAATCAGGTTTAATGTCAGGCTGTAACAGCCACGGCACCCAGTGTCAGGCTGTAACAGCCGCCGGGCATAATGTCAGGCTGTAACAGCCACGGGACCCAATGTGAGGCTGTAACAGCCGCCGGACCCAATGTCAGGCTGTAACAGCCACGGGACCCAATGTCAGGCTGTAACAGCCACGGGGCCCAATGTCATGCTGTAACAGCCACGGCACCCAATGTCAGGCTGTAACAGCCACGGGACCCAATGTCAGACTGTAGCAGCCACGGGACCCAATGTCAGGCTGTAACAGCCACGGGACCCAGCCACGGCACCCAATGTCAGACTGTAACAGCGACGGCACCCAATGTCAGGCTGTAACAGCCACGGGACCCAATGTCAGGCTGTAACAGCCACGGCACCCAATGTCAGACTGTAACAGCCACGGGAGCCAATGTCAGGCTGTGACAGCCGCCAGACCCAATGTCAGGCTGTAACAACCACGGCACCCAATGTCAGGCTGTAACAACCACGGGACCCAATGTCAGGCTGTAACAGCCACGGGACCCAATGTCAGGCTGTAACAGCCACGGGACCCAATGTCAGGCTGTAACAGCCACGGGACCCAATGTCAGGCTGTAACAGCCACGGGAGCCAATGTCAGGCTGTAACAGCCATGGGAGCCAATGTCAGGCTGTGACAGCCGCCAGACCCAATGTCAGGCTGTAACAGCCACGGGACCCAATGTCAGGCTGTTACAGCCACGGGACCCAATGTCAGGCTGTAACAGCCACGGGACCCAATGTCAGGCTGTAACAGCCACGGGACCCAATGTCAGGCTGTAACAGCCACGGGACCCAATGTCAGGCTGTAACAGCCACGGGACCCAATGTCAGGCTGTAACAGCCACGGGACCCAATGTCAGGCTGTAACAGCCGCCAGACCCAATGTCAGACTGTAACAGCCACGGCACCCAATGTCAGGCTGTAACAGCCACGGGACCCAATGTCAGACTGTAACAGTCACGGGACCCAGCCACGGCACCCAATGTCAGACTGTAACAGCCACGGGACCCAATGTCAGGCTATAACAGCCACGGGACCCAATGTCAGGCTGTAACAGCCACGGGACCCAATGTCAAGCTGTAACAGCCACGGCACCCAATGTCAGGCTGTAACAGCCACGGGACCCAATGTCAGGCTGTAACAGCCACGGGACCCAATGTCAGGCTGTCACAGCCACGGGACCCAATGTCAGACTGTAACAGCCACGGGACCCAATGTCAGGCTGTAACAGCCACGGGACCCAATGTCAGGCTGTAACAGCCACGGGACCCAATGTCAGGCTGGAACAGCCACTGGACCCAATGTCAGGCTGTAACAGCCACGGGACCCAATGTCAAGCTGTAACAGCCACGGGACCCAATGTCAGACTGTAACAGCCACGGGACCCAATGTCAGGCTGTAACAGCCACGGGACCCAATGTCAGGCTGTAACAGCCACGGGACCCAATGTCATGCTGTAACAGCCACGGCACCCAATGTCAGGCTGTAACAGCCATGGGACCCAATGTCAAGCTGTAACAGCCACGGCACCCAATGTCAGGCTGGAACAGCCACGGGACCCAATGTCAAGCTGTAACAGCCACGGCACCCAATGTCAGGCTGTAACAGCCACGGGACCCAATGTCAAGCTGTAACAGCCACGGGACCCAATGTCAGGCTGTAACAGCCACGGAACCCAATGTCAGGCTGTAACAGCCACGGGACCCAATGTCAAGCTGTAACAGCCACGGGACCCAATGTCAGGCTGTAACAGCCACGGGACCCAATGTCAGGCTGTAACAGCCACGGGACCCAATGTCAAGCTGTAACAGCCACGGCACCCAATGTCAGACTGTAACAGCCACGGGACCCAATGTCAGGCTGTAACAGCCGCCAGACCCAATGTCAGGCTGTAACAGCCACGGAACCCAATGTCAGGCTGTAACAGCCACGGGACCCAATGTCAGGCTGTAACAGCCACGGGACCCAATGTCAAGCTGTAACAGCAACGGGACCCAATGTCAGACTGTAACAGCCACGGGACCCAATGTCAGGCTGTAACAGCCACGGGACCCAATGTCAGGCTGTAACAGCCACGGAACCCAATGTCAAGCTGTAACAGCCACGGGACCCAATGTCAGGCTGTAGCAGCCACGGGACCCAATGTCAAGCTGTAACAGCCACGGGACCCAATGTCAGGCTGTAACAGCCACGGGACCCAATGTCAGGCTGTAACAGCCGCCAGACCCAATGTCAGACTGTAACAGCCACGGCACCCAATGTCAGGCTGTAACAGCCACGGGACCCAATGTCAGGCTGTAACAGCCACGGGACCCAATGTCAGGCTGTAACAGCCACGGGACCCAATGTCAAGCTGTAACAGCCACGGGACCCAATGTCAGGCTGTAACAGCCACGAGACCCAATGTCAGGCTGTAACAGCCGCCAAACCCAATGTCAGACTGTAACAGCCACGGCACCCAATGTCAGGCCGTAACAGCCACGGGACCCAATGTCAAGCTGTAACAGCCACGGGACCCAATGTCAGGCTGTAACCGCCACGGGACCCAATGTCAAGCTGTAACAGCCACGGGACCCAATGTCAAGCTGTAACAGCCACGGCACCCAATGTCAGGCTGTAACAGCCACGGGACCCAATGTCAGGCTGTAACAGCCGCCAGACCCAATGTCAGGCTGTAACAGCCCCGGGACCCAATGTCAGGCTGTAACAGCCACGGGACCCAATGTCAGGCTGTAACAGCCGCCGGACCCAATGTCAGGCTGTAACAGCCACGGGGCCCAATGTCATGCTGTAACAGCCACGGCACCCAATGTCAGACTGTAGCAGCCACGGGACCCAATGTCAGACTGTAACAGCCACGGGACCCAATGTCAGGCTGTAACAGCCGCCAGACCCAATGTCAGGCTGTAACAGCCACGGGACACAATGTTATGCTGTAACAGCCACGGGACACAATGTCAAGCTGTAACAGCCACGGGACCCAATGTCAAGCTGTAACAGCCACGGGACCCAATGTCAGGCTGTAACAGCCACGGGACCCAATGTCAGGCTGTAACAGCCACGGGACCCAATGTCAAGCTGTAACAGCCACGGGACCCAATGTCAGGCTGTAACAGCCACGGCACCCAATGTCAGGTTGTAACAGCCACGGGACCCAATGTCAAGCTGTAACAGCCACGGCACCCAATGTCAGACTGTAACAGCCACGGGACCCAATGTCAGGCTGTAACAGCCGCCAGACCCAATGTCAGGCTGTAACAGCCACGGGACCCAATGTCAGCCTGTAACAGCCACGGGACCCAATGTCAGGCTGTAACAGCCACGGGACCCAATGTCAGGCTGTAACAGCCACGGAACCCAATGTAAAGCTGTAACAGCCACGGGACCCAATGTCAGGCTGTAGCAGCCACGGGACCCAATGTCAGGCTGTAACAGCCACGGGACCCAATGTCAGGCTGTAACAGCCGCCAGACCCAATGTCAGACTGTAACAGCCACGGCACCCAATGTCAGGCCGTAACAGCCACGGGACCCAATGTCAAGCTGTAACAGCCACGGGACCCAATGTCAGGCTGTAACAGCCACGGGACCTAATGTCAGGCTGTAACAGCCACGGGACCCAATGTCAAGCTGTAACAGCCACGGGACCCAATGTCAGGCTGTAACAGCCACGGGACCCAATTTCAGGCTGTAACAGCCACGGGACCCAATGTCAGACTGTAACAGCCACGGCACCCAATGTCAGGCTGTAACAGCCGCGGGACCCAATGTCAGGCTGTAACAGCCACGGGACCCAATGTCAGGCTGTAACAGCCACGGCACCCAATGTCAGACTGTAACAGTCGCCAGACCCAATGCCAGGCTGTAACAGCCGATGGATCCAGTGTCAGACCGTAACAGCCACAGGACCCAATGTCAGGCTGTAACAGCCGCCGGACCCAATGTCAGGCTGTAACAGCCGATGGATCCAGTGTCAGACCGTAACAGCCACAGGACCCAATGTCAGGCTGTAACAGCCGCCGGACCCAATGTCGGGCTGTAGCAGCCACGGGACCCAATGTCAGGCTGTAGCAGCCGCCGGATCCCGTCCCCCGGGGGCAGGAGGAACGTGGCGGTCGCTTTGCGAAGAAGCAATCTGACAGAGCCATCAGGCCTGCCACGTGGCATCGGTACCCGGGCCTTGCGACGGGCACCCCTCCAACAAATCTATGGTGAAAACCTCCATAACGTCGCAGAGGTCACGTCCCGCTCTCCAAACCTCTGCTGAAGCTTTTGATAGTTTAACGAGAAACTGATGTCTCTCCTATTGCCGTCAGAGAGGAAGACAGCCGTGGTTGAGGTCATTTCCTTCTGCCAGTCTTCGCGACATATATCATGCCATATAGCGTCTGGTTGAATTGATGGGCTTATTTATTTCGCTCTGACACGTCTTATACAAATGATGCCATCTTTATGTTGTTTAGATTATATTGGGTCACGATGCTCAGATATTTATGGTGTTTAGATAATATTGGGTCACGATGATCAGATCTTTATGATGTTAAGATTATATAAGTCACGGTGCTCAGATCTTTATGGTGTACAGATTATATTGGGTCACGTGCTCATATCTTTATAGAATTTAGATTATAATGGGTTACGATGCTCAGATCTTGATGGTGTTTAGATTATTTTGGGTCACAGTGCTCCCATCTTAATGGTGTTCAGATTATATTGGGCCACGATGCTTAGATCTTTATGGTGTTTAGATCACATTGGGTCACGATGCTCAAATCTTTATGGTGTTCAGATTACATTGGGTCATGTTGCTCAGATCTTTATGGTGTTTAGATTATATTGGGTCACGATGTCCAGATCTTGATGGTGTTTAGATTATATTGGGTCACGATGCTCAGATCTTCACTCCTTCCTTTCTGAGAGAATGGTGTTCTTCAGCGCTCAGTACGGCATCACGCTCGACTCGCTGAGCGATAATTGGCTTGAGATTAGGCCGCGAGCGTTTCTGTCCTTCCCGAGTTGACCAGACAGTCACTTTATGTGAGACGACATGGCTACGGAATGGTCCCCAGTGGTGTCCCTATAAAACCTACCTGTTGGGCGATGGCTTGCTTCGTCAGCTCTGTGGTCGGTGGCATAGACACCCCCTGCCAGGGAAGGATTAGGCTCCGGTTCCGAAGTCTTTCCGACAGACTCATCTCCCCCCATTACCCCTCCCCCCATCCGGTACCCCCCCCCCCCTTACCCACACCCCTTACAGCCCCCCCTTACCCCCATCCCTTACCCCTACCCCTTACCCCAACCCCTTACCCCTCTCCCACATCCTGCTTTATAAGGCAACCCACGTACGGCTTATTCTAATTACCAGCCGCGCTGTTTTTATCTTGGGACGCGACATCAGCTTGCTTCTGAAATAGACGGACAAGCGACGGGTTAGACAAGCTTCCTACGTGAATGTTTATGTGTTTGTAAAAACTTTCATATCCTATGTGTTTGCGAAACATTTCATATCCTATATGTTTGTAAACTCTTCATATTTTATGTGTTTGTAAACTCTTCATATCCTATGTGTTTGTAAACTCTTCATATCCTATGTGTTTGTAAACTCTTCATATCCTATGTGTTTGTAAACTCTTCATATCCTATGTGTTTGTAAACTCTTCATATCCTATGTGTTTGTAAACTCTTCATATCCTATGTGTTTGTAAACTCTTCATATCCTATGTGTTTGTAAACTCTTCATATCCTATGTGTTTGTAAACTCTTCATATCCTATGTGTTTGTAAACTCTTCATATCCTATGTGTTTGTAAACTCTTCATATCCTATGTGTTTGTAAACTCTTCATATCCTATGTGTTTGTAAACTTGTCATATCCAATGTGTTTGTAAACTCTTCATATCCTATGCATGGGCGGATCTAGGAATTTGCCAAGGGGCGGGTTACTCTCTGAAAACTTGCGACCGGGGGGGGGGGATTGCTCGGAGAAGCCGACTACTTTAACAGTGTATGTTCAGGTTCGCAAGGGGTCGGGGGTGCAACCACCGTAACCCCCCCTAGATCCGCCCCTGGAATGTGTTTGTAAACTTTTCATATCCTATGTGTTTGTAAACTTGTCATATCCAATGTGTTTGTGAATTCTTCATGTCCTATGTGTCTGTAAACCTCTTCACTTTGCGCAAACTATTCATCTGTGATGCCTATCTGTGAATGTGAAACTGTTCATGTCCTATGTTTTTGTAACTTTTCACCTCCTATATGCGTAAAAAACTCTTCATATCCTATGTGTTTGTAAACTATTCATATCCTATGTGTTTGTAAACTCTTCATATCCTATGTGTTTGTAAACTCTTCATATCCTATGTGTTTGTAAACTTGTCATATCCAATGTGTTTGTAAATTCTTCATGTCCTATGTGTCTGTAAACCTCTCCACATTCCATATTTGCACAAACTATTCATAGCCTATCTGTGAATGTGAAACTATTCATATCCTATGTGTTTGTAAACTCTTCATATTTTATGTGTTTGTAAACTCCTCATATCCTATGTGTTTGTAAACTCTTCATATCCTATGTGTTTGTAAACTCTTCATATCCTATGTGTTTGTAAACTCTTCATATCTTATGTGTTTGTAAACTCTTCATATCCTATGTGTTTGTAAACTCTTCATATCCTATGTGTTTGTAAACTTGTCATATCCAATGTGTTTGTAAACTCTTCATATCCTATGCATGGGCGGATCTAGGAATTTGCCAAGGGGCGGGTTACTCTCTGAAAACTTGCGACCGGGGGGGGGGGGGATTGCTCGGAGAAGCCGACTACTTTAACAGTGTATGTTCAGGTTCGCAAGGGGTCGGGGGTGCAACCCCCGTAACCCCCCCTAGATCCGCCCCTGGAATGTGTTTGTAAACTTTTCATATCCTATGTGTTTGTAAACTTGTCATATCCAATGTGTTTGTGAATTCTTCATGTCCTATGTGTCTGTAAACCTCTTCACTTTGCGCAAACTATTCATCTGTGATGCCTATCTATGAATGTGAAACTGTTCATGTCCTATGTTTTTGTAACTTTTCACCTCCTATATGCGTAAAAAACTCTTCATATCCTATGTGTTTGTAAACTATTCATATCCTATGTGTTTGTAAACTCTTCATATCCTATGTGTTTGTAAACTCTTCATATCCTATGTGTTTGTAAACTTGTCATATCCAATGTGTTTGTAAACTCTTCATATCCTATGCATGGGCGGATCTAGGAATTTGCCAAGGGGCGGGTTACTCTCTGAAAACTTGCGACCGGGGGGGGGGGATTGCTCGGAGAAGCCGACTACTTTAACAGTGTATGTTCAGGTTCGCAAGGGGTCGGGGGTGCAACCACCGTAACCCCCCCTAGATCCGCCCCTGGAATGTGTTTGTAAACTTTTCATATCCTATGTGTTTGTAAACTTGTCATATCCAATGTGTTTGTGAATTCTTCATGTCCTATGTGTCTGTAAACCTCTTCACTTTGCGCAAACTATTCATCTGTGATGCCTATCTGTGAATGTGAAACTGTTCATGTCCTATGTTTTTGTAACTTTTCACCTCCTATATGCGTAAAAAACTCTTCATATCCTATGTGTTTGTAAACTATTCATATCCTATGTGTTTGTAAACTCTTCATATCCTATGTGTTTGTAAACTCTTCATATCCTATGTGTTTGTAAACTTGTCATATCCAATGTGTTTGTAAATTCTTCATGTCCTATGTGTCTGTAAACCTCTCCACATTCCATATTTGCACAAACTATTCATAGCCTATCTGTGAATGTGAAACTATTCATATCCTATGTGTTTGTAAACTCTTCATATTTTATGTGTTTGTAAACTCCTCATATCCTATGTGTTTGTAAACTCTTCATATCCTATGTGTTTGTAAACTCTTCATATCCTATGTGTTTGTAAACTCTTCATATCTTATGTGTTTGTAAACTCTTCATATCCTATGTGTTTGTAAACTCTTCATATCCTATGTGTTTGTAAACTTGTCATATCCAATGTGTTTGTAAACTCTTCATATCCTATGCATGGGCGGATCTAGGAATTTGCCAAGGGGCGGGTTACTCTCTGAAAACTTGCGACCGGGGGGGGGGGGATTGCTCGGAGAAGCCGACTACTTTAACAGTGTATGTTCAGGTTCGCAAGGGGTCGGGGGTGCAACCCCCGTAACCCCCCCTAGATCCGCCCCTGGAATGTGTTTGTAAACTTTTCATATCCTATGTGTTTGTAAACTTGTCATATCCAATGTGTTTGTGAATTCTTCATGTCCTATGTGTCTGTAAACCTCTTCACTTTGCGCAAACTATTCATCTGTGATGCCTATCTATGAATGTGAAACTGTTCATGTCCTATGTTTTTGTAACTTTTCACCTCCTATATGCGTAAAAAACTCTTCATATCCTATGTGTTTGTAAACTATTCATATCCTATGTGTTTGTAAACTCTTCATATCCTATGTGTTTGTAAACTCTTCATATCCTATGTGTTTGTAAACTTGTCATATCCAATGTGTTTGTAAATTCTTCATGTCCTATGTGTCTGTAAACCTCTCCACATTCCATAATTGCGCAAACTATTAATAGCCTATCTGTGAATGTGAAACTATTCATATCCTATGTGTTTGTAAACTCTTCATATCCTATGTGTTTGTAAACTCTTCATATCCTATGTGTTTGTAAACTTGTCATATCCAATGTGTTTGTAAATTCTTCATGTCCTATGTGTCTGTAAACCTCTTCACATTCCATATTTGCGCAAACTATTCATAGCCTATCTGTGAATGTGAAACTGTTCATGTCCTATGTGTTTGTAACTTTTCACCTCCTATATGCGTCGGAAGCTCTACATATCCTATGTGTTTGTAAAACTATATATCCTATGTGTTTGTGAAACCCTTCACATCATATATTTGTGCGAAACTATTCATTGACTGTATGTGAATGTGAAGCTATTGGCATCTTATTATGTGACGGTATTCGTGACGGCATTCATATCTTATGTGTTTGTAAAACGTTATATCCTATGTGTTTCTGAAACCTTATATCCTATGTGTTTGTAAACCGTTATATCCTATGTGTTTCTGAAACCTTATATCCTATGTGTTTGTAAAACGTTATATCCTATGTGTTTCTGAAACCTTATATCCTATGTGTTTGTAAACCGTTATATCCTATGTGTTTCTGAAACGTTATATCCTATATATGTTTGTAAAACGCTATATCCTATGTGTTTCTGAAACATCATACCCTATGTGTTTATAAAACGTTATATCCTATGTATTTGTAAAACGTTATATCCCATGTGTTTGTAATACTCTTCACATGATATATATCAGAAACTCATATCGAGTGCGTCGTTGTTATAAAACTGTTTATGTCCTATATGTATGCAAAACTAATCATACCCTGTGTGAATTTGAGAGCCAGAGACGCGGTGGGGAGAAAGGGGGGGGGGACTTCTAATCCCATTACCGACTCATCTCACTGGGATGTCGCATTCCCCCACTTCACGCGAGATTATCGCGTCAGCGTGATTCATGGAGGAGAGACAAGGCCCGGAACACTGTTACCAATAACTCTCCGCCAAGATGATATTAAGGCTTGTCCACCACACGTAATTAGCATTGTCTATTACAACGGCTCTCCGACATAATTGCCTTCACATTCCCCAATGGAATCGTTTACAGCTGTCCGTATAACCCACAGATAAACCTTCACACGCCCATATATCGACATTAAAAAAATGCATGTGTTGGCAGCGTGGACAAATGTGACAATATTGTCACAGGACTGCGACAATACTGTGACAACACTGCGACAACTGTGATGCCGCTTTACTGTGACACCTTTGTGACGAGATTGTGACAAGACTGTGACCAGACTGTGACAACATTGCTTGTAAAACTCTCCATATTATATATATGTGCAATACACTGTGATAACACTGTGACAACACTGCGAGAACTCTGTAAAAACACCGTGACCACATTGTGACACCACTGTGACAACAGTCTGACAACATTGTGACATTGTGACAAAATTGTGACAACATTGTGACAACATTGTGACAGCATTGTGACAACATGGTGACAACATTGTGACAACATTGTGACAACATTGTGACAACATTGCGACAAGTTGCAACCCCAGAAATTACTGGCTCTGTGAACATTTCACTGGTGAAATGGTGGGGTGCAGACCCTGAGACATGTCATCAACATTGTTGTTACATAATAATCTAAAGGCCAAAGCAATAAAAGTTTGATGACCTCAACATAATTTTGATTGAGCGGTTGAAGTCGTGATTTCACTGATCGACTGAAAGAGGGAACTTTTAGCCATGAGATAAGGTTCTCACGTTAGCACACATGCTGAGATATGCATATCCTGGTCCTCAATAGCCCCAGGTACCCACCACTCAATCTGACCCACATTAATCTGCGGCATGGAAATCCGGCACTTGATAGTCGTAAGGTCTACTTGTGGCGACATTTACATAATGGTCGATATTCTTCTGTGCTTGAGCCACGCGAGGGCTTTAGAAACGGAGTGACATACTGTTATCCAGGCTATCGGCCAGTCTGCGTGCTAAACATCCTGCGGCTAACAAAGCAACATGTATGCTAGTGACTTGATGAATAAGGAAGTAAAGTCAAACGAACGGTCCCTGTGGACGCCACCGTCATTTCAAGCGTATACAGAGTAGTCAAATGCAGACAAGTAAAATTGTCAGTTCGTAACTGTTTTATATACGTTTTATTCTTGGCATTATAAATTATAATATTACCAAGTGGAACCGGCTGTTGCGTAGAACACAGCTTTGGCTTGGCCTTAGCTTGGCCATAGCTTGCCAAATCAGTTAAGGAGAAAGCACGAGAAAGTGTTGAATCGTTGTTCAGAATACACGAGGCGATAGCTGAGTGTTTTCTCTTACTTAAAACATGTCACCTATTAGCAATTTTAGACTTCCCATCAGTCCACATGTCTGGGTCATAATAGTGCCACCTAGTCCCCCATATGCGTTATTCGAGAATCGATCCTCTTTCCGATCGTCTTTCCATATAAGGACGAACCGTTGTTTCAGCATAGCTCACGTATTACTCACGCCTAACGTAGAATATAGCTTTCTCTTGGCCTTACATAGCTTGCACCGTCAGAGATAAACAAGACACTCCTATACGCCTGGCTGTAATGTCGTGTGTAATAAGCGCCATCTGGAGGGGAAAGTGGACCTGTATATGAAGACTTGGAGTAGAGTTTAATTTTGTCCGTGCCAGCTGCTCTAGATATGGCGGCCAGAATATATCGCATTGTACGGCAAAAAATACCATAGACACAAGCCGTTCAAGGCCGTGCCACGTGGTCGTTCACCGCCACAGGCAAACACCACGGCTATAAATAGGCTATTCCTTGGTGTATGCCGAAGTCAGTTTGTGTAGCGGGTCTGATGCTACCTCTGGGCTCTGACGCATCATTTACAGTGCTGATAATTCCTGGTCTATAGCCCCCGATTCCTTGTCGTCTATTGCCCCCGGTGCTGCGTTGTTTATAGCCCACAATGCCTCGTCTATAGCCCCCAATGCATGGCTTATAGCCCCCGATGCCTTGTCATAGCCCCCGATGTCTTGTCTGTAGCCCTCGATGTCCTGTCTCTAGCCCCCGATGCCTTGTTTATAGCTCCCGATGTCTTGTCTGGTGCCCCTAACGTGCTTTCGCCCTGATTTTCCTCTGACTGTGCCCTGCTTTCTTGTTGATTTCTCAATTACTGGGCCCTGCCTTCGCCTTGATTTGCCTGTGACTGTACTCTGTACGTGCGTACTCAGTCACTGCGGCCGCCGCAGCCTTCTTTTCATTAACTTTCATCTGATGAACATGTTATTTTTCAAATTGGTGTAATAAACTGATAAGGCTATCGTAATAGTGCGCGCCGATACATCACCCAAACTAGAGTCTACAGTGAAAGCCATGGACATGAAACCGGACCCTTTTTTAGTCAGCCTCATGGATATCTTACACAACATGTAGGATGAAGTAAGTATACAATGTGTGCCACTGGACGACGGTTTTACAGCATCAGTACGAATAGGCCATGCAAGGCATTAAGGTCACCATGTTGCTTATGCAGTTCATCGTAGCTAGAGAGAAAGCGAGGGTCTGGTGATAACATTACTTTGAAGCAGACAGTGACGCACATAAATACCCATTCAGTCTGCAGACCCAGACCAGTCGCTATGACGGATGCGCTGATACATCCCAGTGGGTGATGCCACAGTCTCCATCCTTTGTCCTCCTCTCGGTAAGGTTGTCCGGCTTTACATGACGGCCAAGGGGCCTCAGACTTGTACCCAGACTATTCTGGTGACCATGGAAGGTGACTTCCCGCTCTATACATTGCACCATTGGCTACTTTTTACAAGCTTCCACCAGTTATGTTTCACGGCTGTTGTTGATGGCGGCCTGACATGAATCGTGGGACAGCCTTTGACTGCCGACGCCGTGGAGTGTGAGCGAAAGTACATGTGGGTGTCGATACGGTTAGTAGCCCTTTGTCAACCCGCCAGGGGTGAGAAGGAGACTTTGATAAACCATATGAGAGACGAACACTTTTGTAGCCCTGTGCGAAATTTTAGAGTTTTTGACTACCCCCGACACTTAACGAAGTTCTGCTGGGAGCATGATAACAATAGTTAAGCGTCACTTTTTTGGCCTCATACACCGAATGCACATTAAGCTGTTTTAGGCTACTTTCTCCACTCAGCTACGAGTCGCAAGTATAATAAAAGCTACTCATCAAGCATGGTTGATATTTGTCAAGCCCCAGGTAACCACCACTCAATCTGACCCACATTAATCTGCGGCATGGAAATCCGGCACTTGATAGTCGTAAGGTCTACTTGTGGCGACATTTACATAATGGCCGATATGTTTCTGTGCTTGAGCCACGAGAGGGCTTTAGAAAAGGGGTGACATACTGTTATCTAGTCGAGCGGCCAGTCTGCGGGCTAAACATCCGGCGGCTAACAAAGAAACATGGATGCTGGTGACTTGATGAATGATGAAGTAAAGTCAAACGAACGGTCACTGTGGACGCCATCGTCATTTCAAGCGTATCGAATGCAGTCTTATGCAGAAAAGTAAAATTGTCAGTACATTTCGTAATTGTTTTGTATACATTTTATTTTTGGTATTATGAATGGTATTATTACCAAGAGTGAACCCTGCTGTTGCGTAGAGCACGGCTTTGACTTGGTCATAGCTTGCCCACAAAGGTACGAAGAAAGCACGAGAAAGTGTTGATTCGTTGTTCAGAATACACGAGGCGTTAGCCGAGTGCCTTCTTTTACTTAAAACATGTCATCTATTAGCAATTTTAGACTTCCCATCAGATCACATGTCTGAGTCACATTAGTGCCACTAAGTCCCCCATATGCGTTAATCGAGAATCGATCCTTTTTCTGGTCGTCCTTCCATGTAAGGGCACACCGTTGTTTCAGCATAGCTCATGCTTTACTCACACATAACGTAGAATACAGCTTTGGCTTAGCCTTACATAGCTTGCACACTCAATATAAAGAAGGCAAACAAGACACGCCTACGTCTGGCTGTAATGTCGTGTGTAATTAACACCATCTGAAGGGCAAAGTGGACATGTATTTGGAGACTTGGAGTAGAGTTTAATTTTGTCCGTGCCAGCTGCTCTAGATATGGCGACCAGAAACCATCGCTTTGTGCGGCAAAAAATACCATTTCCAGAAGCTATTCAAGGCCGGACCACGTGGTCGTTCACCGACACAAGCATCACCCACGGCTATAAATACAGCTCATCTTTTGTGTATGCCTGAGTCCGTTTGTGTAACGATGTCCGATGCCTCCTCTGGGCTCATACGCATCAATTATAGTGCACATTCTTCCTGATATATAGCGCTAGATGCTGCCTTGTCTATAGCCACCGATGTCTTGTCCATAGCCCCTGATGGCTTGTCTGTAGCCCCCAATGACTTGTCTATAGCTCTCGATGCTGATTTGTCTATAGCCCTCGGTGCTGCCTTATCTATAGCCCCCGATTCCTTGTCTATAGCCCCCGTTGCCTTGTCTATAGCCCCCGATGGCTCGTCTATAGCCCCCGTTGCCTTGTCTATAGCCCCCGATGGCTTGTCTATAGCCCCCCATGTCTTGTCTATAGCCCTCGGTGCTGCCTTATCTATAGCCCCCGATTCCTTGTCTATAGCCCCCGTTGCCTTGTCTATAGCCCCGATGGCTCGTCTATAGCCCCCGTTGCCTTGTCTATAGCCCCCGATGGCTTGTCTATAGCCCCCCATGTCTTGTCTATAGCCCCCCATGTCTTGTCTATAGCCCCGATGCTTTGTATGCAGCCCCCGGTGCCTTGTCTATGGACCCCAACTGTGCTTTTGCACTGATTCTTCCTGGCTGTGCCCTGCTTTCTCCCCGATTTCTCTCTGACTGTACCCTCTATTTGCCCTAATTTCCCCCTGACCGTACCCTCTGTTCGCCTTGTTTTTTACCGAAGGTGCGCCGAACTGTGAGCCTACGTGAGCTACTCTCCATCTCAATGAGGAGTTATTCTCGCGATGCTCTATGTTGACCTGCCGTGGAGTGATGACGCAGCTAATGACTCTATTGATCAGGAGTTGTAGGCCAGCAATGCCGGGGGCGTCGCCGGAAGTCACATGACACACTGTTTTTGTGGCCACTGGTTACCCGCCACGTCTCTCAGACTGATGCTGTGGGGCAAGCCGTAAAATTAGCTGTCGGCTGACATGCGGGTCGGACCAGGCATCACGCGCGTGTTTTCCCAGTCATTAGTTGTTGCGTCTTGCTAGGCGGCATTATAGCCGTTTAGTCATTCCGGGACGCAGCGAGACGGAGTTACGTGACATGCTTCAAGACAGCTTCCTGCCAGTGGCCGCCAGAGGGCCGCTGCACAGTAAGCCAGTATGTCCTACCAAATAGCATTTTTTTCATTGATGGAGGTCTGTCATGTGTGCGTGAATGATTTACAGATCATTGGTGTCCAGATCGCCTGGAAACATAAATGTGGCGCGAAAAAGTTTATCCAGGTAATAAAGTAGCTATATAAGCGTCATGCGTTGTGGGTCGACAGCGATGGGTGCGATTGTTGGGTCCCTGGCATTCCCAGTTCAAGGAGCTCTCCAATACATTTCACTTAATTACCCCGAGAGAATCCTTGGTCCAGTGGGTCCATTGGTGAACATGATGAATGCTGGCTCAAGCCTCGGTTCAAATGGAGGCGGCGCCAACTTTCTAACATCTCAATGTTAAACATAGCCCATAAAAATAACATAAATAAACGGTACCTTTTAGGTATCCGTTACTCGTAAATATAACACCCAGAGCGTATGTGTCGTTCGGACTCGGTCACTGTGGCCGCCGCGCCTCCTTTTTATTAACTTTCATGTGATGAACATGTTATTTTTCAAATTGTTGTAATAAACTGATGCCACTATCGTAATGGTGCGCGCCGATACATCACCCGGGACTGTAGTAAAAGCCATGGTCATGGAACCGGACCCTCCCTTTAGTCAACCTACTGGACATCGTGCATAACATTTAATAAGTTATCTGGAGGGATCGTGCAATGAGTGCTACTGGACGTCTGTTTAACAACATCAGCACAGATAGACCTTGCAAGACATTGAAGGTGTTACCACTAAGTTGCTTATGCAGTCCATCGTAGCTAAGAAGAAAGGGAGATGCTGGTGATAACATTCCTTTGAAGCAGACGGCGACGCAGATAATTACCCATTCAGTCTGCAGACCCAGACCAGTCGCTATGACGGATGCGCTGATACATCTCCATCCTTTGTCCTCCTCCCGGTAAGGTTGTCCGGACTTATCCATGACGGCCAAGGGGCCCCAGCATCTGGCACAGCAGCCCCCCATCTAGAGATGGACAATTACTTGGGGGAGTCCCACACAATCCCCGCCATAATCAATGACCCCAGACACACCCCAGACGGCGCGGAGGATGACTTTTACCCAGACTGTTTTGTGACATCGTGCTCTATACATTGCACCATTGTCTACTTTTTACAAGCTTCCACCAGTTATGTTTTACGACTGTTGTTAATGGTGGCCTGACATGAATTGTGGGACAGCCTTTGACTGCCGACGCCGTGGCGTGTGAGCGAAAGTACATGTTAGTGTTGATACATTTTATAGCCCTTTTTCTGCTGGCCAGTGGTGATAAGGAGACTTTTATTAGACAAGTGGGAACAAGCGAGGTAGTCACTAACCCCTACACTTAATGAGGCTCTGCTGTAAAGACGTTAACAATGGTCGAGCGTGACATTTTTGTATGGAACACGGAATTTGCATTAAGATGTTTTAGTATACTTCCTCCATTTAGACACGAGTCACAAGTATAGTAAAAGCTACTCATCAAGCATGGTTGATAGTGTTTGAGCCGGTTGATCTACGGTGTGGTCTGGCGTTCCGCTGTGGTTGTCTTGTTGACGGAGTTCTATGAGGGCGTGATCCAGCATTTGGGTTAACTGAGTAGAAAAAGGGTCGACAGCGATGGGTGCGATTGTTGGGTCCCTGGCATTCACAGTCTGAGGGTCTCTCCAATACATTTCACTTGATTACCCCGAAAGGATCTTTAGTCCAGTGGGTCCATTGGCGAACATGATGAATGTTGGCTCAAGCCCCGGTTCCAAATGGAGGCGGTGCCAACTTTCTAACATCGCAATGTTGAACATGGCCCATAAGAATAACATAAATAAACGGTACCTTTTAGGTTTCTGTCACTCGTAAATGTAACACCCAGAGCGTGTGTGTCGTTCGGACTCAATCACTGCGGCCCCCACCGCCTGCCTTTTATTAACTCTCACTTGATGAACGTGCCATTTTTCAAATTGGTGTAATAAACTGATGCCACTGTCGTAGTGATGCGCGTCGATACGTCGTCACCCGGACTGGAGTCTGGAGTGAAAGCCATTGACATAGACCCGGACTCCTTTTGTCAACCTGATGGATATCGTACACAACATTTAATAAGTTATCTGGAGGGATCGCGCAGTGAGTGCCACTGGACGACGGTTTAACAACATCAGCCCAGATATACCTTTCTAGACATTGAAGGTGTTGTCATCATGTTGCTTATGTAGTCCATCGTGGCTAAGAAGAAAGCGAGGTGCTGGTGATAACATTCCTTTGAAGCTGAAGTGGACGGCTTTACATGACGGCCAAGGGGCCCCAGCATCTGGCACAGCAGTCCCCCATCTAGAGATGCCCAATTACTTGGCGAAGTCCCACACAATCCCAGCCATAATCAATAACAAAACACACCCCAGCCGGCAAGGAGGATGCCTTGTACCCAGACTATTCTGGTGACTAAGGAAGGTGACTTCCCGCTCTATACATTGCACCATTTTCTACTGTTTATTAACTTTCACCAGTTATGTTTTACGCCTGTTGTTGATGGTGGCCTGACATGAATCGTGGGGCAGCCTTTGACTACCGACGCCGTGGCGTGTGAGCGAAAGTACATGTCAGTGTCGATACTGTTAGTCGCCCTTTGTCAACTAGCTAGGGATGAGAAGGAGACTTGTCAGACAGGTGTGGGAAGAAGAAAAGTGTTTCACTACCCGCGACACTTAACGAATCTCTGCTGGAAGCCCGTTAACAATAGTAGAGCGTAATATTTTTGTATGAAACACGGACTTTGCATTAAGTTTTTCCAGGCTACTTCCTCCACTCAGACACGAGTCCCAAGTATAATATAAGCTGCTGATCAAGTAGGGTTGATATTGTTCTTATTGGTTGATCTATGGTGTTGTCTGGCGCTCCGCTGTGGTTGTCTTGGTTACAGAGTACTGGCGCGGCTTGCTCCGGCATTTGGGTTAGCCATCAGTCAGTAGAGAGTTATTGCACTGACAGTTACGTTTCGGCGGCAGTGATACGCATCCCGATCCGTTAGCGCCGATACGTTTAGGATTCGGTTTACACCCTCGCGCGACACATACATGAGTTATTGCAATCGGTATTCAATCAGCCGTAAGGATGGAGGCGACGGCGATCTTCACAATATTTTAAGGCGATCACAATAGAAACAGAATAGAATACAACTTAGAACCAGGAGCTTAAACAATTTAGTTATCTATATCTACATTACTTTTTTCGCTCTTTTACCTTCAACCCAACAAAAATACAAACACTATGTAACAGAACAGTTTCTTCAAGGCTAATTCTCTGACGGATTGGGACACATGATGAAATAGACATTTCCAGGGACACACCTTCTTAAAATGATTATTTCACTCACTTTTTTATTTCATTATTTACATTTATGAACAAACTGAAAAGATTCTCTTCTCAACAAAGCACATTTAAAGTTGAAACGATAGTGAAACCACACTTATATAATAAATTATTAATAGACAAAATAAACCACCTAAACCATTTATATTTTCATTGAACAATTTTTATGCCACCTTCTGACCACTAATCAGCACTAATCTGGCCTGGCCTGGTCAATTATATTTCTAAATATGGGGAACTACGGTTGAATAAATAAAAGTAATACATTAATGCTATTCACGTAGCATTGTTTTACAAGGTTGTTCACCTTGCAAAGACTTCTGGAATTCATGTCGGGGTTGGATGGGTTGGGGATGGCGTGGAGAGGGGTTGGGGGTGGGGGATGCTGGTCTAAAAGTATTGCACATGCAGTCTCTGAGGCCACCCAAGGAGGCAGTATGGTTATTATGTTGTGTTGCAAAGAAATTGCAATCTATTACATGCATATATATATATATAAGCCTATATCAAAGCCGTTGTTTTGGCGACCAAACTGGGTGACTGTGCTCTGAGCTGGTCTCTGCAGACGACCGAAAAATGTTCCAGTTACATTCGACAAATTCCTTTGCGCTACCCAGTCTAAAGACAATTAATTCAATATATAAGCATCTGTGAAGTATCCTCTCCCGATAACTGCAAAAACTGAGACATGCATTCGCAGAAAGATGAAAGATATGATGGGCATTCTCTTGGGCTGTGATACGTACGGGCAAAACGTTAGAAAGGCGATCAATACGTTGTCCCGCAAACGGATCCCGCAAACGTATCTATGTAGGTTAGGAAACACCCCGAGTTCTGATGACGTAATTGCTCATCGGGTTACGTTTACGGGACACGTTCAATCGAAAGCGTAGTGAAATAACTCTCTCGCACCACCCCATACCAAGATACCAATGCCGAACTGTGGACCAGTAACAGTCAGTACGATCCCACACCAAGATACCAATGCCGAACTGTGAACCCACTAATAGTCAGTACCATCCCACACATTAATCACTTTACGATCCGATTTTACTCAAAGGTGCGAAATTTATCACGTATTGTCAGCCAATTCAATTTGACCAAATGTAAGGCGCTCAGTCAATATATATTCGATAATGTATTTTGCATACGTACATACCCATGTATCCCGCTTTCGTACAGGGCGATGTGTTCCGCCTACGTATAGGGCGATGTGTTTCGCCTACGTACAGGGCGATGTGTCCCACCTACAGGCATGATGATGTGTTTCACCTATGTATATGGCAAGTTGTTACGCCAACCCATAATAGGGTCACGTAATCTGTTTCACCTATGTATATGGCAAGTTGTTACGCCAACCCATAATAGGGTCACGTAATCTGTTTACATTTATTGGCGTTGCGTTCCGCCAATTAGTGACGAAGTCTTCCTCCCACTTTCATTTATTTAAAACAAATGTGTGTCATCACGCCAGTCTTAAGTGTTCATTATATAGTATAATGCACCAGGACACAGACACAGACGGGTTTTATTGAATAAGTGTGTCTTTATTGCACTTTCGGGCCACGGGCCCATGGAACATATACAAACATTTACATAATAAGTTGCACGCTACATAAGATTTAAACAGTGTAGTTTTGCTGCATGGTAGCAGAATGCACCTAGGTTATTCAAGAATACAGTATTCTTGGAGCGCATAAGTGTAATAAATTTTACTTTGCTTGGAAAGTTAAAGCTAGGTAAATATTTAGTTCTTTATATAACCCGCATATCATCACAAAGTGGTATTCATCTTCCAATATATCGATTCCCTTACTCTTACAGTATAAACAAAATCTTTGGCTTCGTACCTTCTGACCCCTCTCTCTCTCGACAGCCAGTCTATGATTACTACAACGCAGCTTGGCAAGGGCTATCCTGTGTCGCCTGTGGTTAATTTCATGTAGATACATTTCTGGTTCTAATAATGATTTAATTTCACAAGAAGTATCTAACTTTGTTAAAGCTTGAGACTCTTCTTTCCAAGTTTACTTTGCAATATCAGACAGTCTGGCTTTCAATTCAAATATAAAACTGTTCGTATCTCCCACACTTTGGCTAAGCCACACCACACCAAATCCATTGCGAAATAATAAATTCTTCACATGCGTTACCCATGTGGTTCTGCCTGCCTGGTCTAAATTGGACAACATATTGTAGCAACTCTTCGGATATCTCGATCTATCATAATCTAACACAATTCGTAGCCAGTACTTGATACATTTTATCATATAATAAACGCTCATTGGCAGCCGACCACATTCGCCGATCGCTGCTACATTAGACGTTTTCGACGACACTCCGAGTACACTTTTGGGAAATCTCGTTTGCACCCTTTCTATTTCTTGCCTGTGAGTAAACCCCCAGCTTTCGGCTCCGTACAGTAGAATTGGTACAACTAGTTTGTCCAATAACTCATAATAACTACCGGTAAGTCGTACTTTTCTCGGATGCGACGGAGAAACAAGGCAGCTTTGCTTCCTTGCTGACTAATGAAAACATTGCATTATCTCGTTAATGACAGAAACAACAGCGCATTATCTGATAATGAACAACTCTTAATATTGGCTCCTCTAAGTGTCTAGGTATAATCAGTCGAGCCGAGCCGGGTCAAGCCAGGCTGAACAGAAGCCAGCTTTCTTATGTATCAGTCGCGCAGTGCAATGGATGCAATAGTCGATTTCCTGTGTCCAAACATGGAAATTGAAGCGTTCTTTAACAAGTACGTATAGACAATCTGTGTGTCATATACTGTCTTTCTTGCTTGGCAATAAATTTGCCCATTTCGAGGTTATACGCTGTTTCCTTTTCCATTGCCCGGCAACAAGATGCGGGCGAAAAAAGCTTACGATTATTAATTCATAGCGAGACACATAAAGGCGGAATCAATCAGCCCTAATTACCTACTTATTCAGCTGTGATTACATTATAGCGGGGGAATAAGCAAATGATGATAATTAGCATATGGGTGAAATTAGGTCACTTTCAGAAGAATGTTTTGCTGGTACTTCTGGTTGTGTTGTTTCTGGGGCCTAACATTGGGCAGCTATGACAGCTGCACCAGGAGTTGTCCCCAGACAACAGATATGCTTCTGGTGTGTCTTCTCTGTGCAAGGTGTTATCTTGTAAAACATTTAGGACACAACCGCGATACCATTATAGTCAGCACGGTTTCCAATTGATAGAGCAGAGCGCTTTGAACATGAAAGATGCGTCAGTGTTTAAGTGAGAACCTCTGATGCATAATGAATGGAGAGATCACCTTGAGATACCTCAAGGGCACGTACAACAGGTTTAGCTAGGATCAGGAAATTGACTCATTGAAATGTATTATTTACGATGTATTACACTTTCACTAATCTCCGGAGCTGTACACATTTTTTGTGAATGGATCATTGTTCTGGTCTCGACATAATTTCCTCCTGATTGTGCCCTGCTATCGCCCTGATTATCCCTTGCATGCTGAGATTGGTGGCCAGATGCTGTCTGCTGACGGTGCCGACCTCCAGGCAAGCTGAGATTGGTGGCCTTAGAAGCTGGCTGTGGACGTGGTGCCGGCTTCGTTCTTGTAATATCCAGGATGTAGGTGGCGCCCCCCGGGGACCATTCCTGTCACGGCCGCTGAGAGCGCGGACAGCATTGCTTGGGTTAACATGTGTTTGCCTCGGCCTTGGTGCCGCGTCCCCCGGCACATTTGAATCGTGTCACTGAACTGGCTCTGTGGAAGGCTTATCGCACGTCCCAGCGTCGCTCGGCTGACAGGCGCTCTTGGCCAAGTTAACAACAATGGCTTAAAGGCCCTAGCTGGTCCAACGCTGGCTGCATCATATCAGCCGTACCGCGTGATCCCACTGACATGATGTTGATGAGATGGGCAATGAAAGGTGAATATCCCCTTGCACGCTTTGACAGATCGTGGTGAGATGGACGCCCAGCTCGAGGTCTTCAGGAATCATGTGGTTGCCTGCACTCCTCTCGATCGCCCCCTGCTGCCCCTGGTTGTTAAATAAATATTTATTGCAAGCTGTGCGTTGTATCACTCCATTGCATGGTCACTGACACGCCAAGAATTCATACCTTGGTGACCGTCATCGCATTGACCCCATCCATCAGGCTATATCACCACTGATGCAGGCGGTAAAACATCAAAGACAACAATAATAATCACCAAGTAGGCTGTTATCTTTGCAAATTCATGGAAATCGGATAAAAATGTCATATTAGCTTTCTTAATGAGCATTAAGAGATGGGGGATCACATAGGAAGACATGTCACGCCCTGTCTTCATAATCAGTTAATGCGGAACGTTCATCAGTCAACCCATCTATAGGAGTTCGTCTATTGGGCCAACAATAAAGCACAATGAAATAACAAAAGGCACAGCTTGCCGTGAGATTGGTAGGACGCTAATATGGGAGCCGCTATAATTAATACATGAAGATATATACCGGTATAAATAGATATCCAGCCCCCACTGTCTTGTATATAACCCCAGATGCCTTGTCTATAGCCCCCAATGCTGACTTATCTATAGCCCCCGATGCCTTTTCTATAGCCCCCCGACGCCTTGTCTATAGCCCTCGATGCCTTGTCCATAGCCCCCATTGCTTTGTCTATCGCCCCCGATGCCTTGTCTATAGCCCCAATGTCTTGTCTATATCCCCCGATGCCTTTTCTATAGCCCCCGATGCCTTGTCTATAGCCCGGGATCCCTTGTCTATAGCCTCAATGTCTTGTCTATATCCCCAATGTCTTGTCTATGGGCCCCGATGATGCCTTGTCTATAGCCCCCGACGTCCATATTCTCCCAATGTCTTCTCTGGGGCCCCCCAACTATGCTTTCGCCCTGCTTTTGCCTTGACTGTACCCTCTGTTTGCCTTGTTTTTTACCAACTGCGAGTCCTGTGTGAGCTACTCTCCATATCAATGAGGAGTTATTCTTGCGGTGCTCCATGTTGAACTGCCGTGGAGTGATGACGCAGCTAATGACGCTATTGATCAGGAGTTGTAGACCAGCGATGCCGGGACGTCGCCGGAAGTCACATGACACGATGTTTTTGTGGCCACTGGTTACCTCCCACGTCTGTCAGACTGATGCTGTGGGGCAAGCCGTGAAATTAGCTGTCGGCTGACATGCGGGTCGGACCATCTATCGCTCGCGTGTTTTCCTCGTCATTAGTTGTCGTGTTTTGCAAGACGGCATTAGAACCGTTTAGTCATTCCGGGAAGCATAAATGAAACGCGAGAAAGTTGATCGAGGTAATAAAGTAGATATATGGGCGTTATGCGTTGTGGGTCGACAGCGATGGGCTCGATTGTTGGGTCCCTGTCATTCCCAGTCTGAGGGTCTCTCCAATACATTTCACTTGATTACCCCGAGAGGATCATTGGTCCAGTGGGTCCATTGGTGAATGGTCCATGTTGGCTTAAGCGCCGGTTCCAAATTGAGGCGGCGCCAACGTTCGAACATCTCAATGTCGAACATAGCCCACAACAATAACATAAATAAACGGTTAGTTGTAGGTATCTGTTAGTCGTCGCTATAACTCACAGACCTTGTGTCTCGTTCGGACTCACCACTGCGGCCGCCGGCGCCTCCATTTTATTAACTCTCATTTGGTCAACATGCTTTTTTTTGACTTGATGTTATAAACTGATGCCAATATCGTAATGGTTGACGCCGACACATCATCCCGACTGGATTAAATTTGCAGGAAGACGATGGGAGACAGACCTTGCACTGCATTGAAGATGATCTCACCATGTTGCTTAGGGGCCAGCGCGACAGTTCAGTGGGCTAGAGCGCTCGCATTGAGTGCTCTGGTCACATGAGAGCCTAACGGCACGTGGGTTGTTGGTTCGAGCCCTGTTGTGGCCATGTCTGTGTGGTCGCAGGATATAGATCCCATGTCTTCTTCGTAAAGAGTAGGGTGTTACCCCCGGGCACATGGCTCCACCCTCCCATCCTTCTCTCATTGACCCGATATGACCAAAAGTGGTTAAAGCGTCCTAGATAACCATCCAACCAACCAACCAACCAACCAACCAACGATGTTGCTTACGCAGCAAGCTCTTGCAAACACACATCACACAGCTTTTAGCCATATCCTAGCCGGCAGCACCATCCCTATGGCCTTTAAAACCGGGATCCTCATCACCTTGTATAAAGGTAAAGGTAAAAACAGGCACCTGATGGACTCTTAAAGAGGCAATAGCCTTAATGCCCGCGCTAGCAAAGTACTCGAAAGAGTTCTGTGGGAAAGGCTTAAGCTATGGCTTGAGAAGTTTAGTTCCCCGCACCCACTTTAGTTTGCATGTCGGTCAAATTGTAACAGCTTGTTAGCCCCATACACTTTACAAAAAGCCATTTCTTGTAACGATGAACGTGGCAGTAAAGTATACGCGTGCTTCATAGAGGCAGAAAATGCTTTCGACAAAGTATGGTGGAATGGTTTATTTTATAAAATGCACCTGTTTGGAATCCGAGGAAATTTGTGGTTAATGTTCCGTGACTGGTTTATTGGTAGTGAATGTCGCATACTGTTAGATAGTCAATATTCTGAAGCGTTCGCCATTAGCCGCTCAAGCAAGCAAGGCGGTCTTATTTCGATGTATATAACAATGCCATTCATGCAGGGGTCGATAGGGGCGACGGCCTCCAAATCAACGGCCTTCGTCTGGGGAGCATAACCCTCGCCGACGACACTACGCTAGCCTGACTCACAAAAGCCGGTTTAGACAGGATGATCGCTCTCGCTGTAGAATACAGTAAGAAATAGAGAATTACGTTCTCATCATCGAAATCCCAAGTTCTCACTTTTGGCGAGAGCAAACGGAGTCATATCAGAAATTGCAAAACTCGCACTTGGCACATGGGAGTCTTACTTGCAAATCTTACTGAAGTATGTCATGTTACCCACCTAGGAGTAACGCTATGCTCTTACGGTTCTTGTGACAAGATTATTACTGATATGTGTGCAAAATCCAAGCGTTTACTCGCTGCACTCGCTTGTGTTGGCATCAAGTCTAACAGTTTTAACCTCCAGTCTCTTTGGCAGCGAGGTTTGGCAGAATTGATCAAATAAACATGTTGCTTAATTGGAAATAGCTCAAACGTACGTGGACAAATTAATTCAGGGTTTCCACATTAGAACCCATGATGAAATTGTACGTGGAACTCTATGGTGGATTACTATGATTATCAAAACAAATTGATGTTTCTTCATAAGCTTATTTCTCTACCGGTCACCTTTACGGCTAAACGGCTGTTTTTAATAAGGCTCACATATTTTGTCCTCGGTAAAAACCATAGCAAGCAGGGTTTTTTGCCGAGCGTACGGAAGATACTGCGTTTTTATGACCTGACTGAAATGGTTCGTAACCTCTTTTATTACATGCAATTACCTCCGAAACAATTATGGCGAACAACTTTGCTCAGCTCAATCAGAAAGGAGGAAAATAAAGAATATGCCAGGCGGCTCTCGAACAAATCTGGGCCACACTTTTTTTAAAGGTTCAATCTAAGATACGTATGAGCAGATTATATTACTTGACGTTAAACAACCTGAAGCTCAAAACACAGTTTGCAGCCACGATTCGTATGTTAACAATACCAGACAGTAATATTATATGTAAATTCTGTTCTATGACTGTGACCAATATACAGTCTCACCTTCTTAATTAATACCTTAAGCTAAATCATGCGTGCACGAATATTTGGGATGACATAATTAATAAAATCTCTGTTGAGATCTGTATTTATCCTTTCTAAAGAATACGATGAAATGTGCGCTGTACTTTTTGGAGCTTTAACAGATGAAGACACAAAACCAATTGTAACTGCAGTCGCGCAACATTTCAACCTTTATTTCTAAGAAACTTGACAATAGCACCGCCTATCAAAGTATTTAGAATTTTGATATATAGTACTACACATGCCTACTGTATATGTTTCGCTGTAATGCTCGTTATGTTCAACGTTTTCTTGTTCCTTGTTCTTTGTGCAGTTGTGATGTTTAACTGACTGCTTCTTGAAGTCCCTCATACGGATCAGAAATAAAGCTCAAATCCAAAAATCAAATCAGTCCATCGTAGTTGGCGGAGTCCCACACAATCCCCGCCATAATCAATAACAAAACACACCCCACCCGGCGCGGATGATGACTTGTAAACACACTATTTCAGTGACCGACAAAGGTGACTTCCCGCTCAATACATTGCACCATTGTTTACTTTGTATAAGCTTTATTATTTATGTTGTACGGTTGTTGTTGATGGCGGCCTGACCTGAATCTTGGGACAGCCTTTGACTGCCGACGCCGTGGCGTGTGAGCGAAAGCACATGTTAATGTCGATGCTGTTAGTAGCCCTTTGTCATCTGCCCAGGGGTGAGAAAGAGACTTTGATAAGCCATATGAGAGGCGAAGACGTTTGTTGCCAGGTACGAGAAGGAGAGGACGTTTTCCACTGCCCCTACACCTAATGAAGCTCTGCGGTAAGCGCGTTAACAACGGTTGAGATTGACATTTTTGTATGAAACACGGAATTTGCATTAAGATGTTTTAGCATACTTCATCCATTCAGGCACGAGTCACATTCATGATAAAAGCTACTCATCAGGGAGGGTTGATATTGTTCTGGTTGGTTGATCTGTGGCATTGTCTGGCATTCAGCTGTCACAGTGGTTGTCTTGGTGACAGAGTTCTGGCGGGACTTGATCCAGCATTTGTGTCAGCTATCAATAAGTACCGTCCCACTCCAAGACGCCAATGCCGAACTGTGAACCCACTAATAGTCAGTACCATCCCACACATTAATCACTTTTCAATCCGATTTTACTCAAACATGCAAAATTTATCACGTATTGTCAGCCAATTCAATCTTACCAATGTAAGGCGCTCAGTCAATATGTATTTTGACAATGTATTTGCTATACGTGCATACCCATGTATCCCGCTGTCGTACAGGGCGATGTGTTCCGCCTACGTACAGGGCGATATGTCCCGTCTACAGGCATGATGATGTGTTCCACCTATGTATGTGGCAAGTTGTTACGCCAACCCATAATAGGGTCACGTAATCTGTTTACATTTATTGGCGTTGCGTTCCGCCAATTAGTGACGAAGTATTCCACCACTTTCATTTATTTAAAACAAATGTGTGTCATCACGCCAGTCTTAAGTGTTCATTATATAGTATAATGCAGCAGGACACAGACACAGCCGGGTTTTATTAGCGTTATTTAAATAATGAACGACAAAACATTGCATTATCTCGATAATGACAAAAACAACAGTGCATTATCTTGATAATGAACAACTCTTAATACTGACTCCTCTACGTGTCTAGGTATAATCAGTCGAGCCAAACCGGGTCAAGCCAGGCTGAGCGGAAGCCAGCTTTCTTATGTTTCAGTCGCACAGTGCAATGGATGCAATAGTCGATTTCCTATGTCCAAACATGGAAATTGAACCACGCAAATCACGAGCAGAGCTAATGCCTTGTTATAACTATTTTATTTTAAGTACGTTAAAACCTCGCTGTCGGGCTTTCGCCAGACAAAGCACTCTAGCTCGTTCTTTAACCAGTGCGTATAGACAATCTGTGTGTCATATGCTGTCTTTCTTGCTTGGCAATAAATTTGCCCATTCCGAGATCATATGCTGTTTTCTTTTCTATTGTCAGGCAACAAGATGCGGGCGAAAAAAAGCTTAGCATCATTAATTCATAGCGAGACACATACAGGCAGAATCAATCAGCTCTGCTTATAATCGTTCCATTGCATAATAATTCAGCTGTGATTACATTATAGCGGGGGAAAAAGCAAATGAGGATAATTAGCATATGGGGAGATTAGGTCTCTTTCAGAAGAATGTTCTGCTGTTACTTCTGGTTGTGTTGTTTCTGGGGCCTAACATTGGGCAGCTATGACATCTGCACCAGGAGTTGTCCCCAGACAACAGATATGCTTCTGGTGTGTCTTCTCTGTGCAAGGTGTTATCTTGTAAAACATTTAGAACACAACCGTGATACCATCATAGTCAGCACAGTTTCCAGTTGATATAGCAGAGCCCTATGTACATTAAAGATGCGTCAGTGTTTAAGTGAGGACCTCGGATGCACAATGAATGGGGAGATCTCCTTCAGATACCCCAAGGGCACGTACAACAAGTTTAGCTGGGATCCGGAAATTAGTTGGATTAGTTGACTCATTGAAATGTATTATTTACGATGTATTACCCTTTCACTAATCTCATCTCTGGTGCTGTACACGTTTTCTGTGAATGGATCATTGTTCTGGTCTCGACATGATTTTCTCCTGATTGGGCCCTGCCTTCGGACATGTCTGCTCACAGTGCTGGCCTCCAGGCATGCTGAGATTGGTAGCCAGAAGCTGTCTGCTCACAGTGCCTGCCTCCAGGCATGCTGAGATTGGTAGCCAGAAGCTGTCTGCTCATGGTGCCGGCCTCCAGGCATGCTGAGCTTGGTGGCCAGAAGCTATCTGCTGACGGTGCCGGCTTCTAGGCATGCTGAGATTGGTGGCCAGAAGTTGGCTGCTCACGGTGCCGGCCTCGAGGCATGCTGAGATTGGTAGCCAGAAGCTGTCTGCTCACGGTGCCGGCCTCCAGGCATGCTGAGATTGGTAGCCAGAAGTTGGCTGCTCACGGTGCCGGCCTCGAGGCATGCTGAGATTGGTAGCCAGAAGCTGTCTGCTCACGGTGCCCGCCTCCAGGCATGCTGAGATTGGTGGCCAGAAGTTGGCTGCTCACGGTGCCGGCCTCGAGGCATGCTGAGATTGGTAGCCAGAAGCTGTCTGCTCACAGTGCCGGCCTCCAGGCATGCTGAGATTGGTAGCCAGAAACTGTCTGTTCACGGTTCCGGCCTCCAGACATGCTGAGATTGGTAGCCAGAAGATGTCTGCTGACGGTGCCGGCCTCCAGGCATGCTGAGATTGGTGCTCTCAGAAGCTGGCTGAGGACGCGTTGTGTGGCGCTGGCGTTTTCTTGTAACACCCAGGATGTCGGTGGCGCCCCCCTGGGACCATTCCTTTCACGGCCGCTGAGAGCGCGGACAGCATTGCTTGGGTTAACATGTGTTTGTCTCGGCCTTGGTCCCGCGTACCCCTCCTGACCTCGCCTGCTCCCTGGAAGGCCGACATCTCGGGGCCAGCAACGGGCGTCACATTTGAATCGTGTCACTGAACTGGCTCTGTGAAAGGCTTATCGCACGTCCCAGCGTCGCTCGGCTGACAGGCGCTCTTGGCCAAGTTGACAACAATGGCTTAAAGGCCCTAGCTGGTCCAACGCTGGCTGCATCATATCAGCCCTACCGCGTGATCCCTCTGACATGCTGTTGATGAGACGGGCAATGAAAGGAGAATATCCCCTTGCACGCTTGGACACATTGTGGTGAGATGGACGCCCAGCCAGATGTCTTCAGGGATCATGTTGTTGCCTGCACTCCCCGCGATCGCCCCCTGCTGTCCCTGGTTGGTAATTAAATATTTATTACAGGCTGTGCGTTATATCACTCCATTACATGGTCACTGACACGCCAAAACATGAATTCATTCCTTGGTGACCGTCATGGTATTGACCCCATCCATCATGCTATATCACCACTGGTGCAGGCGGTTAAACTTCAAAGACAATAATAATAATCACCAAGTAGGCTGTTATCTTTGCGAATTCATGGAAATCGGATAAACCCCTTTGTCATATTAGCTCTCTTAATAGGCATTAAGAGATGGGGGGAATCACATAGGAAGACATGTCACGCCCTGTCTTCCTAATCAGGTTGGACGCTATGGGAGCCGCTCTAATTAATACAAGATGATATATACCGGTATAAATAGATACCCACCCCCCACTGTCTTGTATATAACCCCAGATTCCTTGTCTATAGCCCCCAATGCTGACTTGTCTATAGCCCCCGATACCTTGTCTACATCCCCCGATGCCATGTCAATAGCCCCCGATACCTTATCTATAGCCCCAAATGCCATGTCTATGACCCCCGATGCCTTATCTATAGCCCACGATGCCTTGTCTATAGCCCCCGATGCCGTGTCTATAGGCCCCGGTGCCTTGTCTGAAGCCCCCAATGCCTTGTCTATATTCTCCCAATGTCTTCTCCGGGGCCCCCAACTGTGATTTCGCCCTGCTATCCCCCTGACTGTACCCTCTGTTCGCCTTGTTTTTCCCCGAAGGCGCCCTGAACTGTGAATCCCATGTGAGCTACTCTCCATATCAATGAGGAGTGATTCTCGCGGTGCTTCATGTTGACCTGCTGTGGAGTCATGACGCAGCTAATGACGCTATTGATCGCGAGTTGTAGGCCAGCGATGCCGGGGACGTCGCCGGAAGTCACATTACACACTGTTTTTGTGGCCACTGGTTACCCGCCACGTCTCTCAGACTGATGCTGTGGGGCAAGCCGTAAAATTAGCTCTCGGCTGACATGCGGGACGACTAGGCATCGCGCGTGTGTTTTCCCAGTCATTCGTTGTTGTGTTTTGCGAGACGGCATTAGAACCGTTTAGTAATTCCGGGACGCAGCGACACGAAGTGACGTGACAGGCCTCAAGACAGCTTCCTCCAGTGGCCGCCAGAGGGCCGCTGTACAATAACCAGATTTGTTGTCCAGTGAATAACTAGCTTTGCTTCTATGTAAGACTGTCATTTGTGCGTGAATGATTTACATGTCACTGGTGTCCAGATTGCCTGGGAACGTAAACTTGCCGCGAGATAGTTGATCGAGGTAAAAAAGTAGCTGTATAAGCGTCATGCGTTGTGGATCGACAGCGATGGGTTCGATTGTTGGGTCCCTGTCATTCCCAGTCTGAGGGTCTCTCCAATACATTTCACCTGATAACCCCGAGAGGATCATTGGTCCAGTGGGTCCATTGGTGAACATAATGAATGCTGGCTTAAGCGTTGGTTCCAAATTGAGGCGGCGTCAACTTTCGAACATCTCAATGATAAAAATAGCCCATAACATGAACATAAAGAAACGGTTACTGTTAGGTATCTGTATCTTGTAAATGTAACACACAGAGCGGGTGTGTCGTTCTGGGTCAGTCACTGCGGCCGGCCCGCCTCCTTTTTATTAACTCTCATTTGATGAACACGCTATTTTTCAAATTGATGTAATAAGGTGATGCAAATATAGTAATAGTGCGCGCCAATACATCACCCGGACTGGAGTCTGCAGTGAAAGCCATGGACATGGAACCGAACTCTCCCTTTAGTCAACCAAATAGAGATCGTACACAACATTTCTTTTGTAGGAAGATGAAGCGAGTATTCCATGTGTGCCACTGGACGACGGTTTCACAGCATCAGCACAGATAGGCCATGCAAGACATTAAAGGTGATGTCACCATGTTGCTTATGTAGTTCATCGTGGTTAAAAAGAAAGCGAGGTGCTGGTGATAACAGTCTGCAGATCCAGGCTGTTCTTGATAGCGGCCTGACATGAATCGTGGGACAGCCTTTGACTGCCGACGCCGTGGCGTGTGAGCGAAAGTACATGTCAGCGTCGACACTGTTAGTCGCTCTTTGTCAACTAGCCAGGGGTGAGAAGGAGACTTTTGTCAGACAGGTGCGAAAAGGAGAAAATTGTTTCACTACCCGCGACACTTAACGAATCTCTGCTGGAAGCACGTTAACAATAGTAGAGCGTGATATTTTTGTATGAAACACGGACTTTGCATTACGCTGTTCTGGGCTACTTCCTCCACTGAGACACGAGTTCTAAGTATAATATAAGCTACTCATCAAGCCGGGTTGATATTGTTCTTGTAGGTTGATCTATGGTGTTGTTTGGCGCTCCGCTGTGGTTGTCTTGGTTACAGAGTTCTGGCGGGGCTTGCTCCGGCATTTGGGTTAGCCATCAGTCAGTAGAGAGTTATTGCACTGATAGTTACGTTTCGGCGGCAGTGATACGCATCCCGATCCGTTAGCGCCAATACGTTTAGGATTCGGTTTTCACTCTCGCGCGACACATACATGAGTTATTGCAATGGGTATTCAGTCAGCCGTAAGGATGGAGGCCACGGCGATCTTCACAATATTTTAAGAAGGCGATCACAATAGAAACAGAATTACAATAGAAACAGAATCACAATAGAGACAGTTTTGTTATGTATATCTATATTACCTTTTTTCGCTCTTTTACCTTTAACCCAACAAAAATACAAATAATATGTAGCAGAACAGTTGCTTCAAGGCTAATTCTCTGACGGATTGGGACACATTATGAAATAACCATTTCAAAGGACACACCTTCTTAAAATGATTATTTCATTCACTTTTTTATTTCATTATTTACATTTATGAACAAACTGAAAAGATTTTCTTCTCAACAAAACACATTTAAAGTTGAAACGATAGTGAAACCACACTTATATAATAAATTATAAATAAACAATAAACCAGCTAAACCATTTATATTTTCATTGAACAATTTATATGCCACCTTCTGACCACTAATCAGCACTAATCTGGCCTGGCCTGGTCAATTATATTTCTAAATATGGGAAACTACGGTTGAATAAATATAAGTAATACATTAATGCTATTCATGTAACATTTTTTTTACAAAGTTGTTCACCTTGCAAAGACTTCTGGTATTCATTTCGGATTTGGATGGGTTGGGGATGGCGTGGAGAGGGGCGAGGGGTGGGGCATTCTGGTCTAAAAGTCTTGCACATGCAGTCTCTGAGGCCATCCAAGGAGGCAGTATGGTTATTATGTTTTGTTGCAAAGAAATTGCAATCTATTACATGCATATATATATAAGCTTATGTCAAAGCCGGTGTTTTGGCGACCAAACTGGGTGACTGGGCTCTGCGCTGGCAACTGCCACTGCAGACGACCGATAATGCATTCGACAAATTCCTTTGCGTTACCCAGTCCAAAGACAATTAATTCCATATATAAACATCTGTGAAGTATCCTCTCCCGAAAACTGAAAAACTGAGTCATGCATTTGCAGAAAGATAAAAGATATGATGGAAATTTTCCTGGGCTGTGTGATACGTACGGGCAAAGCGTTAGAAAGGCGATCAATACGTTGTCCCGCAAGCGGATCCCGCAAGCGTATCTATGTAGGTCAGGAAACACCCCGAGTTCTGATGACGTAATTGCTCATCGGGTTACGTTTACGGGACACGTTCAATTGAAAACGTAGTGCAAAAAATCTCTCGCACCATCCCATACCTGCCGAACTGTGGACCAGTAACAGTCAGTATCATCCCACACCAAGATGCCAATGCCGAACTGTGAACCCACTAATAGTTAGTACCATCCCACACATTAATCCGATTTTACTCAAACGTGCAAAATTTATCACGTATTGTCAGCCAATTCAATCTTACCAATGTAAGGCGCTCAGTCAATATGTATTTTGACAATGGATTTGGCATACGTACATACCCATGTATCCCGCTTTCTTACAGAGCGATGTGTTCCGCCTACAGGCCTTATTATGTGTTTCACCTATGTATATGGAAATTTGTTACGCCAACACATGATAGGGTCACGTAATCTGGTCACGTTTATTGGCGTTGTGTTGCGCCAATTAGTGACAGTATTCCACCACTTTCATTTATTTAAAACAAATGTGTGTCATCACGCCAGCCTTAAGTGTTCATTATATAGTATAATGCAGCAGGACACAGACACAGCCGGGTTTATTAGGCTGATTTAAATAATGAACGACAAAACATTGCATTATCTGAAGCGTTCGCCATTAGCCGCTCCGTCAAGCAAGGCGGTCTTCTTTCGATGTTATACTGCGCAGTATATAACAATGCCATTCATGAATGGGTCGATAGGGGCGACGGCCACCAAATCAACAACCTTCGTGTGGGGAGCATAATCCTCGCCGACGACACTACGCTGGCCTGACTCACAAAAGCCGGTTTAGACAGGATGATCGCTCTCGCTGTAGAATACAGTAAGAAATAGAGAATTACGTTCTCATCATCGAAATCCCAAGATGTCACTTTTGGCGAGAGCAAACGGAGTCATATCAGAAATTGCAAAACTCGCACTTGGCACAAAAAGTTTAAACCTTCAGTCTCTTTGGCAGCGAGGTTTGGCAGAATTTATCAGATAAACATATTGTTCAATTGGAAATAGCTCAATAGTACGCGGACAAATTAATTCAGGGTTTCCACATAAGAACCCATGATTAAATTGTACGTGGAACTCTATGGTGGATTACTATGGTTATCAAAACAAATTGATGTTTCTTCATAAGTTTATTTCTCTACCGGTCACCTTTACGGCTAAACGGCTGTGTTTAATAAGGCTCACATATTTTGTCCTCGGTAAAAACCATAGCAAGCAGGGTTTTGTGCCGAACGAACGTTTTTATGACCTGACTGAAATGGTTCGTAACTTCTTTTTTTACATGCAATTACTTATTATTTGGAGGAAAATGAAGAATATGCCAGGCGGCTCCCGAACAAATGTGGGCCACCCTTTATTGAAAGGTTCAATCTAAGATACGTATAAGCAGATTATATTACTTGACGTTAAACAACCTGAAGCTCAAAAACAGTTTGCAGCCACGTTTCGTATGTTAACAATACCAGACAGTAATATTTTATGTAAATTCTGTTCTATGACTGTGACCAATATACAGTCTCACCTTCTTAATCAATGCCTTAAGCTAAATCATGTGTGCACGAATATTTGGGAAGACATAATTAATATAATCTTTGTTGAGATCTGTATTTATCCTTTCTAAAGAATACGATGAAATGTGCGCTATCCTTTTTGGAGCTTTAAAAGATGAAGACACAAAACCAATTGTAACTGCAGTCGCGCAACATTTCAACCTTTATTTCCAAGAAACTTGACAATAGCCCCGCCTATCAAAGTATTTAGAATTTGTATATATAGTACTACACATGCCTACTGTATATATTTCGCTGTAATGCTCGTTATGTTCAACGTTTACTTGTTCCTTGTTCTTTGTGCAGTTGTGATGTTTAACTGACTGCTTCTTGTACTCCTCCATACGGATCAGAAATAAAGCTCATATCCAAAAATCAAATCAGTCCATCGTAGTTGGCGGAGTCCCACACAATCCCCTCCATAATCAATAACAAAACACACCCCACCCGGCGCGGAGGATGACTTGTAAACATACTATTTCAGTGACCGACGAAGGTGACTTCCCGCTCAATACATTGCACCATTGTCTCCTTTTGTATAAACTTCAATTACTTATGTTGTACGCTTGTTGTTTGATGGCGGCCTGACCTGAATCTTGGGACAGCCTTTGACTGCAGACGCCATGGCGTGTGAGCGAAAGCACATGTTAATGTCGATGCTGTTAGTAGCCCTTTGTCATCTGCCCAGTGGTGAGAAGGAGACTTTGATAAGCCATATGAGAGGCGAAGACTTTTGTTCCCAGGTACGAGAAGGAGAGGACGTTTTCTACTACCCCTACACCTAATCAAGCTCTGCGGTAAGCGCGTTAACAACGGTTGAGATTGACATTTTTGTATGAAACACGGAATTTGCATTAAGATGTTTTAGCATACTTCATCCATTCAGGCACGAGTCACTTTCATGATAAAGCTACTCATCAGGGAGGGTTGATATTGTTCTGGTTGGTTGATCTATGGCATTGTCTAGCATTCAGCTGTCACAGTGGTTGTCTTGGTGACAGAGTTCTGGCGGGACTTGATCCAGCATTTGTGTCAGCTATCAATCAGTACCGTCCCACACCAAGACGCCAATGCCGAACTGTGAACCCACTAATAGTCAGTACCATCCCACACATTAATCACTTTTCAATCCGATTTTACTCAAGCATGCGAAATTTATCACGTATTGTCAGCCAATTCAATCTTACCAATGTAAGGCGCTCAGTCAATATGTATTTTGACAATGTATTTGCTATACGTACATACCCATGTATCCCGCTGTCGTACAGGGCGATGTGTTCCGCCTACGTACAGGGCGATATGTCCCGTCTACAGGCATGATGATGTGTTCCACCTATGTATGTGGCAAGTTGTTACGCCAACCCATAATAGGGTCACGTAATCTGCTTACATTTATTGGCGTTGCGTTCCGCCAATTAGTGACGAAGTATTCCACCACTTTCATTTTTTTAAACACATGTGTGTCATCACGCCAGTCTTAAGTGTTCATTATATAGTATAATGCAGCAGGACACAGACACAGCCGGGTTTTATTAGCGTTATTTAAATAATGAACGACAAAACATTGCATTATCTCGATAATGACAAAAACAACAGTGGTGTCGGCCTCCAGCCTTCATCTTGATAATGAACAACTCTTAATATTGACTCCTCTACGTGTCTAGGTATAATCAGTCGAGCCGAACCGGGTCAAGCCAGGCTGAACGGAAGCCAGCTTTCTTATGTTTCAGTCGCACAGTGCAATGGATGCAATAGTCGATTTCCTATGTCCAAACATGGAAATTGAACCACGCAAATCACGAGCAGAGCTAATGCCTTGTTATAACTATTTTATTTTAAGTACGTTAAAAACTCGCTGTCGGGCTTTCGCCAGACAAAGCACTCTAGCTCGTTCTTTAACCAGTGCGTATAGACAATCTGTGTGTCATATGCTGTCTTTCTTGCTTGGCAATAAATTTGCCCATTCCGAGATCATATGCTGTTTTCTTTGCAACAAGGCAACAAGATGCGGGCGAAAAAAAGCTTAGCATCATTAATTCATAGCGAGACACATAAAGGCGGAATCAATCAGCTCTGCTTATAATCGTTCCATTGCATAATAATTCAGCTGTGATTACATTATAGCGGGGGAATAAGCACATGAGGATAATTAGCATATGGGGAGATTAGGTCTCTTTCAGAGGAATGTTCTGCTGTTACTTCTGGTTGTGTTGTTTCTGGGGCCTAACATTGGGAAGCTATGACATCTGCACCAGGAGTTGTCCCCAGACAACAGATATGCTTCTGGTGTGTCTTCTCTGTGCAAGGTGTTATCTTGTAAAACATTTAGAACACAACCGCGATACCATCATAGTCAGCACAGTTTCCAGTTGATATAGCAGAGCTCTATGTACATTAAAGATGCGTCAGTGTTTAAGTGAGGACCTCGGATGCACAATGAATGGGGAGATCTCCTTCAGATACCCCAAGGGCACGTACAACAAGTTTAGCTGGGATCCGGAAATTAGTTGGATTAGTTGACTCATTGAAATGTATTATTTACGATGTATTACCCTTTCACTAATCTCATCTCCGGTGCTGTACACGTTTTCTGTGAATGGATCATTGTTCTGGTCTCGACATGATTTCCTCCTGATTGTGCCCTGCTTTCGGACATGTTGTCTGCTCACAGTGCTGGCCTCCAGGCATGCTGAGATTGGTAGCCAGAAGCTGTCTGCTCACAGTGCCGGCCTCCAGCCATGCTGAGATTGGTAGCCAGAAGCTGTCTGCTGACGTGCCGGCCTCCAGGCATGCTGAGCTTGGTGGCCAGAAGCTGTCTGCTCAGAGTGCCAGCCTCTAGGCATGCTGAGATTGGTAGCCAGAAGCTGTCTGCTTACAGTGCCGGCCTCTAGGCATGCTGAGATTGGTAGCCAGAAGCTGTCTGCTCACGGTGCAGGCCTCGGGGCATGCTGAGATTGGTGGCCACAAGATGTCTGCTCACGGTACCGACCTCCAGGCATGCTGAGATTGGTGGCCAGAAGCTGTCTGCTGACGGTGCCGGCCTCCAGGCATGCTGAGATTGGTGGCCAGAATTTGTTTCCTCATGGTGCCGGCCTCCAGGCATGCTGCGATTGGTGACCAGAAGATGTCTGCTCACGGTGCCGGCCTCCAGGCATGCTGAGATTGGTAGCCAGAAGAAGTCTGCTGACGGTGCCGGCCTCCAGGCATGCTGAGATTGGTGGCCAGAAGCTGTCTGCTCGCGGTGCCGGCCTCCAGGCATGCTGAGATTGGTGGCCAGAAGCTGTCTGCTGCGGTGCCAGCCTCGAGGCATGCTGAGATTGGTAGCCAGAAGCTGTCTGCTGACGGTGCTGGCCTCCAGGCATGCTGAGATTGGTGGCCTCAGAGGCCGGCTGAGAACGCGTTGTGTTGTGCCGGCTTCGTTCTTGTAACACCCAGGATGTAGGTGGCGCCCCCCGGGGACCATTCCTTTCACGGCCGCTGAGAGCGCGGACAGCATTGCTTGGGTTAACATGTGTTTGCCTCGGCCTTCATCCTGCGTCCCCCTCCTGACCTCGCCTGCTCCCTGGAAGGCCGACAGCTCGGGGCCAGCAACGGGCGTCACATTTGAATCGTGTCACTGAACTGGCTCTGTGGAAGACTTATCGCACGTCCCAGCGTCGCTCGGCTGACAGGCGCTCTTGGCCAAGTTGACAACAATGGCTTAAAGGCCCTAGCTGGTCCAACGCTGGCTGCATCATATCAGCCGTACCGCGTGATCCCTCTGACATGCTGTTGATGAGACGGGCAATGAAAGGAGAATATCCCCTTGCACGCTTGGACACATCGCGGTGAGATGGACGCCCAGCCAGATGTCTTCAGGGATCATGTTGTTGCCTGCACTCCCCGCGATCGCCCCCTGCTGTCCCTGGTTGGTAATTAAATATTTATTACAGGCTGTGCGTTATATCACTCCATTACATGGTCACTGACACGCCAAAACATGAATTCATTCCTTGGTGACCGTCATGGTATTGACCCCATCCATCATGCTATATCACCACTGGTGCAGGCGGTTAAACTTCAAAAACAATAATAATAATAATCACCAAGTAGGCTGTTATCTTTGCGAATTCATGGAAATCGGATAAACCCCTTTGTCATATTAGCTCTCTTAATAGGCATTAAGAGATGGGGGGAATCACATAGGAAGACATGTCACGCCCTGTCTTCATAATCAGGTTGGACGCTATGGGAGCCGCTCTAATTAATACAAGATGATATATACCGGTATAAATAGATACCCAGCCGCCACTGTCTTGTATATAACCCCAGATGCCTTGTCTATAGCCCCCAATGCTGACTTGTCTATAGCCCCCGATGCCTTGTCTACAGCCCCCGATGCCATGTCAATAGCCCCCGATACCTTATCTATAGCCCCAAATGCCATGTCTATGACCCCCGATGCCTTATCTATAGCCCACGATGCCTTGTCTATAGCCCCCGATGCCGTGTCTATAGGCCCCGGTGCCTTGTCTGAAGCCCCCAATGCCTTGTATATATTCTCCCAATGTCTTCTCCGGGGCCCCCAACTGTGATTTCGCCCTGCTATCCCCCTGACTGTACCCTCTGTTCGCCTTGTTTTTCCCCGAAGGCGCCCTGAACTGTGAATCCCATGTGAGCTACTCTCCATATCAATGAGGAGTGATTCTCGCGGTGCTTCATGTTGACCTGCTGTGGAGTCATGACGCAGCTAATGACGCTATTGATCGCGAGTTGTAGGCCAGCGATGCCGGGGACGTCGCCGGAAGTCACATTACACACTGTTTTTGTGGCCACTGGTTACCCGCCACGTCTCTCAGACTGATGCTGTGGGGCAAGCCGTAAAATTAGCTCTCGGCTGACATGCGGGTCCGACTAGGCATCGCGCGTGTGTTTTCCCAGTCATTCGTTGTTGTGTTTTGCGAGACGGCATTAGAACCGTTTAGTAATTCCGGGACGCAGCGACACGAAGTGACGTGACAGGCCTCAAGACAGCTTCCTCCAGTGGCCGCCAGAGGGCCGCTGTACAATAACCAGATTTGTTGTCCAGTGAATAACTAGTTTTGCTTTTATGTAAGGCTGTCATTTGTGCGTGAATGATTTACATGTCACTGGTGTCCAGATTGCCCGGAAACGTAAACTTGCCGCGAGATAGTTGATCGAGGTAATAAAGTAGCTATATAAGCGTCATGCGTTGTGGATCGACAGCGATGGGTTCGATTGTTGGGTCCCTGTCATTCCCAGTCTGAGGGTCTCTCCAATACATTTCACTTGATAACCCCGAGAGGATCATTGGTCCAGTGGGTCCATTGGTGAACATAATGAATGCTGGCTTAAGCGTTGGTTCCAAATTGAGGCGGCGTCAACTTTCGAACATCTCAATGATAAAAATAGCCCATAACATGAACATAAATACACGGTTACTGTTAGGTATCTGTATCTTGTAAATGTAACACACAGAGCGGGTGTGTCGTTCTGGGTCAGTCACTGCGGCCGGCCCGCCTCCTTTTTAATAACTCTCATTTGATGAACACGCTATTTTTCAAATTGATGTAATAAAGTGATGCAAATATAGTAATAGTGCGCGCCAATACATCACCCGGACTGGAGTCTGCAGTGAAAGCCATGGACATGGAACCGAACTCTCCCTTTAGTCAACCAAATAGAGATCGTACACAACGTTTCTTTTGTAGGAAGATGAAGCGAGTATTCCATGTGTGCCACTGGACGACGGTTTCACAGCATCAGCACAGATAGGCCATGCAAGACATTAAAGGTGATGTCACCATGTTGCTTATGTAGTTCATCGTAGTTAAAAAGAAAGCGAGGTGCTGGTGATAACAGTCTGCAGATCAAGGCTGTTCTTGATAGCGGCCTGACATGAATCGTGGGACAGCCTTTGGCTGCCGACGCCGTGGCGTGTGAGCGAAAGTACATGTCAGCGTCGACACTGTTAGTCGCTCTTTGTCAACTAGCCAGGGGTGAGAAGGAGACTTTTGTCAGACAGGTGCGAAAAGGAGAAAATTGTTTCACTACCCATCGACACAACGAATCTCTGCTGGAAGCACGTTAACAATAGTAGAGCGTGATATTTTTTTATGAAACATGGACTTTGCATTACGCTGTTCTGGGCTACTTCCTCCACTGAGACACGAGTTCTAAGTATAATATAAGCTACTCATCAAGCAGGGTTGATATTGTTCTTGTAGGTTGATCTATGGTGTTGTTTGGCGCTCCGCTGTGGTTGTCTTGGTTACAGAGTTCTGGCGGGGCTTGCTCCGGCATTTGGGTTACCCATCAGTCAGTAGAGAGTTATTGCACTGATAGTTACGTTTCGGCGGCAGTGATACGCATCCCGATCCGTTAGCGCCAATACGTTTAGGATTCGGTTTTCACTCTCGCGCGACACATACATGAGTTATTGCAATGGGTATTCAGTCAGCCGTAAGGATGGAGGCCACGGCGATCTTCACAATATTTTAAGAAGGCGATCACAATAGAAACAGAATTACAATAGAAACAGAATCACAATAGAGACAGTTTTGTTATGTATATCTATATTACCTTTTTTCGCTCTTTTACCTTTAACCCAACAAAAATACAAATAATATGTAGCAGAACAGTTGCTTCAAGGCTAATTCTCTGACGGATTGGGACACATAATGAAATAACCATTTCAAGGGACACACCTTCTTAAAATGATTATTTCATTCACTTTTTTATTTCATTATTTACATTTATGAACAAACTGAAAAGATTTTCTTCTCAACAAAACACATTTAAAGTTGAAACGATAGTGAAACCACACTTATATAATAAATTATAAATAAACAATAAACCAGCTAAACCATTTATATCTTCATTGAACAATTTATATGCCACCTTCTGACCACTAATCAGCACTAATCTGGCCTGGCCTGGTCAATTATATTTCTAAATATGGGGAACTACGGTTGAATAAATAAAAGTAATACATTAATGCTATTCATGTAACATTTGTTTTACAAAGTTGTTTACCTTGCAAAGACTTCTGGTATTCATTTTGGAATTGGATGGGTAAGGGATGGCGTGGAGAGGGGCGGGGGTGGGGGATGCTGGTCTAAAAGTCTTGCACATGCAGTCTCTGAGGCCATCCAAGGAGGCAGTATGGTTATTATGTTTTGTTGCAAAGAAATTGCAATCTATTACATGTATAAATATATAAGCTTTTGTCAAAGCCGGTGTTTTGGCGACCAAACTGGATGACTGGGCTCTGCGCTGGCAACTGCCACTGCAGACGACCGATAATTGTTCCAGTTGCATTCGACAAATTTTGTTTGCGTTACCCAGTCTAAAGAAAATTAATTCAATATATAAACATCTGTGAAGTATCCTCTCCCGAAAACTGAAAAACTGAGTCATGCATTCGCAGAAAGATAAAAGATATGATGGAAATTATCTTGGGCTGTGTGATACGTACGGGCAAAGCGTTAGAAAGGCGATCAATACGTTGTCCCGCAAGCGGATCCCGCAAGCGTATCTATGTAGGTCAGGAAACACCCCGAGTTCTGATGACGTAATTGCTCATCAGGTTACGTTTACGGGACACGTTCAATTGAAAACGTAGTGCGAAAACTCTCTCGCACCATCCCATACCAAGATACCAACGCCGAACTGTGAACCCACTAATAGTCAGTACCATTCCACACATTAATCACTTTTCAATCCGATTTTACTCAAACGTGCGAAATTTATCACGTATTGTCAGCCAATTCAATCTTACCAATGTAAGCTGCTCAGTCAATATGTACTTTGACAATGTATTTGGCATACGTCCATACCCATGTATCCCGCTTTCTTACAGGGCGATGTGTTCCGCCTACGTACAGGGCGATGTGTTCTACCTACGTACAGGGCGATATGTCCCGCCTACAGGCCTTATTATGTGCTTCACCTTCCCCTGCTGGATATGGCCATTTGTTACACCAACCCATAATAGGGTCACGTAATCTGTTTACATTTATTGGCGTTGCGTTCCGCCAATTAGTGACGAAGTATTCCACCACTTTCATTTATTTAAAACAAATGTGTGTCATCACGCCAGTCTTAAGTGTTCATTATATAGTATAATGCAGCAGGACACAAACACAGCCGGGTTTTATTAGCGTTATTTAAATAATGAACGACAAAACATTGCATTATCTCGATAATCACAGAAACAACAGTGCATTATCTTGATAATGAACAACTCTTAATATTGACTCCTCTACGTGTCTAGGTATAATCAGTCGAGCCGCGCTGGGTCAAGCCAGGCTGAACGGAAGCCAGCTTTCTTATGTATCAGTGGCACAGTGCAATGGATGCAATAGTCGATTTCCTGTGTCCAAACATGGAAATTGAACCACGCAAATCATGAGCAGAGCTAATGACTTGTTATAACTATTTTATTTTAAGTACGTTAAAAACTCGCTGTCGGGCCTTCGCCAGACAAAGCACTCTAGCTCGTTCTTTAACCAGTACGTATATACAATCTGTGTGTCATATGCTGTCTTTCTTGCTTGGCAATAAATTTGCCCATTCCGAGATCATATGCTGTTTTCTTTTCTATTGTCAGGCAACAAGATGCGGGCGAAAAAAAGCTTAGCATCATTAATTCATAGCGAGACACATAAAGGCAGAATCAATCAGCTCTGCTTATAATCGTTCCATTGCATAATAATTCAGCTGTGATTACATTATAGCGGGGGAATAAGCAAATGAGGATAATTAGCATATGGGGAGATTAGGTCTCTTTCCGGAAATTAGTTGGATTAGTTGACTCATTGAAATGTATAATTTACGATGTATTACCCTTTCACTAATCTCATCTCTGGTGCTGTACACGTTTTCTGTGAATGGATCATTGTTCTGGTCTCGACATGATTTCCTCCTGATTGTGCCCTGCCTTCGGACATGTCTGCTCACAATGCTGGCCTCCAGGCATGCTGAGATTGGTAGCCAGAAGCTGTCTGCTCACAGTGCCTGCCTCCAGGCATGCTGAGATTGGTAGCCAGAAGCTGTCTGCTCACGGTGCCGGCCTCCAGGCATGCTGAGCTTGGTGGCCAGAAGCTGTCTGCTGACGGTGCCGGCCTCCAGGCATGCTGAGATTGGTAGCCAGAAGCTGTCTGCTCACGGTGCCGGCCTCCAGGCATGCTGAGCTTGGTGGTCAGAAGCTGTCTGCTCACGGTGCCGGCCTCCAGGCATGCTGAGATTGGTAGCCAGAAGCTGTCTGCTCACGGTGCCAGCATCCAGGCATGCTGAGATTGGTAGCCAGAAGTTGGCTGCTCACGGTGCCGGCCTCGAGGCATGCTGAGATTGGTAGCCAGAAGTTGGCTGCTCACGGTGCCAGCATCCAGGCATGCTGAGATTGGTAGCCAGAAGCTGTCTGCTCACGGTGCCCGCCTCCAGGCATGCTGAGATTGGTGGCCAGAAGTTGGCTGCTCACGGTGCCGGCCTCGAGGCATGCTGAGATTGGTAGCCAGAAGCTGTCTGCTCACAGTGCCGGCCTTCAGGCATGCTGAGATTGGTAGCCAGAAACTGTCTGTTCACGGTGCCGGCCTCCAGACATGCCGAGATTGGTAGCCAGAAGATGTCTGCTGACGGTGCCGGCCTCCAGGCATGCTGAGATTGGTGCTCTCAGAAGCTGGCTGAGGACGCGTTGTTTCGCGCTGGCTTTTTCTTGTAACACCCAGGATGTCGGTGGCGCCCCCCTGGGACCATTCCTTTCACAGCCGCTGAGAGCGCGGACAGCATTGCTTGGGTTAACATGTGTTTGTCTCGGCCTTGGTCCCGCGTACCCCTCCTGACCTCGCCTGCTCCCTGGAAGGCCGACATCTCGGGGCCAGCAACGGGCGTCACATTTGAATCGTGTCACTGAACTGGCTCTGTGAAAGGCTTATCGCACGTCCCAGCGTCGCTCGGCTGACAGGCGCTCTTGGCCAAGTTGACAACAATGGCTTAAGGGCCCTAGCTGGTCCAACGCTGGCTGCATCATATCAGCCGTACCGCGTGATCCCGCTGACATGATGTTGATGAGACGGGCAATGAAAGGAGAATATCCCCTTGCACGCTTGGACACATCGTGGTGAGATGGAGGCCCAGCCAGATGTCTTCAGGGATCAAGTTGTTGCCTGCACTCGCCGCGATCTCCCCCTGCTACCCCTGGTTGGTAATTAAATATTTATTGCAAGCTGTGCGTTATATCACTCCATTTCATGGCCACCGACACGCCAAGAATTCATTCCTTGGTGTGACGTCATCCTATTGACCCCATCCATCATGCTATATCACCACTGGTGCAGGCGGTAAAACATCAAAGATCACAATAATTATCACCAAGTAGGCTGTTATCAAATTTATCAAGATCGGATAAACCCCTTTGTCATATTAGCTGCCTTAATAGGCATTAAGAGATGGGGGGATCACATAGAAAGACATGTCACGCCCTGTCTTCATGATCAGTTAATGTAGAACGTTTCTCAGTCAACACATCTGTAGGAGTTCGTTGATTGGGCCAAAAATAAAGCACAATGAAATACAGAAAGGCACGGCTTGCCGTGAGACTGGTACGACGCTAATATGGGAAACGCTCTAATCAATACATGAAGATATATACCGGTATAAATAGATACCCAGCCCCCACTGTCTTGTATATAACCCCAGATTCCTTGTCTATAGCCCCCAATGCTGACTTGTCTATAGCCCGCGATGCCTTGCCTATAGCCCCCGATGCCTTGTCTACAGCCCCCGATGGCTTGTCTATAACCCCCGATGCCTTTTCTATAGCACCCAATGCATGGTCTATAGCTCCTTATGCCTTATCTATAGCCCCCGATGCCTTATCTATAGCCCGCGATTTCTTGTCTATAGCCCCCGATGCCTTGTTTATAGCCCGCGATGCCTTGTCTATAGCCCCTGGTGCCTTTTCTATAGCCCAAGATGCATGGTCTATAGCCCCTTATGCCATGTCTATAGCCCCCGATGCTTTATCTATAGCCCGCGATGTCTTGTCTATAGCCCCCTATGCCTTGTCTATAGGCCCCGGTGCCTTGTCTGAAGCCCCCGATGCCTTATCTATATTCTCCCAATGTCTTCTCTGGGGCCCCCTACTGTGATTTCGCCCTGCTTTCCCCCTGACTGTACCCTCTATTTGCCTTGATTTTCCCAGAAGGTGCCCTGAACTGTGAGTCCTACGTGCGTGAGCTACTGTCCATATCAATAAGGAGTTATTCTCGCGGTGCTCCATGTTGACCTGCCGTGGAGTGATGACGCAGCTAATGACTCTATTGATCAGGAGTTGTAGGCCAGCGATGCCGGAGACGTCGCCGGAAATCACATGACACACTGTTTTTGCGGCCACTGGTTACCCGCCACGTCTCTCAGACTGATGCTGTGGGGCAAGCCGTAAAATTAGTTGTCGGCTGACATGCGGGTCCGCCCAGGCATCGCTCGCGTGTTTTCCCAGTGATTAGTTGTTGTGTTTTGCGAGACGGTATTAGAACCGTTTAGTAATTCCGGGACCCAGCGACACGAAGTGACGTGACAGGCCTCAAGACAGCTTCCTCCATTGGCCGCCAGAGGGCCGCTGTACAATAACCAGATTTGTTGTCCAGTGAATAACTATTATTGCTTTTATGTAAGACTGTCATTTGTGAGTGAATGATTTACATGTCACTGGTGTCCAGATTGCCTGAAAACATCAAATTAGCGCGCGAAAGTTGATCGAGGTAATAAAGTAGCTATATAAGCGTCATGCGTTGTGGGTCGACAGCGATGGGTTCGATTGTTGGGTCATTCCCAGTCTGAGGGTCTCTCCAATACATTTCACTTGATAACCCCGAGAGGATCATTGGTCCAGTGGGTCCATTGGTGAACATAATGAATGCTGGCTTAAGCGTTGGTTCCAAATTGAGGCGGCGTCAACTTTCGAACATCTCAATGATAAAAATAGCCCATAACATGAACATAAATACACGGTTACTGTTAGGTATCTGTATCTTGTAAATATATCACACAGAGCGGGTGTGTCGTTCTGGGTCAGTCACTGCGGCCGGCCCGCCTCCTTTTTATTAACTCTCATTTGATGAACATGCTATTTTTCAAATTGTTGTAATAAAGTTATGCCAATATCATAATGGTGCGCGCCGATACATCACCCAGACTGGAGTCTGCAGTGAAAGCCATGGACATGGAACCGGACTCTCCCTTTAGTCAATCAAATGGAGATCGCAACATTTCTTTTGTAAGAAGATGAAGCGAGTATTCAATGTGTGCTACTGGACGACGGTTTCACAGCATCAGCACGGATAGGCCATGCAAGACATTGAAGGTGATGTCACCATGTTGCTTATGTAGTTCATCGTGGTTAAAAAGAAAGCGAGGTGCTGGTAATAACATTCCTTGGAAGCAGAATTTGATGCGGATAATTACCCATTCAGTCTGCAGATCCAGGCCAGTCGCTATGACGGATGTGCTGATACATCTCAGTGGGTGATGCCACTGTCTCCACCCTTTGTCTCCTCGGTAAGGTTGTCCGGCTTTACATGACGGCCAAGGGGCCCTAGCATCTGGAGTCCCACGCAATCCCCGCCATAATCAATAACAAAACGCACCCCAGCCGGCGAGGTGGATGACTTGTACCCAGACTATTTTGGTGACTTCCCGCTCTATACATTGCACCATTGTCTACTTTTTACAAGCTTCCACCAGTTATGTTTTACGGCTGTTGTTGATGGCGGCCCGACATGAATCGTGGGACAGCCTTTGACTGCCGACGCCCTGGCGTGTGAGCAAAAGTACATGTCAGTGTCGATACTGTTAGTCGCCCTTTGTCAACTAGCTAGGGGTGAGAAGGAGACTTGTCAGACAGGTGCGAAAAGGAGAAAAGTGTCTCACTACCCGCGACATTTAACGAATCTCTGCTGGAAGCCCGTTAACAATAGTAGAGCGTAATATTTTTGTGTGAAACACGGACTTTGCATTAAGCTTTTCCGGGCTACTTCCTCCACTCAGACACGAGTCCTAAGTACAATATAAGCTACTCATCAAGCAGGGTTGATATTGTTCCTGTTGGTTGATCTATGGTGTTGTCTGGCGCTCCGCTGTGGTTGTCTTGGTTACAGAGTTCTGGCGGGGCTTGCTCCGGCATTTGGGTTAGCCATCAGTCAGTAGAGAGTTATTGCACTGACAGTTACGTTTCGGCGACAGTGATACGCATCCCGATCCGTTAGCGCCGATACGTTTAGGATTCGGTTTTCACCCTCGCGCGACACATACATGAGTTATTGCAATTGGTATTCAGTCAGCCGTAAGGATGGAGGCGACGGCGATCTTCACAAAATTTTAAGAAGGCGATCACTATAGAAACAGGATAGAATACAACTTAGAACCAGGAGCTTAAACAATTTAGTTATGTATATCTATATTACTTTTTTCGCTCTGTTACCTTTAACCCAATAAAAATACAAACAATATGATACAGAGCGTTTCTTCAAGGCTATTTCTCTGATGGATTGGGACACATGATGAAATAACCATTTCCAGGAAAACACCTTGTTGATATGACTATTTCATTCATGTTTTTATTTCATTATTTCATTTACATTTATGAACAAACTGAAAAGTTTTTTTCTTCAACAAAACAACAAAGTTAAAACGTTAGTGAAACCACACTTATATAATAAATTATAAATAAACAATAAACCGCCTAAACAATTTATATTGTCGTTGAACAATTTATATGTCACCTTCTGACCACTCATCAGCATAAAGCTGGCCTGGCCTGGTCAATTATATTTCTAAATATGGGGAACTACGGTTGAATAAATAAAAGTAATACATTAATGCTATTCATGTAACATTTTTTTTACAAAGTTTTTCACCTTGCAAAGACTTCTGGTATTCATTTCGGAATTGGATGGGTTGGGGAAGGCGTGGTGAGGGGCGGGGGGTGGGGGATGCTGGTCTAAAAGTCTTACACATGCAGTCTCTGAGGCCATCCAAGGAGGCAGTATGGTTATTATGTTTTGTTGCAAAGAAATTGCAATCTATTACATGTATATATATATAAGCTTATGTCAAAGCCGGTATTTTGGCGACCAAACTGGGTGACTGGGCTCTGCGCTCGCCACTGCCACTGCAGACGACCGATAATTGTTCCAGTTGCATTCGACAAATTCCTTTGCGCTACCCAGTCTAAAGACAATTAATTCAACATATAAACATCTGTGAGGTATCCTCTCCCGATAACTGAAAAACTGAGTCATGCATTCGCAGAAAGATAAAAGATATGATGGAAATTTTCTTGGGCTGTGTGATACGTACGGGCAAAGCGTTAGAAAGGCGATCAATACGTTGTCCCGCAAGCGGATCCCGCAAACGTATCTATGTAGGTCAGGAAACACCCCGAGTTCTGATGACGTAATTGCTCATCGGGTTACGTTTACGGGACACGTTCAATTGAAAACGTAGTGCAAAACTCTCTCGCACCATCCCCTGTCGAACTGTGGACCAGTAATAATCATTACCATTTCACACCAAGATGCCAATGCCGAACTGCGGACCAGTAACAGTCAGTACCAACCCACACCAAGATGCCAATGCCGAACTGTGAACCCACTAATAGTTAGTACCATCCCACACATTAATCACTTTTCAATCCGATTTTATTCAAACGTGCGAAATTGATCACGTATTGTCAGCCAATTCAATCTGACCAATGTAAGGCGCTCAGTCAATATGTATTTTGACAATGGATTTGGCATACGTACATACCCATGTATCCCGCTTTCGTACAGAGCGATGTGTTCCGCCTACGTACAGGGCGATATGTCCCGCCTACAGGCCTTATTATGTGTTTCACCTATGTATATGGAAATTTGTTACGCCAACACATGATAGGGTCACGTAATCTGGTCACGTTTATTGGCGTTGTGTTGCGCCAATTAGTGACAGTATTCCACCACTTTCATTTATTTAAAACAAATGTGTGTCATCACGCCAGTCTTAAGTGTTCATTATATAGTATAATGCATCAGGACACAGACACAGCCGGGTTTGATTGGTGTTATTTCAATAATGAACGACAAAACATTGCATTATCTCGATAATGACAGAAACAACAGTGCATTATCTTGATAATGAACAACTGTTAATATTGACTCCTCTACGTGTCTCGGTATAATCAGTCGAGCCGCGCTGGGTCAAGCCAGGCTGAACGGAAGCCAGCTTTCTTATGTATCAGTGGCACAGTGCAATGGATGTAATAGTCGATTTCCTGTGTCCAAACATGGAAATTGAACCACGCAAATCATGAGCAGAGCTAATGCCTTGTTATAACTATTTTATTTTAATTACGTTAAAAACTCGCTGTCGGGCCTTCGCCAGACAAAGCACTCTAGCTCGTTCTTTAACCAGTACGTATAGACCATCTGTGTGTCATATGCTGTCTTTCTTGCTTGGCAATAAATTTGCCCACTCCGAGTTCATACGCTGTTTTCTTTTCCATTGCCAGGCAAGAAGATGCTTGCGAAAAAAAGCTTAGCATCATTAATTCATAGCGAGACACATAAAGGCGGAATCAATCAGCTCTGCTTATCATCGTTCCATTGCATAATAACTCAGCTGTGATTACATTATAACGGGGGAATAAGCAAATGAGGATAATTAGCATATGGGGAGATTAGGTCTCTTTCAGAAGAATGCTCTGCTGTTACTTCTGGTTGTGTTGTTTCTGGGGCCTAACATTGGAAAGCTATGACATCTGCACCAGGAGTTGTCCCCAGACAACAGATATGCTTCTGGTGTGGCTTCTCTGTGCAAGGTGTTATCTTGTAAAACATTTGGAACACAACCGCGATACCATCATAGTCAGCACAGTTTCCAGTTAATATAGCAGAGCGCGATAAACGTTAAAGATGCGTCAGTGTTTAAGTGAGGACCTCGGATGCACAATGAATGGAAAGATCACCCAAAATACAGAAAGGCACGGCTACATGAAGATATGTACCGGTATAAATAGATAGCCAGCTCCCACTGCCTTGTATATAACCCCAGATGCCTTGTCTACAGCCCCCAATGCTGACTTGTCTATAGCCCCCGATGCCTTTTCTATAGCCCCCGATGCCTTGTCTACAGCCCCCAATGCCATGTCTATAACCCCCGATGCCTTGTCTATAGCCCCCGATGCCTTGTCTATAGCCCCCGATGCCTTGTCTATAGCCCCCGATGCCTTTTCTACAGCCCCTTATGCCTTATCTATAGCCCGCGATGCCTTGTCTATAGCCCTTGGCGCCTTTTTTTATAGCCCCCGATGCATGGTCTATAGCCCCTTATGCCTTATCTATAGCCCGCGATGCCTTGTCTATAGCCCCTGGTGCCTTTTCTATAGCCCCCGATGCATGGTCTATAGCCCCTTATGCCATGTCTATAGCCCCCGATGCCTTATCTATAGCCCCCAATGCCTTGTCTATAGCCCCCGATGCCCTTTCTATAGCACTCAATGCCTTATCTATAGCCCAATATGCCTTATCTATAGCCCGCGATGCCTTGTCTATAGTCCATGGTGCTTCTTTTATAGCCCCCGATGCATGGTCTATAGCCCCTTATGCCTTATCTATAGCCCGCGATGCCTTGTCTATAGTCCCTGGTGCCTTTTCTATAGCCCCCGATGCATGGTCTATAGCCCCTTATGCCATGTCTATAGCCCCCGATGCCTTATCTATAGCCCGCGATGTCTTGTCTATAGCCCCCTATGCCTTGTCTATAGGCCCCGGTGCCTTGTCTGAAGCCCCCGATGCCTTATCTATATTCTCCCAATGTCTTCTCCGGGGCCCCCTACTGTGATTTCGCCCTGCTTTCCCCCTGACTGAACCCTCTGTTCGCCTTGTTTTTCCCAGAAGGTGCCCTGAACTGTGAGTCCTACGTGAGCTACTCTCCATATCAATGAGGAGTTATTCTCGCGGTGCTCCATGTTGACCTGCCGTGGAGTGATGACGCAGCTAATGACTCTATTGATCAGGAGTTGTTTTTGCGGCCACTGGTTACCCGCCACGTCTCTCAGACTAATGCTATGGGGCAAGCCGTAAAATTAGTTGTCGGCTGACATGCGGGTCGGACCAGGCCTCGCTCGCGTGTTTTCCCAGTCATTAGTTGTTGTGTTTTGCGAGACGGCATTAGAACCGTTTAGTAATTCCGGGACCCAGCGACACGAAGTGACGTGACATGCCTCAAGACAGCTTCCTCCAGTGGCCGCCGGAGGGCCGCTGTACAATAACCAGATTTGTTGTCCAGCGAATAACTATTATTGCTTTTATGTAAGGCTGTCATTTGTGAGTGAATGATTTACATGTCACTGGTGTCCAGATTGCCTGGAAACATAAACTTAGCGCGAGAAAGTTGATCGAGGTAATAAAGTAGCTATATAAGCGTCATACGTTGTGGGTCTACAGCGATGGGTTCGATTGTTGGGCCTCTGGCATTCCCAGTCTGAGGGTCTCTCCAATACATTTCACTTGATTACCCCGAGAGGATCCTTGGTCCAATACGTCCATTGGAGAACATGATGAATGCAAGGTCAAGCCCTGGTTCCAAATGAAGGCGGCGCCAACTTTTCTAACATCTCAATGTTGAACATGGCCCATAAAAATAACATAAATAAACAGTTATTTTTAGGTATCTGTATCTCGTAAATGTAACACACAGAGCGGGTGTGTCGTTCTGGGTCAGTCACTGCGGCCGCCCCCGCCTCCTTTTTATTAACTCTCATTTGATATACATGCTATTTTTCAAATTGTTGTAATAAAGTGATGCCAATATCATAATGGTGCGCGCCGATACATCACCCAGACTGGAGTCTGCAGTGAAAGCCGTGGACATGGAACCGGACTCTCCCTTTAGTCAACCAAATAGGGATCGCAACATTTCTTTTGTAAGAAGATGAAGCGAGTATTCAATGTGTGCTACTGGACGACGGTTTCACAGCATCAGCACGGATAGGCCATGCAAGACATTGAAGGTGATGTCACCATGTTGCTTATGTAGTTCATCGTAGTTAAAAAGAAAGCGAGGTGCTGGTGATAACATTCCTTGGAAGCAGAAGTTGATGCGGATAATTACCCATTCAAACTGCAGATCCAGGCCAGTCGCTATGACGGATGTGCTGATACATTCTAGTGGGTCATGCCACTGTCTCCATCCTTTGTCCTCATCTCGGTAAGGTTGTCCGGCTTTACATGACGGCCAAGGGGCCCTAGCATCTGGAGTCCCACGCAATCCCCGCCATAATCAATAACAAAACGCACCCCAGGCGGCGCGGAGGATGACTTGTACCCAGACTATTTTGGTGACTTCCCGCTCTATGCATTGCACCATTGGCTACTTTTTACAAACTTCCACCAGTTATGTTTTAAGGCTGTTGTTGATGGCGGCCTGACATGAATCGTGGGACAGCCTTTGACTGCCGACGCCCTGGCGTGTGAGCGAAAGTGCATGTTAGTGTCGATACTGTTAGTAGCCCTTTGTCAGCTGGCCAGGGCTGAGAAGGAGACTTTTGTTAGACAAGTGAGAACAAGCGAGTTAATCACTACCCCCTACACTTAATGAAGCTCTGCTCTAAGCACGTTAACAATGGTCGAGCGTGACATTTTTGTATGGAACACGGAATTTGCATTAAGATGTTTTAGTACACTTTCTCCATTCAGACACGAGTCACAAGTATAGTAAAAGCTACTCATCAAGCACGGTTGATATTGTTCGAGCCGGTTGATCCACGGTGCTGTCTGGCGTTCCGCTGTGGTGGTCTTGTTGACGGACTTCTGTCAGGGTGTGATCCAGCATTAGGGTTAGCCATCAATTTGGACCGTCCCATACCAATATACCAAAACCGAGCAGCAAAAATAAAGGCAAGTATTTGTTTAAATTTTTAATGATAATGGCTGTGACTTAAACTAGCATCCTACAGATAATGTCATACGCGAAAAAGTAGAGCATGAAATAGAGTTAAGCTCATATGTTTGTATTTGTTATTAATCTTTTCGCTAAATTGAGGATTCACTACTTAAATAAATATGATTTGCCTGATGTTTTTTTACTTTCTGTATTTGGGAATGCAGTGTCCTATGGGAAACTCTATTTGGATGTGAGACACTTGTCAACATGGCTGATATACTGAAGGTGTCCACATGTGACATGATAATAGTTAATTTTTACTCTCCCTTTTGTTGTGGATAGAACTCATCATATTCACCTTATTGCGAGACTGAATGAAAGTTTGATGTTCCTTCAACTTCCTTCAACATATAAATTACTATAACCTCAACGTCATTTAGATTGTCCTGATTTCACTGACCGAATGAAGGAGGAAAGTTGTAGTCAGTGAGATAAGGTTCCCTCATTAGTACACAGGCTGAGGTTGGATATGCAGATCCTGGTCTTGGACAGCCTCAGGTAACCACCACTCAATCTGACCCACAGTCATCTGCAGCATGGAAATCTGGCACTTGATAGTCGTAAGGTTTGTTTGTGGCGACTTTTACATAATGGCCGATATTCGTCTGTGCTTGAGCCGCGCGAGGGCTTTAGAAACGGGGTGACATACTGTTATCCAGGCGATTGGCCAGTCTTCGTGCTAAAAATCCTGCGGCTGACAAAGTAACATTGGTGCTAGTGATTGATGAACGAGGAAGTAAAGTCAAACGAACGGTTCTTGTGGACACCACCGTCATTTCAAGCGTATCGAGGGTAGTCTAATGCAGAAAAGTAAAATTGTCAGTTTATTTCGTAGCACACGGCTTTGGGTTGACATTTACTGGGCCATATCTTGCCAACGCAGGTAAGGCGACAGTACGAGAAAGTGTTGATTCGTTGTTCAGAAGACACTAGGCGTTAGCCGAGTGTTTTCTCTTACTTAAAACATGTCACATATTAGCAATTTTAGACTTCCCATCAGTCCACATGTCTGAGTCATAACTGTGGCACCAAGTCCCCCATATGCGTTAATCGAGAATCGATCCTCTTTCCGGTCGTTGTTCCATGTAAGGGCGGGCCGTTCTTTTAGCATAACTCACGCATTACTCACGCCTAACTAACTTTGGCTTGGCCTTACATAGCTTGCACACTCAATATAAAGAGGGCACACAAGACACTCCTACGTCTGGCTGTAATGTCGTGTGTAATTAGCGCCATCTGGAGGGTAAAGCATGTATTTGTAGACTTGGAGTAGAGTTTAATTTTGTCCGTGCCAGCTGCTCCAGATATGGCGACCAGAATACATCGCATTGTACGGCAAAAAGTACCATTGACACGAGCCGTTCAAGGCCGTGCCACGTGGCCGTTCACCGTCACAGGCACACACCACGGCTATAAATACGGCTCTTCTTTTGTGCATGCCGGAGTCAGTTTGTGTAGCGGGTCTGATGCCTGCTCTGGGTTCTGACGCTTCTTTTATATCGCAGATGTCGTATCTATAACCCCCGGTGCCTTGTCTATAGCCCATGATGCCTTGTCTACAGCCCCCAATGTCTTGTATATAACCCCCGATGCCTTTTCTATAGCCTCCAATGCTGATTTGTCTATGGTCCCCGATGTCGGATCTGTACCCTCTCCACCGATGCCTTGTCTGTAGCCCCCGGTTTCTTGTTCCCCAACTGTGCTTTTGCCCTTGCTTTCCCCGTGACTGTACCCTCTGTTCGCCCTGCTTCCCCCCTGACTGTACTTTTTGATGGCCTTGTTTTTCCCCGAAGGTGACCTGAACTGCGAGTCCTATGTGAGCTACTCTCCATGTCAATGAGGAGTTATTCTCGCGGTGCTCCATGTTGACCTGCCGCGGAGTGATGACGCAGCTAATGATGTTATTGATCAGGAGTTGTAGGCCAGCGATGCCGGGGACATGGCCGGAAGTCACATGACACACTGTTTTTGTGGCCACGTCTCTCCGACTGATGCCGTGGGGCAAGCCGTAAAATTAGCTGTCGGCTGACATGCGGGTCGGACCATCTATCGCTCGCGTGTTTTCCTCGTCATTAGTTGTTTTATTTTGCGAGACGGCATTAGAACCGTTTAGTCATTCCGGGAAGCAGCGACGCGAAGTGACGTGACAGGCCTCAAGACAGCTTCCTCCAGTGGCCGCGAGAGGGCCGCTGTACCGTAGGCCAGATTCATGTCCAGTTATTAACTATTTTTGTTTCTATGGAGGTCTGTCCTTGTGCGTGAATGATTTACAGGTCACTGGTCTCGTGATCGCCTCGAAACATAAACGAAACGCGAGAAATCCATCGTGGTTAAGAAGAAAGCAAGGTGCTGGTGATAACATTACTTTGAGGCAGACGGTGACGCAGATAATTACCCATTCAGTCAGCAGACCCAGACAAGTCGCTATGACGGATACGCTGATACATCTCCATCCTTTGCCCTCCTCCCGGTAAGGTTGTCCGGCTTCACATGACGGCCAAGGGGCCCCAGCATCTGGCACAGCAGTCCTCCGTCTAGAGATGCCCAATTACTTGGCGAATTCCCACACAATCCCCGCCATAATCAATAACAAAACAAACCCCAACCGGCGCGGAGGATGACTTGTATCCGGACTATTTTGGTGACCAACGAAGGTAACTTCCCGCTCTATACATAGCACCATTGTCTACTTTGTATAAACTTCAATCAATTATGTTTTACGGCTGTTGTTGATGGTGGCCTGACATGAAACGTGGGGCAGCCTTTGACTGCCGACGCCATGGCGTGTGAGCGAAAGTACATGTCAGCGTCGACACTGTTAGTCGCCCTTTGTCAACTAGCCAGGGGTGAGAAGGACTTTTGTCAGACAGGTGCGAAAGGGAGAAAATTGTTTCACTACCCGCGACACTTAACGAATCTCTGCTGGAAGCCCGTTAACAATAGTAGAGCGTGATATTTTTGTATGTAACACGGACTTTGCATTAAGCTGTTCTGGGCTACTTCCTCCACTCAGACACGAGTCCTAAGTACAATATAAGCTACTCATCAAGCAGGGTTCATATTGTTATTGTTGGTTGATCTATGGAGTTGTCTGGCCCTCCGCTGTGGTTGTCTTGGTTACAGAGTTCTGGCGGGGCTTGCTCCGGCATTTGGGTTAGCCATCAGTCAGTAGAGTTTTTTGCACTGACAGTTACGTTTCGGCGACAGTGATACGCATCCCGATCCGTTAGCGCCGATACGTTTAGGATTCGGTTTTCACTCTCGCGCGACACATACATGAATTATTGCAATCGGTATTCAATCAGCCGTAAGGATGGAGGCGACGGCGATCTTCACAATATTTTAAGAAGGCGATTACAATAGAAACAGGATAGAATACAACTTAGAACCAGGAGCTTAAACAATTTAGTTATGTATATCTATATCACTTTTTTCGCTCTGTTACCCTTAACCCAATAAAAATAAAAACAATATGTTACAGAGCAGTTTCTTCAAGGCTAATTCTCTGATGGAATGGGACACATGATGAAATAACCATTTCCAGGAAAACACCTTCTTGATTATTTCATTCATTTTTTTATTTCATTATTTCATTTCCATTTATGAACAAACTGAAGTTTTTCTCTTCAGCAAAACAGACTTAAAGTTAAAACGTTAGTGAAACCGCACTTAAATAATAAATTATAATAAACAATAAACCACCTAACCAATTTATATTGTCGTTGAACAATTTATATGTCACCTTCTGACCACTAATCAGCCCTAAACTGGCCTGGCCTGGTCAATTATATTTCTAAATATGGGGAACTACGGTTGAATAAATATAAGTAATACATTAATGCTATTCATGTAACATTTTTTTAACAAAGTTGTTCACCTTGCAAAGACTTCTGGTATTCATTTCGGATTTGGATGGGTTGGGGATGGCGTGGAGAGGGGCGGGGGTGGGGGATTCTGGTCTAAAAGTCTTGCACATGCAGTCTCTGAGGCCATCCAAGGAGGCAGTGTGGTTATTATGTTTTGTTGCAAAGAAATTGCAATCTATTACATGCATATATATATAAGCTTATGTCAAAGCCGGTGTTTTGGCGACCAAACTGGGTGACTGGGCTCTGCGCTGGCCACTGCCACTGCAGACGACCGATAATTGTTCCAGTTGCATTCGACAAATTCCTTTGCGTTACCCAGTCTAAAGACAATTAATTCCAAATATAAACATCTGTGAAGTATCCTCTCCCGATAACTGAAAAACTGAGTCATGCATTTGCAGAAAGATAAAAGATATGATTGAAATTCTCTTGGGCTGTGTGATACGTACGGGCAAAGCGTCAGAAAGGCGATCAATACGTTGTCCCGCAAGCGGATCCCGCAAGCGTATCTATGTAGGTCAGGAAACACCCCGAGTTCTGATGACGTAATTGCTCATCGGGTTACGTTTACGGGACACGTTCAATTGAAAACGTAGTGCAAAAAATCTCTCGCACCATCCCATACCTGCCGAACTGTGGACCAGTAACAGTCAGTATCATCCCACACCAAGATGCCAATGCCGAACTGTTAACCCATTAATAGTTAGTACCATCCCACATATTAATCACTTTTCAATCCGATTTTACTCAAACATGCGAAATTTATCACGTATTGTCAGCCAATTCAATCTTACCAATGTAAGGCGCTCAGTCAATATGTATTTTGACAATGTATTTGGCATACGTACATACCCATGTATCCCGCTTTCTTACAGAGCGATGTGTTCCGCCTACAGGCCTTATTATGTGTTTCACCTATGTATATGGAAATTTGTTACGCCAACACATAATAGGGTCACGTAATATGGTCACGTTTATTGGCGTTGTGTTGCGCCAATTACTGACGAAGTATTCCACCACTTTCATTTATTTAAAACAAATGTGTGTCATCACGCCAGCCTTAAGTGTTCATTATATAGTATAATGCACCAGAAGTCAGACACAGCCGGGTTTTATTAGGCTTATTTAAATAATGAACGACAAAACATTGCATTATCTGAAGCGTTCGCCATTAGCCGCTCAGTCAAGCAAGGCGGTCTTCTTTCGATGTTATACTGCGCAGTATATAACAATGCCATTCATGAATGGGTCGATAGGGGCGACGGCCACCAAATCAACAACCTTCGTCTGGGGAGCATAATCCTCGCCGACGACACTACGCTAGCCTGACTCACAAAAGCCGGTTTAGACAGGATGATCGCTCTCGCTGTAGAATACAGTAAGAAATGGAGAATTACGTTCTCATCATCGAAATCCCAAGTTCTCACTTTTGGCGAAAGCAAACGGAGTCATATCAGAAATTGCAAAACTCGCACTTGGCACATGGGAGTCTTACGGTTCTTGTGACAAGATTATTACTGATATGTGTGCAAAATCCAAGCGTTTACTCGCTGCACTCGCTTGTGTTGGCATCAAGTCAAACAGTTTTAACCTCCAGTCTCTTTGGCAGCGAGGTTTGGCAGAATTGATCAAATAAACATGTTGCTTAATTGGAAATAGCTCAAAAGTACGTGGACAAATAAATTCAGGGTTTCCACATAAGAACCCATGATGAAATTGTACGTGGAACTCTATGGTGGATTACTATGATTATCAAAACAAATTGATGTTTCTTCATAAGTTTATTTCTCTACCGGTCACCTTTACGGCTAAACGGCTGTGTTTAATAAGGCTCACATATTTTGTCCTCGGTAAAAACCATAGCCAGCAGGGTTTTGTGCCGAACGAACGTTTTTATGACCTGACTGAAATGGTTCGTAACTTCTTTTTTTACATGCAATTACTTATTATTTGGAGGAAAATGAAGAATATGCCAGGCGGCTCTCGAACAAATGTGGGCCACCCTTTATTGAAAGGTTCAATCTAAGATACGTATAAGCAGATTATATTACTTGACGTTAAACAACCTGAAGCTCAAAAAACAGTTTGCAGCCACGTTTCGTATGTTAACAATACCAGACAGTAATATTTTATGTAAATTCTGTTCTATGACTGTGACCAATATACAGTCTCACCTTCTTAATCAATGCCTTAAGCTAAATCATGTGTGCACGAATATTTGGGAAGACATAATTAATATAATCTTTGTTGAGATCTGTATTTATCCTTTCTAAAGAATACGATGAAATGTGCGCTATACGTTTTGGAGCTTTAAAAGATGAAGACACAAAACCAATTGTAACTGCAGTCGCGCAACATTTCAACCTTTATTTCCAAGAAACTTGACAATAGCCCCGCCTATCAAAGTATTTAGAATTTTTATATATAGTACTACACATGCCTACTGTATGGATTTCGCTGTAATGCTCGTTATGTTCAACGTTTTCTTGTTCCTTGTTCTTTGTGCAGTTGTGATGTTTAACTGACTGCTTCTTGTACTCCTCCATACGGATCAGAAATAAAGCTCATATCCAAAAATCAAATCAGTCCATCGTAGTTGGCGGTGTCCCACACAATCCCCTCCATAATCAATAACAAAACACACCCCACCCGGCGCGGAGGATGACTTGTAAACATACTATTTCAGTGACCGACGAAGGTGACTTCCCGCTCAATACATTGCACCATTGTCTCCTTTTGTATAAACTTCAATTACTTATGTTGTACGCTTGTTGTTTGATGGCGGCCTGACCTGAATCTTGGGACAGCCTTTGACTGCAGACGCCATGGCGTGTGAGCGAAAGCACATGTTAATGTCGATGCTGTTAGTAGCCCTTTGTCATCTGCCCAGTGGTGAGAAGGAGACTTTGATAAGCCACATGAGAGGCGAAGACTTTTGTTGCCAGGTACGAGAAGGAGAGGACGTTTTCTACTACCCCTACACCTAAACAAGCTCTGCGGTAAGCGCGTTAACAACGGTTGAGATTGACATTTTTGTATGAAACACGGAATTTGCATTAAGATGTTTTAGCATACTTCATCCATTCAGGCACGAGTCACATTCATGATAAAGCTACTCATCAGGGAGGGTTGATATTGTTCTTGTTGGTTGATCTATGGCATTGTCTGGCATTCAGCTGTCACAGTGGTTGTCTTAGTGACAGAGTTTTGGCGGGGCTTGATCCAGTATTTGTGTCAGCCATCAATCAGTACCGTCCCACACCAAGACGCCAATGCCGAACTGTGAACCCACTAATAGTCAGTACCATCCCACACATTAATCACTTTTCAATCCGATTTTACTCAAACATGCCAAATTTATCACGTATTGTCAGCCAATTCAATCTTACCAATGTAAGGCGCTCAGTCAATATGTATTTTGACAATGTATTTGGCATACGTACATACCCATGTATCCCGCTTTCGTACAGGGCGATGTCTTCCGCCTATGTACAGGGCGATGTGTTCCGCCTACGTACAGGGCGATATGTCCCGCCTACAGGCATGATTATGTGTTCCACTTTTGTATATGGCAAGTTGTTACGCCAACCCATAATAGGGTCACGTAATCTGTTTACATTTATTGGCGTTGCGTTCCGCCAACTAGTGACGAAGTATTCCACCACTTTCATTTATTAAAAACAAATGTGTGTCATCACGCCAGTCTTAAGTGTTCATTATATAGTATAATGCAGCAGGACACAGACACAGCCGGGTTTTATTAGCGTTATTTAAATAATGAACGACAAAACATTGCATTATCTCGATAATGACAGAAACAACAGTGCATTATCTTGATAATGAACAACTGTTAATATTGACTCCTCTAAGTGTCTAAGTATAATCAGTCGAGCCAAACCGGGTCAAGCCAGGCTGAACGGAAGGCAGCTTTCTTATGTATCAGTCGCACAGTACAATGGATGCAATAGTCGATTTCCTGTGTCCAAACATGGAAATTGAACCACACAAATCATGAGCAGAGTTAATGACTTGTTATAACTATTTTATTTTAAGTACGTTAAAAAACTCGCTGTCGGGCCTTCGCCAGACAAAGCACTCCAGCTCGTTCTTCAACCAGTACGTATAGACCATCTGTGTGTCATATGCTGTCTTTCTTACTTGGCAATGCCCATTCCGAGATCATAGGCTGTTTTCTTTTCTATTGCCAGGCAACAAGATGCAGGCGAAAAAAAACTTAGCATCATTAATTCATAGCGAAACACATAAAGGCAGAATCAATCAGCTCTGCTTATAATCGTTCCATTGCATAATAATTCAGCTGTGATTACATTATAGCGGGGGAATAAGCAAATGAGGATAATTAGCATATGGGGAGATTAGGTCTCTTTCAGAAGAATGTTCTGCTGTTACTTCTGGTTGTGTTGTTTCTGGGGCCTAACATTGGGAAGTTATGACATGTGCACCAGAAATTGTCCCCAGACAACAGATATGCTTCTGGTGTGGCTTTTCTGTGCAAGGTGTTATCTTGTAAAACATTTAGGACACAACCGCGATACCATCATAGTCAGCACAGTTTCCAGTTAATATAGCAGAGCGCTATAAACGTTAAAGATGCGTCAGTGTTTAAGTGAGGACCTCCAGGCATGCTGAGATTGGTGGCCAGAAGCTGTCTGCTGACGGTGCCGGCCTCGAGGCATGCTGAGATTGGTGGCCAGAAGTTGGCTGCTCACGGTGCCGGTCTCCAGGCATGCTGAGATTGGTAGCCAGAAGCTGTCTGCTCACTGTGCCGGTTTCGAGGCATGCTAAGATTGGTGGCCAGAAGCTGTCTGCTCACGGTGCCGGCCTCCAGACATGCTGCGATTGGTAGCCAGAAACTGTCTGTTCACGGTGCCGGCCTCCAGGCATGCTGAGATTGGTAGCCAGAAGCTGCCTGCTCACAGTTCCGGCCTCCAGGCATGCTAAGATTGGTGGCCAGAAGCTGTCTGCTGACGGTGCCGGCCTCCAGGCATGCTGAGATTGGTGGCCTTAGAAACTGGCTAAGGACACGTTGTGCGGTGCTGGCTTCGTTCTTGTAACACCCAGGATGTAGTTGGCGTCCCCCGGGGGACCATTCCTTTCACGGCCGTTGAGAGCGCGGACAGCATTGCTTGGGTTAACATGTGTTTGTCTCGGCCTTGGTCCCCCGTCCCCCTCCTGACCTCGCCTGCTCCCTGGAAGGCCGACAGCTCGGGGCCAGCAACGGGCGTCACATTTGAATCGTGTCACTGAACCGGCTCTGTGAAAAGCTTATCGCACGTCCCAGCGTCGCTCGGCTGACAGGCGCTCTTGGCCAAGTTGACAACAATGGCTTAAAGGCCCTAGCTGGTCCAACGCTGGCTGCATCATATCAGCCGTACCGCGTGATCTCGCTGACATGCTGTTGATGAGATGGGCAATGAAAGGAGAATATCCCCTTGCACGCTTGGACACATCGTGGTGAGATGGACGCCCAGCCAGATGTCTTCAGGGATCATGTTGTTGTCTTCGCTCATCGCGATCGCCCCCTGCTGCCCCTGGTTGGTAATTAAATATTTATTGCAAGCTGTGCGTTATATCACTCCATTGCATGGCCACTGACACGCCAAGAATTCATTCCTTGGTGACCGTCATCCTATTGACCCCATCCATCATGCTATATCACCACTGGTGCAGGCGGTAAAATACCAAAGACAACAATAATAATCACCAAGTAGGCTGTTATCTTCGCGAGTTCATGAAGATAAACCCCCTACAGCACAACTTCGTTATATTACCTTTCTTAATGGGCATGATGGGGGGGGGGGGGGCGGGATCACATGTCACGCCCTGTCTTCATGATCAGTTAATGTGGAACGTTCATCAGTCAGCCAGTCTGTAGGAGTTCGTGTTTCGGCTTACCTGGAGACTGGTAGGACGCTAATATGGGAGCCGCCCTATTTAATATATGAAGCTATATACTGGTATAAATAGACCATTGGTGAGGTTAGTAAAACATATTAAACAACGGGACTTCATATCATATAATTGCTTCAGAGTCGTTTGGACAGTGCAATATAGGGTGGTCTGATAAGGTAAAATACTTACTTTACATTGTGATAAATATAGCAGTTAAGAATGGAACATTCATTACTCTGGAATGCTAATGATTAAACTGTTATTTACTTATTAAAATACTTATGATATTGGGGAGGTTAATTCTTAGACATTGGCTTGGCGAACACATGCCTTGCAATGTTTACAATGTATTAGTTCTGCTTGGGCAAATACGTATCTAAATATTTGTTGAGAAGCATCGCGGATGTATACCTATGCTGGTAGGTTGTTAATTAAAATTAAATATTAATAGTTTCATCTGTTTGACTATATCAGTACATTACCCCCGGCTTAGTGTGGGCAGCATATGGGCTAAGGATAATATTCAATAGCAATAGCTCTTAAAACTAAGTTAATTGTCTCCCCAATCGTCCGAAGTAGAACCAACGAGAATAATTTAATGTTACTAAACCCATATTACTGCCTGACAGATGATTTTCTGTAAACATGTGTCTCTCGGCAGTCGCCATTTTTGACCGAATGCGATAATAGAAGCATTTAAGCAAAGCTTAATTTTAAAATGGATTAACCCACGCCATATTTTGTCTGATTACGTTTATACTTGACAAGCATGTTCTACAACGTCATACCTACCAGTTATGGAGCATCATCAGAGTGATCACATCACATTACCTGGGATTTTCCAATATATTGTGGGTCTTCCTCACCTCTTTTTTTCGTGGACACTTCGCACATAGTCTCATATTACTACGCATTTGTTCAACAGTCTATAATCCGCCAGTCTCTAGCTGATATACACTAGAACTGAATATAATCCAAACATGTATCCATATTTCATAACTGAATTGACATAAATTGCCCATATTTCTTCGGAAAAGCTCACCAACTTCAGGAACTATGTTTTCAGTAAGACTTCGACACCCAAAGTATGTTGTTCGGTTACCGCACGTGCTTTAGTTTTGCAGGTTTCTCAAGAAGTCGGTATACATTTCAGCTAAATCAGACAAGGATACTTTAGTAATTTAATAAACAAAAATAATGGAGTTAAAGAAATCATTCGATCATGTTTCAGATTGCTGTCAAGTCATATTTCCGACGACGAGTTCGCGGGTGATTGTTTACATGCCAGCGCGTGACATGCCACAGGGCACCACACACAATATTAACCCTTTTGTAACTAAAGTCACTTGCAAGAATTTCAATCTCAACGGCGAACAGTTGGTTATTGAAATGCATTTAACATTTAAGTAATCTGGCAAATTTTAATGTCTCAGTGTAACAATATGCAGCCCCAGCGTGAACTCTCCGTACTCTGCTTGACTGATAACCAGCATGTTCAATGGCTGGAGACAAACAAACCACTGATCGAACTGTAATTCATGTACATGTCTGTGTGTGCCACGAGTCACACGTACAGCTTCACCCTAAAAATTCGATTGGAAAATTGAGAAATATCCCGATAATATTAGGTTAGTATTTTTCTATTTCATGGCGAGTACATGGTTCAATCATTATGCGTATGGGTGTAACGCAACGAATGCTCCCGGTGGAAATAAAGCAGATTCAATATGGCCGACTAGTAATACACATGTTGTGTTGATTTGGGAACTGATTAAGGGACAATATCCCCGGGGCCAGGAGACATCCGTGAATCTCACAGCGGCGACTTCATTGCGCAAAGCGGAATGGTGTAAGGGTTATTGGCTTTGATTAATGTTATTGTACAGATATGTATGTGCCAAATATAAGTTGTTAAAGAACGGACAGCCCCAATACGTTCAACATCGTACCCAATGTGTCAATGGTATACGACTGGAAAATAAAGGGTTAATGTGCCATAAAACGGACTACTTTTCTGCGAACCAGAAGTGAAAAATGACGACCAACTTTACAAAAACTTGGGACGACAAGGTAACTTTAAGTCTTTCGTAAGAATCCAATGTAAGTTAAATTAACAAAATAAGCCTCGTTGGCAATAAACCATTACGTCTACTTTCATTTTGATGAGGTTTAGTAAGTTTTCAACTGGCCGCTTTCTGTCGGCACTGCCTGAAATGAAATATTTTTGAATGATACACAATTTCCCAAAAATATGTCCCCTATTTCATGGCCATAGCTTATTTAGCTCTTCTGGGTGCATAGACTGTAATGGTATATCAACTATTAGATTATGCCTATAAATGGCACCAATAGAGTGCAAACAATTTTTCGACACTTGAAACTTTTCAGGCTCACAATGCCGCTTCTACTGGCCCTTAACAAAGGGCATAAATTAGATTTCCAAAACTGGAGACCGATCTCTCTCGTTGAGTTTATATTATGCACTTATAACAAGATGCTAGCCTATAGGCTAAAGAATGTTTTAAAAGATATGCTTCATAGCGACCAATCATGTTCTGTCCCTGTTCGGTCTATTAACAAATTGTTGTCTACAATATAATCCCGCTAAACTAAAATCCCGTGTGCTTCCACCAGATAAAGGATTTCCCACTTTTTACAGGGAAATCTTTAAGGCGTGACAGTGTCTAGACATTAAGAAACATATTTACATTTCGAAACGTAAGTATACCTCGACATTTTTATCCAACCCTTATTTCTAAACCCACTAATTAAACATCCCAACGACAAGTACTTCTTTTACAGTGATTGCTTAAAAACACGTGTTGCTGCGGTATGCCACCTTTGTGACGGAGCCTCCCGGGCACCGACCAGGTTGAGTCTTAGCGGGCTTAGAAGTGTCGAAGCGATGCATCACGGGTTCCTGGTTGTTGGCTGGTTGTATATTCAGGACACTTTAACCATTTTTGGTCATATCGCGTCAATGGGAGCAGGAAGAGAGAGTGGAGCCATGTCCCCGGGGGTTAGGCCCTAGTTTTTGCGAAGAAGGGATTTCATGGGATGGTTATCCTGCGACCACACAGACATGGCCACAGCAGGGCTCGAACCATCGATCTAGGTGCCGTTAGGCTCTTAGGTGGTCAGAGCACTCAAGGCGAGCGCTTTAACCCACTGAGCTATCGGGGCGGCCCCTCGTGGGCTCATGGAGGCGATTCCTAAAAATGGTGTCTAACAGCGTTAAAACGCCGATATGAAGGTCCACCAAACAGGCCGTGGGTTATCCTGGGGGATAACGACACAGAGGACCACCAATTTAGCCTTCTCATAACACATCTTTGGCTCGCCGTATATTGGACATTCTATGGAAATTATGCCACCAAACACTAGCTCACAGGACATAGTTAAACCAATGTAAAAGTGTAGACAGCCCCGACGGTCCGTTCTACTCGGTCGAAACGATTGTCAATATTTCGCCGAGACAAAACTCTCCTTTATGAGTTTGTTTAACAAACTGCTCGGAACCAGAAACGCCCTGAAGAGTTCATTTTTTTGTTGTGTTTAAGATCTAGGCGGAAAAACATTAAAACTTGCTTCAGTGACACCGCCCCCCCCCCACCCACCCAATGCCTTCCCATGATGTTAACACACATGCTCTACCGATATTCCCCTTTATATGTGTTTAATGACAGGTTAAACTAAGTAACTGCTATATTATTATTAACCGATTGGATTTAATGTATTGACATCTAGATCTATCCCTTTACAATTGTTACATGTTGATATGTATCTTGTTATGACTTTTTAAATGATTTGGCAAATGCAAACACATGCAAAAAAGGAAAATGATTCGAATCGCTTTCTTGTGCATTGCTCAGATTCTCTGATTGATAAATCAATGAATCTACTGATGACAGCATTACCTGGATGGATATATGGAAAAACACAGGCAGTCGGGGATGGATTTATTATTGCTATGGCTGCACTTACTTAACTTTTGTATTTCTTTTATTCAGTTTACGAAGACAGTTCATCATATCCACCATGCTCTTTTTAGACTTTTGGTTACCTTACGTAATGTTGAATTCGAATTGAATAAAATAAGGCAGACGATCAGACAGCTGCTGAATGAGAATACCAGCTTTTGTTACATTCTTACTGTTTGGACTGAACATGCGGAGAAAATGATAAATCAGGCACTCCTATGTTGAGAGAATCTAGTCGGTGTCAGTGTTGCCCGTAGGGGAACACTATGAGGTGAGATTACTTCAATCTTAAAATCCATATATAAATTTCATGCAAGGATAGTCTCACTCCGTCGATTTTCAAATTGTGTAAATGTGGCCTCAAGGTCTGATAGTTAGTGATAGTGTCATAAGCTGGTCTATAAGTATTATAAAAAAACGTTTTTTATTCATATCAGTTCCTGTTTTCTTTGTAAATTGACTCCCAAAACAATTATTCAACGAGTAGTGACACTTGGGATATGAAATTGTAGTCTTCGAGCTGGAAAAGAGAGGGATTTGCGTCATCGGAGATACAACCGTCTTGTACAATTTGCACTGAATGATATTGCATTATTTGCATTATTTTATATCTCTGGTCATGAAGTACTACTGGCAATAAGGACTGTGGTCTGTTGTGGTCATGGGTACCACTGGCAATAAGGACTGTGGTCTGTTGTGGTCATGGGTACCCATGGCACTAAGCACTGCGGCCTGTTGTGGTCATGGGTACCCATGGCACTAAGGACTGCGGCCTGTTGTGGTCATGGGGTACTCATGGCAATAAGGAATGTGGCCTGTTCTGGTCATGGGGTACCCCTGGCAATAAGGACTCTGGTCTGTTGTGGTCATGGGTACCCATGGTAATAAGGACTGTGGTCTGTTGTGGTCATGGGTACCACTGGCAATAAGGACTGTGGTCTGTTGTGGTCATGGGTACTCATGGCAATAAGGAATGTGGCCTGTTCTGGTCATGGGGTACCCCTGGCAATAAGGACTCTGGTCTGTTGTGGTCATGGGTACCCATGGTAATAAGGACTGTGGTCTGTTGTGGTCATGGGTACCACTGGCAATAAGGACTGTGGTCTGTTGTGGTCATGGGTACCCATGGCACTAAGGACTGCGGCCTGTTGTGGTCATGGGTACCCATGGCACTAAGGACTGCGGCCTGTTGTGGTCATGGGTACCCATGGCACTAAGGACTGCGGCCTGTTGTGGTCATGGGGTACTCATGGCAATAAGGAATGTGGCCTGTTCTGGTCATGGGGTACCCCTGGCAATAAGGACTGTGGTCTGCTCGGGTCATGGGGTATCAATGGCAATGAGGACTGTAGTATGTTGTTGTCACGGGGTACTACTGACAATAAGGACTGTGGCCTGTTCTGGTCATGGGGTACCCGTGGCAATTAGGACTGTGGTCTTTTGTTGTCATGAGTTACTGCTGGCAATAAGGACTATAAGGGCAATAAGGATAAAATTATTGTGCACGCAGCGTAGCAACGGCCCATCGGTGACGGGGCAAAATCTCAAAGGAAGGCATCGGTATTACTCTTCTCCAATAGGCGGCGCTGCCGCGTTATGCTTACGTATGCTTACCGGCTCATTAAGCGTGTACCACTGCGTATACAGCAGCAGGGTCAGGGAGCCAGGAAAATTCGAAAAACCTTCCACAACGTGGCATAAACGTTGTATTAAACATTCAGTCCAGTATTAAAATTGTGCCTTCAGTGAGAAAAAAACGCTTGTATGATGAATTTATTAGAGCGTGATTGGCAAAGACAATCAAGTACATATTTTTTTCATGATCTCTGATTTTTCAGGTAACGTTGTCCAAACGTTGTGAAAACCTCCACTCCTTACTTCTCACCATTTTGTATTTATAACAACTGCTATACTTTTTTTATGGAATATGGGCTGGAAAATATTAGTTCAATGTTTGCGACAAACGTTGTAAACAACGTGATTAGAACAAAAAAAAGAACGAAGTTGGGCGAACATTGTGTGTTTCCTGGTGTGGCATGCTCCGGTCATGGGGTACTACTAGTAATGTGTAAGCAAAGCCGTGAGACATACGTGCTGACTGCGGCTTTAGATTGAATTAGAATGACATTACAATGTATGCACCACGTCTACACATGGGGCACGCCGGATGCCCGTTCAACATTAAATCACAGCGGTTAAATCAAGGTGTCAGAATGGTTATCATCGGGGTCCTCTTCAGGAGCCCTTATTTCTTACGATTCTTGTTTCTTCTTCATCATCTTCTTCGCCTTTGCTATGACTAGTTATTATTACATAATTACCACACGTCACATTACTTACTCACACTCAACATGTTGGTTCATTCAGGCGATTCTTATGGTATACGAAACTACTCCGAAATATCTGCAGATGACCTATATAAAGTCGCATCCCTTGGTCATAAAACAGATTTATAACTTTACGTAATATTTTTACTCACTGTATGAGGGTGTGGTCGTAGGATAATGATCCCACACTCCCTGCCTTCTCCCATTGATGCAATATGACCGAAATCGGTTAAAGCGTCCTGAATAACCAACCAACCACTGTATGAGGGATTCTAATAATGCCCACGGCGTAACAGAGAAGGAGAATGAAGGAGCTGGAGGCCATGTGGTCACGTTCAGACCGACCGCCCGTAAGAGGGCGATAAAAGGGGACATAGCTTTCTCTGCCCTGGTGGCCGACGCCTTCGCATTGTCTCTTAATGGCACTGCGACCGCCAGCCAAGATGGTTATTATATTTGCATTTGGCCATCTTCTTGCACTTGGCTGTTTAATGGCGAAAGGGAAGATGGGTGTAAGATGATGGCGGGAGCCGGATGGGACCCGGGTGGGAAACTTGGAGAGACGAGGGGAGTCAATGAAGTTTTGAAGTATTGGCAGGGGGTGGATCGGGGGGGGGGGGGGGTGGGGCGCTGGACGCCGGGGGAGGGATTAAGTCACTGCCTTTGCAGGTTAGGAGACCTGCAGGGCGAAGCAGTAACAACAAGAAAAAGCATCTAACGAATGAGCCTGAAAGGAAGAGAAAGAATTAAGCGAAGAAGACAACAATGGAGAAACTATGTCCATTTCATATTTAAAAGGTGGCTTCAAGAAGAAATTCCACGGTGAAAGGGATTAGGTAGAGTCGAAGTATAGAGCGACAGAGCGTGATGTCAGATACGATACTTATTGCCGTCGCCAATGAGAGTGACACGCTACTATACAATGCCGTGATATGACTCTAGAATATATTAAACTCCTTCATATAGGTTGTAAAGGTGTTATGTCATAATTCATGTTGTATTTATTGACGACCGGAGTGTCTATGTGATATGAGCCATGTACACATAACCCACTATCTGCCTTCGACTGGCTCCATTATATCTCTGTGGTCGCCTACGTCCTCAATGCATTTTCACACTCGCTCACCAGGGCGGCGCTGCGCAAATTGATAGGAATAATGGGTCGCGCATTTCCACAAGTTAATGCTGGGACCCAGCCTAAGCCTAATAACACATGACATCAGGTGATGACAAGAAAGAGTTCTGTCACAATAATAACGTTTTCGAAAGGGTACATGTTTTATGCTGCATTAAATACACGAAGCTCGTTATTTTTAGATTTTATTCTTGAAAACTATAATGTTGCAAGAAATTACAGCTGATTTTACCGCTTTTCAAGAATCTTGAAAATATGCCCCCGGCCGACTTCCGCGGTAAAATCTACCTTGCGTAGCGCCACCGTGCGGGGAGCTTGCACATAACCCTGTAGGATTGCGGCATGGCTCCGTAGTGTCTTGGCGTACACATGAGAGCCTGGGTCTATGGTCGGTGGACGCCGTCTAGTTGCGTCACATTGTCTTTGGCATAAAAACACAAATAACGCCATATAACGCTCATCAATGCCTGCAGTGACATGTGCATTACCATTGCACGTCACCGTGTCACTGTTCCTCCAGTAACCGTGTCACTGGGACGCTGTGTCCTTCAGCCACCGTCCCTGCCCTATGAATAATGATGCAGACAATGCGGACCCTGGTATATATGCTGATCGTCCTCAACATATAAAAGAGCTTCCATGGCGATTAACACAGGTGCCTTGCTGTTCGTTATCTTGGTGACTTGGGGTGAGGGCCTGGATGTGGCACACTGCCTGTATTATAATGAAAGGCGAGATCCTCAGAAAGTATTTATGGACAAAGCGATATGAAACAGGTAAGCCTGGCTGTACGCTGAATGATGCGTTGGTCTGGTCGGCTGGTTGGGCTTTGTTGGCGGCGACACTGGTAGGTAACGTTTGGCAGGTCGAATCATATGTGTGGCGTGTTCTTTATATAGAGCGGGGCAGAGCATGGGTGGAAGGGACAAGGGCAGGAGGAGGAAGGAGGAGGGAAGGGGCAAGGGCAGGAGGAGGGAGGAGGAGGGAGGGGAGGAGGAGGGAGGAGGGGTGGGCGCGAGGACGGAGGAGGGACTAGGAGGGAGGAGGGGAGGACACGAGGAGGGAGGAGGGAGGAGAGAGATGGGAAGAGGAGGGGTGGATAGGGGGACGGCAGAGGGAGAAGGAGGGGGGAGGGGTGGACACGAGAACGGAGGAGGGAGGAGGACGGAGGAGGGAGGAGGGAGGAGGAGGGAGGAGGAGGGAGAAGGAAGGAGGAGGGAGGAGGAGGGAGGTAGGAGGGAGTATGATGGAAGGATAGGTGGACAGGGGGCCAGATGGTGGTGGAGAAAGGAGGAGGTGGCAGGGGGAATACGAGCGCCTTATGAAGGGAGCGGAATATGAAGTGTAGAATGAAATGAAAGAAGACGGGAGTTGGGAATAGATGGGAGGTGGAGCTAGGCAGAGGAGGCACGGAGCGAAGTGATGAAGGGGGCGGGGGAGAGGGGGGAGGGGTGAGAACCGGAAGTACCCTGGGAGGGGGTGACAAACTATACGCCTACGACCTTGGTGTTCAGGTTACCTACACTGTCTGGTTACAATGGCTGGGGCGCCACGTGTTCACGAACCAAGGTGTGTTAAAGCAAACCAAAGCCTGTGAGTGTCTTTGCCAACAAACATCTCAACTAGCCGCAATGTGCTTGTCAGGTTCAAAACTTCAACTTGACTATCAACTTCAACGCGGTGACATATTGGCGACGGCAGCATGCGCGGTCAATCTGGTAGAAGATGATTCATCACAGCCTATATAGACAGGTGATTTCGCCTTCGCGGCCCCCAGACGCCCTGTCAATCACAACACCCTGACACGGCGGCCTTGGGCGGTAGATTGATTTGACCCCATAACACTAGATAAAATGAAGATGCCACCTTCGTCGCGCCGTTTAATCACTCAACTAATCTGAGACGGTCGTAGAGCAAGCGTAAATCACGCCGGCCCAGCGGGAGCCAAGATCTGACGCGGGGAGCCCATTATCTGCAGCTTAGCACCACGGCGAACAGTTTTATATAATAACAGGGGGAGATGCGCTGTACATTTAGCATAATATGCAGACATCTACCAGTTGAGGTTTTATAATGTGACATCATGCCAAGAGAAAATGTGCAGACACGCATTACTCACGACAGACATCATTCTTGTTCTCAGATCTAGCCATCCATTCTCCCTCGTTAAAGAAAACTGCTGGGTAACAAACCAATTTGGTCCATTCTGCCGAATTAGAATATTCGCTGTAATTTATCATTTAGGCACAGATAACCGGTATCCCTTTCACTACACCGGCATCTCTTTTACGACACCGGTATTCCTTTTACGACACCGGCATTCCTTTTTGCGACACCGGCGTCCGTTTTCGCGACGCGGGCGTATGTTTTTGCGACACCAGAATAATTAAGGCGGATTATGGCCGCAGTCGGCACACAGTCACAAAATGCGCCGCGCTTTTATCCCTCGTGATAACCCTATTAATCACATCGTGTAATGAGGACAAAGGAGCCTCTGAGAGGCGAGTGTGAGAGTAGAAGCTGGCAGCATCGATTACATCGGATTCCATCGTGGTGAAAGCGGAAAAACACCAACTGTCGGAGTGGTAAAAGCTAGCAAGGCATAACACACCAAGCTCGCCCGCCAGATCGTTGGCTGCGAGGTAACGACCAGCGCCCACCATAAGTTCTGCCAGAGAGAACCATGTTTTTTCTTTCTACGTTTTTGTTCTAATTATAAAAAGGAGATGTAAATTATGTGCTGGGCAAGTGCGAGAAGAAAGAGCAGACCTGTAGGTGTTAAGGCGCTTTACGGGTGCGTGGGCCGGCGGCACGGCGGTCACGGTCTCCGGCATGACCCGCCATCAGCACACTACGCGCCACTGGAAAGTGACTAATAACATGTCGGTAGATGTCGTCCGCCACGGGTCGTGCGTGTCTTGTAAAGGTGTCGCAAGCTGTTGGCAAATGAAAAAAACTAAATCCCAACATAACGTTAGTCTCAGTCAAAAGATCTTTCCTAAGAGTAAGGGAGAGGGGTTGTTGGAAACCGTATGGATGGGGGAGGTTGAAGCAGGGCAGATGAGGGAAGAGGGAAGCCGGGTGGACAAGGGAAGAGGGAAGCAGGGTAGACGAGGAAGGAGAGAAGCAGGGTGGACGAGGAAAGAGGGAAGCAGAGTGGACAAGGGAAGAGAGAAGCAGGGTGGACAAGGGAAACGGAAACAGGGTAGACAAGGAAAGACGGATGCATGGTGGACAAGGGAAGAGGGAAGTGTAGACCGGAGAATGCGTTATGTTTCTGTTTTGGATGTTTTGCTAATTAAACTGCTTACCCGTGCACTATTTAGTTTAGTCTACGTTAGGCGATACCATTTGTTTTTTCATTTATTCATTTATTGTGACAAGATGGCATGACATGCGCTACAAAATTGAATAGTAATATCAAAACATTAATACCTAAACATATGCATATACGAGGCAAACACGCTGCAATAAGTGGATCTCTCCACATAAAAACAAAGATTCATTACCATTTCCATTTAGCATTAAATATCTTTTGCCTGTAAGACGGTTTTTGCTGAATAACACATTTCGACAAATTAGGCGTTAGCATATAGTTTCAGCTGGAGTTGGCGGCGTGTCGGTCGTCCAAGCCGTGGAACCTTCTCGCGAAACAAAGAAGTAATCTGAAGTAACTGTGGCGAGTCCAAAGTCCAAAGCCGCTTGTGGCTGATACAGACTTTGACGAGAGGTCAGATTGTGACAGCGACACTGTTGCTGTACTTAACTATACCAGCACGTACGAGTGCACTAGCAGCATGGCACGGGAGTTGAACCCGTTTACACTAGCCTCCCATCTCCAATGACGGAAAGTCGGAAGGCATGGTTCAAGTCCTTATGTTAAGCGGATCATGTTTTGTCCGCCATCGCCCCGAGCTTGAATGGGCGCGGGTGACATCTCATCATGGAAGGCTTTGTGCAGGCCGATGAAGCCATTGTATACAGGTGCTTTCCTCACGGCCTTATAACTAGACAGGGATACTGCATGGAGGCCTGTGTATAGTAGTAACCGACGTGGCACGTTCTCTCGGGCTTGTAAACAACTTCTCCTTCACAATATTAAAATCCTAACCAAGAGGGTCATACCGTGGTCGGCACAAGGTGAACGATCCAGCCACATCCTGCACAGAGTGCTTTACACTGAAGACTCGCCGCGACCCCAGAAAGCTGCCCTCGCCATGCCCTGCCCCTCCCCCCCCCCCTGTCGCACCCTCCACCGCGCCTTCCATGGAGTGTCAGGGAGCAATGCCGTAAGGTCTACAACACAGCGCCAAGTACCGGATGTCAGGCATCAATCGCCCACAATGAGGGAATGACGGCTTCCGTCGTCCATAAGGGATCGTGTATCTCAGACAACATTGAGGACACAGTGATGAAGAGAGATTGGCACCGTCAAAAAGGTCGGGAAGACTATTTCTTATGGCTACCCACTTCCGGCGAGGTAAACCCCTTGCCCGATGGTGCCAGAAACTGTGGATAGATCCCCGTGCGAGGTTAGTGCGGTGAAGGTCATGGTGCAGGGTCAGTGCGGTAAAGCAACCCATGTAAAGACACCCACGCTGAATTGATAAAACTAGGCAAGGTGCTTAAATCATCAGCGTTTTTGCTTTCTTTGCAAAGGTTTCACCTCTCCCTTCTCCTGTTAATCGATGACCGTAACTGCCACTTAAAGCGAGCAGTGCTATGTCCATGTATTAAAAAGGTGGCTTCAAGAACCGACACCGAATTCCACGGGAAGAGGGAGTAGAGAGAGTCGTTCAGAGACTCAACGAGTTGAGGACAACGCAGCTCTCGTATGGAAAGTATTGAACAACAGAGCGTGGTGTCGGATACGATACCTATTGCCGTCGCCACTATACACGCTACTACACGATGTCGTTATATGTCTCTAGAATATGTTAAACTCCTTTTTATAGGTTGTAAAGGCGTTATGTCATAATTCATGTTGTATTTATTGACGACCGGAGTCTCTATGTGATATGACCCATGTACACATAACCCACTATCTGCCTTCGACTGGCTCCATTATAGCTCTGTTGTCGCCTACGTCCTCAATGCATTTTCACACTCGCTCGCCAGGGCGGCGCTGCGCAAATTGATAGGAAAAATGCATCGCGCATTTCTACAAGTTAGTGCTGGGACCCAGCCTAAGCCTAATAACAAATGAAATCAGGTGATGAAAAGAAAAGAGTTCTGTCACAATTATAACTTTTTCGAAGGGTACAACATGTTTTATGCTGATTTAAATATACAAAGGTCGTTATTTTTAGGTTTTAAGCTGGAAAGCTATAATGTTGCAAGAGATTACAGCTGATTTGACCGTTTTTCAAGAATCGTGAAAGATGCCCCCGGCCGATTTCAGCGGTAAAAGCTAGCTTGCGTAGCGCCATCGTGCGGGGAGCTTGCACATAACCCTGTGGGATTGCGGCACGGCGCCGTAGTGTCATGACGGACACACGAGAGCCTGGGTCTATGGTCGGTGGACGCCGTCTAGTTGTGTCACATTGCCTTTGGCATAAAAACACCAATAACGCCATATAACGCTCATCAATGCCTGCAGTGGCATATGCATTACCATTACAAGTAACCGTGTCACTGTTTCTCCAGTAACCGTGTCACTGGGACGCTGTGTCCTTCAGCCACCGTCCCTGGCTTATGAATAATGATGCAGACGGTTTATAACCCATAGGAGACGCACACAGACTCACTCATGCATATCCCTCCTACGGATTTACTTGGCGACTTGTACTATGCTTGGAAGCTTGCCGCCGCCATTGGCTAGACGGTGCTACCATTACGATGCGGGCCCTGGTATATATGCTGATCGTCCTCAACACTTACAAGAGCTTCCACGGCGATTAACAGAGGTGCCTTGCTGGTCGTTATCTTGGTGATCTGGGGTGAGGGCCTGGATGTGGCACACTGCCTGTATTATAATGAAAGGCGAGATCCTCAGAAAGTATTTATGGACAAAGCGATATGAATAAGGTAAGCCTGGCTGTACGCTGAATGATGCGTTGGTCTGGTCGGCTGGTTGGGCTTTGTTGGCGGCGACACTGGTAGGTAACGTTTGGCAGGTCGAACCATATGTGTGGCGTGTTCTTTATATAGAGCGGGGCAGAGCATGGGTGGAGGGGACAAGGGTAGGAGGAGGAAGGAGGAGGGAAGGGGCAAGGGTAGGAGGAGGGAGGAGGAGGGAGGGGAGGAGGAGGGAGGAGGGGTGGGCACGAGGACGGAGGAGGGAGTAAGAAGGAAGAAGGAGGGGAGGACACGAAAACGGAGGAGGGGTGGACACGAGGACCAAAGGGGGACTAGGAGGGAGGAGGGGAGGACACGAGGACGGAGGAGGGACTAGGAGGGAGGAGGGGATGACACGAGGATGAAGGAGGGAGGAGGGAGGTGGTAGTGGGAGGAGGGTTGGACACGAGGATGGAGGAGGGAGGTGGGAGGAGGAAGGGTGGACAGGAGGACGGAGGAGGGAGGAGGAGAAAGGAGGGATGAACAGGAGGAAAGGGGAGGGAGGAGGAGGGAGGAGGGAGGAGGGGTGGGCAGGAGGACGGAAAAGGGAGGAGAAGGGAAGAGGGTGGACACGCGGACGGAGGAGGGAGGAGGAGGGAGGAGGGGTGGACACGAGAACGGAGGAGGGTGGAGGAGGAAGGAGGGGCGGACACGAGAACGGAGGAGGAAGGAGGAGGAAGGAGGGAGGAGGGAGGAGGGCGGAGGGAGGAGGGAGGAGGGAGGAGGAAGCGGGAGGGAGGAGGAGGGAGGAGGAGGGAGGGAGGGAGGAGGAGGGAAGAGGGACGAGAGAGGAGGGAGGCGGAGGCAGCGGGGAGTATGATGGAAGGAGGAGTGGACCGGGGGCCAGATGGTGGTGGAGAAAGGAGGAGGTGGCAGGGGGAATACGAGCGCCTTATGAAGGGAGCGGAATATAAAGTGTAGAATGAAATGAAAGAAGACGGGAGTTGGGAATAGATGGGAGGTGGAGCTAGGCAGAGGAGGCACGGAGCGAAGTGATGAGGGGGGCGGGGGGGAGGGGGGAGGGGTGAGGACCGGAATTACCCTGGGAGGGGGTGAACAATTAGACGCCTACGACCTTGGCGCAATGTGCTTGTCAGGTTCAAAACGTCACGTTGACTATCAACTTCAACGCGGGGACATATAGGCGACGGCAGCATGCGCGGTCAATCTGGTAGAAGATGATTCATCACAGCCTATATAGACAGGTGATTTCGCCTTCGCGGCCCCCAGACGCCCTGTCAATCACAACACCCTGACATGGCGGCCTTGGGCGGTAGATTGATTTGACCCCATAACACTAGATAAAATGAAGATGCCACCTTCGTCACGCCGTGTAATCACTCAACTAATCTGAGACGGTCGTAGAGCAAGCGTAAATCACGCCGGCCCAGCGGGAGCCAAGATCTGACGCGGTGAGCCCAATATCTGCAGCTTAGCACCACGGCCAACAGTTTTATATGATACCAAGGGGAGCGCTCTACATTTAGCATAATATGCAGACATCTACCAGTTGAGGTTTTATAATGTGACATCATGCCAAGAAAAAATGTGCAGACACGCATTACTCACGACAGACATCATTCCTGTTCTCAGATCTAGCCATCCATTCTCTCTCGTTAAAGAAAACTGCTGGGTAACAAATCCGGCAATTTCGGTCCATTTTGCCGAATTAGAATATTCGCTGTAATTTATCACTTAGGCACAGATAACCGGTATCCCTTTCACTACACCGGCATCTCTTTTACGATACCGGCATTTCTTTTACGACACCGGCATTCCTTTTTGCGACACCGGCGTCCGTTGGTGCGACACCAGATTAATTAAGGCGGATTATGGCCGCAGTCGGCACACTGACACAGAGATGTTGCCACACAGTCACAAAATGCGCCGCGCTTTTATCCCTCGTTATAACCTTATTAATCATATCGCGCAATAAAGACAAAGGAGCCTCTGAGAGCCGAGTGTGAGAGTGGAAGCTGGCAGCATCGATTACATCGGACTCCATCGTGGTGAAAGCGGAAAAACACCAACTGTCGGAGTGGTGACAGTCAGCATGGCATAACACAACAAGCTCGCTCGCCAGACCGTTAACTCCGAGGTAACGACCAGCGCTCACCATCAGTCCTGCCAGAGAGAACCATGTTTTTTTTTTCTACGTTTTTGTTAATTATAAAACGAGATGTAGATTATGTGCTGGGCACGTGCGAGAAGAAAGAGAAGACCTGTTCGTGTTAAGGCGCTTTACGGGTGCGTGGACCGGCGGCACGGCGGTCATGGTCCCCGGCCTGACCCGCCATCAGCACACACCGCGCCACTGTAAAGTGACTAATAACATGTCGGTAGACGTCATCCGCCACGGGTCGCGCGTGTCTCGTAAAGGTGTCGCAAGCTGTTGGCAAATGAAGAAACTAAATCCCAACAGAACGTTAGTCTCAGTCAAAAGATCTTTCCTAAGGGTAAGGGAGAGGTTTTTTTGTGGATGGGGGAGGGTGAAGCTAGGTGGGCGAGGGAAGAGGGAAGCAAGGTGGACGTGGGAAGAAGGAAGCAGGGTGGACAAGGGAAGAGAGAAGCAGGGTGGACAAGGAAAGAGGGAAGCAGGGTTGACAAGGTAAGAGGGAAGCAGGGTTGACAAGAAAATAGGGAAGCAGAGTGGACATGGACAGAGGGAAGCAGAGTTGACAAGGAGAGAGGGAAGCAGGGTTGACAAGGAAAGAGGGAAGCAGGATTGACAAGGAAAGAAGAAAGCAGGGTGAACAAGGAAAGAGGGAAGCAGAGTGGACAAGGATAGAGGGAAGCAGGATGGACAAGAGAAGAAGGAAGCAGGGTGGACAGGGAAAGAGGGAGGCATGGTGGACAAGGAAAGAGGGAAGCAGGGTGGACAAGGGAAGAGGGAAGCAGGGTGAACAAGGAAAGATGGAAGCATGGTGGACAAGGGAAGAGGGAGGCAGGGTGAAGAAGGAAAGAGGGAAGCTGGGTTGACAAGGGGAGAGGGAAGCAGGGTGGACAAGGAAAAAGACGGAAGCTGGGTGGACAAGGGAAGAGGGAAGCTGGGTGAACAAGGAAAAAGACGAAAGCTGGGTGGACAAGGGAAGAGGGATGCAGGGTGGACAAGGGAAGAGCGAAGCTGGGTGGACAAGGGAAAAGGAAAGCAGTGTGGACAAGAGAAGAAGGAAGCAGGGTGGACAGGGAAAGAGGGAGGCTCGGTGGACAAGGAAAGAGGGAAGCAGGGTGGACAAGGGAAGAGGGAAGCAGGGTGAACAAGGAAAGAGGGAAGCATGGTGGACAAGGGAAGAGGGAAGCAGGGTGAACAAGGAAAAAGGGAAGCTGGGTTGACAAGGGGAGAAGGAAGCAGGGTGGACAAGGAAAAAGACGGAAGCTGGGTGGACAAGGGAAGAGGAAAGCTGGGTGAACAAGGAAAAAGACGAAAGCTGGGTGGACAAGGGAAGAGGGATGCAGGGTGGACAAGGGAAGAGCGAAGCTGGGTAGACAAGGGAAAAGGAAAGCAGTGTGGACGAGGAAAGAGGGAAGCAGGCTGGATAACGGGCAAGAGAGAAGCAGGGTGGACAAGGGCAGAGGGAAGCAGGGTGGACAAGGAAAGAGGAAAGCAGGGTGGACAAGGAAAGAGGGAAGCATGGTATAGAAGGGAAGAGGGAAGCAGGGTGGACAAGGGAAGAGGGAAGCAGGGTGGACAAGGAAAGAGGAAAGCAGGGTGGACAAGGAAAGAGGGAAGCATGGTATAGAAGGGAAGAGGGAAGCAGGGTGGACAAGGGAAGAGGGAAGCAGGGTGGACAAGGAAAAAAGGAAGCAGGCTATAGAAAGGAAGAAGAAGCAAGGTGGACAAGAGAAGATGGAAGCAGGGCATAGGAGGGAAGAGGGAAGCTGGGTGGACAAGGGAAAAGGAAAGCAGTGTGGACGAGGAAAGAAGGAAGCAGGGTATAGAAGGAAAGAGGGAAGCAGGGTGGACAAGAGAAGATGGAAGCAGGGCATAGGAGGGAAGAGGGAAGCAGGGTATGGAAGGGAAGAGGGGAGCAGGATGCACGAGAGGATGCGTTGCATAGTTTTTTGATACCTTGCTGATTTAATTGCTTATCCGTTCACCATTTAGTTTATTGTACGTTAGGCGATAATAATATTTGTTTGATGTATTCATTTATTGTGACAAAATGGCATGACATGAGCTACCAAATTGAATAGTGATATCAAGACACTGATACATAAGCATTCATGTACAAGACAAAAACGCTGCAATAAGAGGATCTATCCATATAAAAAACAAAGATTAATTGAAGAGAAATTTCCATTTATCGTGAAATATCTTTTGGCTGTAAGACTGTTTCTGCCGAATGACACATTTCTACACATTAGGCGATAGCATACAGTTGCAGCATGAGCGGTGATCGAGGAGATCATGTAAGCCGTGGAACCGTCTCGCAAACCAGAGAAGTAATCGGAAGTAACTGTGGCGGGGCCAAAGCCGCTTGTGCCTGATGCAGACTTTGACGAGAGATCAGATTGTGACAGCGGCACTGCTGCTGTACTAACTATATCAGCAAGTACGAGGAGTGCACTGGCAGCATGGCACGGGAGTTTAACCCGTTTACACTAGCCTCCCATCTCCAGTGACGGAAAGTCGGAAGGCATGGTTCAAGTCCTTATGTTAAGCGGATCATGTTTTGTCCGCCATCGCCCCGAGCTTGAATCGGCAAGGGTGACATCTCATCATGGAAGGCTTTGTGCAGGTCCATGAAGCCGTTGTATAGAAGCGTTATCCTCAAGGGCCTTATAACTAGACAGGGATACCACATGGAGTCCTGTGTATAGTAGTAACCGACGTGGCACGTTCTCTCAGGCTTGTAAACAGCTTCCCCGCAACAATATTGAAATCATAACTTTTCCGCAGTGCCTTGAAATATTGAATAGTTTTTGAATAATCAATATTACAGGTAAACATTATGTCGTAAAAGCAGATTTTGAAGACCTCCTTTCCCGCATCTGACCTCCCACGCTTTGCTTTGCCTTTGGGTGTCAGCCCAGAGTCCGTTGGACCTTTTGGCGCTTCTTTGCAAGAGGACACCCTTCGGACCCCTCATCATATCATGCTCCACATTGTTTATACGTCATCACATCTTTTCCCCCTGAAGTACGCACCGGAGCCGCGGAGGTCAGCGCTAGCTGGTCGACGCTGCTCCGGTGTGGCGTCTCGTGTACATAGCTAGCTAGGTGCCCCTAGCTTTAGTAGCGCATATACCCAAGATAATGTCGCTACCGACATGTGTTGTACGCGGGCCGGTGCCACCAGATGCCGACATGGCCCCGGCCATTTACTGTAAATAGTGTATATATATTCCCGTTACTATGTCCATACACGTGGGTCTAGGGCCGGCGTGATGAGTGGTCAGCGCTAGCTGGCCCACGTAGCGCCGGTGCCTAGACCAAAGATTTAATAAATTGATTTACACCCAAGGCATGTGTCCGACTTGTTTATCTGAAACAAATATGTTTACTTCAAATAATAGAGCGCGGTTTATAAGTCTTATTGAAACGGAACTTATTTAATACGGTAGAAGATAACGGATTTTATTTGCAAAGGGCCCTGGTACACTCCGCATTTCATTTGACTACACATTTGTGTTCTTCATTGTGTTTTTGTGCGTGACTTTTGTTGCTGGTGAATTCAAAGTGTGTCTCGCAGAGCAGGGCACATAGGGCAAGTGCTCGAAGTCTCAGTGACTTATTTTAATAGTTTGTTCAGTATGTGTCCACTTTATATTAAGGTAATGCCTTGTCTTTCCCACATCCAGTGGGTTGGCCATGAGGGTCAAACCGTTGTCGACAGAAGGTGAACGATCCAGTCATATCCTGCACAGAAGTGCTTTACATTGGAGACTCGCCGCGACCCTAGAAAGCTGCCCTGGCCATGCCCTGCCCCTCCACCCCCCCTCCCCCTCCCACCCTCCACCGCGCCTTTCATGTAGAGTCAGAGAGCAATGCGGTCAGGTCTACAACACAGCGCCAAGTACCGGATGTCAGGCATCAATCGCCCACAATGAGGGAATGACGGCTTCCGTCGTCCATAAGGGATCGTGTATCTCAGACAACATTGAGGACAGTGATGAAGAGAGATTGGCACCGTCAAAAAGGTCGGGAAGACTATTTCTTATGGCTACCCACTTCCGGCGAGGTAAACCCCTTGCCCGATGGTGCCAGAAACTGTGGATAGATCCCCGTGCGAGGTTAGTGCGGTGAAGGTCATGGTGCAGGGTCAGTGCGGTAAAGCAACCCATGTAAAGACACCCACGCTGAATTGATAAAACTAGGCAAGGTGCTTAAATCATCAGCGTTTTTGCTTTTTTTGCAAAGGTTTCACCTCTCCCTTCTCCTGTTAATCGATGACCGCAACTGCCACTTAAAGCGAGCAGTGCTATATCCATGTATTAAAAAGGTGGCTTCAAGAACCGACACCGAATTCCACGGGAAGAGGGAGTAGAGTGAGTCGTTCAGAGACTCAAAGAGTTGAGGACAACGCAGCTCTCGTATGGAAAGTATTGAACAACAGAGCGTGGTGTCGGATACGATACCTATTGCCGTCGCCACTATACACGCTACTACACGATGTCGGTATATGTCTCTAGAATATGTTAAACTCCTTTTTATAGGTTGTAAAGGCGTTATGTCATAATTCATGTTGTATTTATTGACGACCGGAGTGTCTGTGTGATATGCCCCATGTACACATAACCCACTATCTGCCTTCGAATGGCTCCATTATAGCTCTGTTGTCGCCTACGTCCTCAATGCATTTTCACACTCGCTCGCCAGGGTGGCGCTGCGCAAATTGATAGGAAAAATGCATCGCGCATTTCTACAAGTTAGTGCTGGGACCCAGCCTAAGCCTAATAACAAATGAAATCAGGTGATGAAAAGAAAAGAGTTCTGTCACAATTATAACTTTTTCGAAGGGTACAACATGTTTTATGCTGATTTAAATATACAAAGGTCGTTATTTTTAGGTTTTAGGTTGGCGACTTGTACTATGCTTGGAAGCTTGCCGCCGCCATTGGCTAAACGGTGCTACCATTACGATGCGGGCCCTGGTATATATGCTGATCGTCCTCAACACTTACAAGAGCTTCCACGGCGATTAACAGAGGTGCCTTGCTGGTCGTTATCTTGGTGACTTGGGGTGAGGGCCTGGATGTGGCACACTGCCTGTATTATAATGAAAGGCGAGATCCTCAGAAAGTATTTATGGACAAAGCGATATGAATAAGGTAAACCTCGCTGTACGCTGAATGATGCGTTGGTCTGGTCGGCTGGTTGGGCTTTGTTGGCGGCGACACTGGTAGGTAACGTTTGGCAGGTCGAACCATATGTGTGGCGTGTTCTTTATATAGAGCGGGGCAGAGCATGGGTGGAGGGGACAAGGGTAGGAGGAGGGAGGAGGAGGGAGGGGAGAAGTAGGGAGGAGGGGTGGGCACGAGGACGGAGGAGGGAGTAAGAAGGAAGAAGGAGGGGAGGACACGAAAACGGAGGAGGGGTGGACACGAGGACCAAAGGGGGACTAGGAGGGAGGAGGGGAGGACACGAGGACGGAGGAGGGACTAGGAGGGAGGAGGGGATGACACGAGGATGAAGGAGGGAGGAGGGAGGTGGTAGTGGGAGGAGGGTTGGACACGAGGATGGAGGAGGGAGGTGGGAGGAGGAAGGGTGGACAGGAGGACGGAGGAGGGAGGAGGAGAAAGGAGGGATGAACAGGAGGAAAGGGGAGGGAGGAGGAGGGAGGAGGGAGGAGGGGTAGGCAGGAGGACGGAAAAGGGAGGAGAAGGGAAGAGGGTGGACACGCGGACGGAGGAGGGAAGAGGAGGGAGGAGGGGTGGACACGAGAACGGAGGAGGGTGGAGGAGGAAGGAGGGGTGGACACGAGAACGGAGGAGGAAGGAGGAGGAAGGAGGGAGGAGGGAGGAGGGCGGAGGGAGGAGGGAGGAGGGAGGAGGAAGCGGGAGGGAGGAGGAGGGAGGAGGAGGGAGGGAGGGAGGAGGAGGGAAGAGGGACGAGAGAGGAGGGAGGCGGAGGCAGCGGGGAGTATGATGGAAGGAGGAGTGGACCGGGGGCCAGATGGTGGTGGAGAAAGGAGGAGGTGGCAGGGGGAATACGAGCGCCTTATGAAGGGAGCGGAATATAAAGTGTAGAATGAAATGAAAGAAGACGCCGTCGCGCCGTGTAATCACTCAACTAATCTGAGACGGTCGTAGAGCAAGCGTAAATCACGCCGGCCCAGCGGGAGCCAAGATCTGACGCGGGGAGCCCAATATCTGCAGCTTAGCACCACGGCCAACAGTTTTATATAATACCAATGGGAGCGCTCTACATTTAGCATAATATGCGGACATCTACCAGTTGAAGTTTTATAATGTGACGCATTACTCACGACAGACATCATTCCTGTTCTCAGATCTAGCCATCAATTTTCCCTCGTTAAAGCAAACTGCTGGGTAACAAATCCGGCAATTTCGGTCCATTTTGCCGAATTAGAATATTCGCTGTAATTTATCACTTAGGCACAGATAACCGGTATCCCTTTCACTACACCGGCATCTCTTTTACGATACCGGCATTTCTTTTACGACACCGGCATTCCTTTTTGCGACACCGGCGTCCGTTTTTGCGACACCAGATTAATTAAGGCGGATTATGGCCGCAGTCGGCACACTGACACAGAGATGTTGCCACACAGTCACAAAATGCGCCGCGCTTTTATCCCTCGTTATAACCTTATTAATCATATCGCGCAATAAAGACAAAGGAGCCTCTGAGAGCCGAGTGTGAGAGTGGAAGCTGGCAGCATCGATTACATCGGACTCCATCGTGGTGAAAGCGGAAAAACACCAACTGTCGGAGTGGTGACAGTCAGCATGGCATAACACAACAAGCTCGCTCGCCAGACCGTTAACTCCGAGGTAACGACCAGCGCTCACCATCAGTCCTGCCAGAGAGAACCATGTTTTTTTTTCTACGTTTTTGTTAATTATAAAAGGAGATGTAGATTATGTGCTGGGCACGTGCGAGAAGAAAGAGAAGACCTGTTCGTGTTAAGGCGCTTTACGGGTGCGTGGACCGGCGGCACGGCGGTCATGGTCCCCGGCCTGACCCGCCATCAGCACACACCGCGCCACTGTAAAGTGACTAATAACATGTCGGTAGACGTCATCCGCCACGGGTCGCGCGTGTCTCGTAAGGGTGTCGCAAGCTGTTGGCAAATGAAGAAACTAAATCCCAACAGAACGTTAGTCTCAGTCAAAAGATCTTTCCTAAGGGTAAGGGAGAGGTTTTTTTGTGGATGGGGGAGGGTGAAGCTAGGTGGGCGAGGGAAGAGGGAAGCAGGGTGGACGTGGGAAGAAGGAAGCAGGGTGGACAAGGGAAGAGAGAAGCAGGGTGGACAAGGAAAGAGGGAAGCAGGGTTGACAAAGTAAGAGGGAAGCAGGGTTGACAAGAAAATAGGGAAGCAGAGTGGACATGGACAGAGGAAAGCAGAGTTGACAAGGAGAGAGGGAAAAAGGGTTGACAAGGAAAGAGGGAAGCAGGATTGACAAGGAAAGAAGAAAGCAGGGTGAACAAGGAAAGAGGGAAGCAGAGTGGACAAGGATAGAGGGAAGCAGGATGGACAAGAGAAGAAGGAAGCAGGGTGGACAGGGAAAGAGGGAGGCATGGTGGACAAGGAAAGAGGGAAGCAGGGTGGACAAGGGAAGAGGAAAGCAGGGTGAACAAGGAAAGATGGAAGCATGGTGGACAAGGGAAGAGGGAGGCAGGGTGAAGAAGGAAAGAGGGAAGCTGGGTTGACAAGGGGAGAGGGAAGCAGGGTGGACAAGGAAAAAGACGGAAGCTGGGTGGACAAGGGAAGAGGGAAGCTGGGTGAACAAAGAAAAAGACGAAAGCTGGGTGGACAAGGGAAGAGGGATGCAGGGTGGACAAGGGAAGAGCGAAGCTGGGTGGACAAGGGAAAAGGAAAGCAGTGTGGACAAGAGAAGAAGGAAGCAGGGTGGACAGGGAAAGAGGGAGGCATGGTGGACAAGGAAAGAGGGAAGCAGGGTGGACAAGGGAAGAGGGAAGCAGGGTGAACAAGGAAAGAGGGAAGCATGGTGGACAAGGGAAGAGGGAAGCAGGGTGAACAAGGAAAGAGGGAAGCTGGGTTGACAAGGGGAGAAGGAAGCAGGGTGGACAAGGAAAAAGACGGAAGCTGGGTGGACAAGGGAAGAGGAAAGCTGGGTGAACAAGGAAAAAGACGAAAGCTGGGTGGACAAGGGAAGAGGGATGCAGGGTGGACAAGGGAAGAGCGAAGCTGGGTGGACAAGGGAAAAGGAAAGCAGTGTGGACGAGGAAAGAGGGAAGCAGGCTGGATAACGGGGAAGAGAGAAGCAGGGTGGACAAGGGCAGAGGGAAGCAGGGTGGACAAGGAAAGAGGAAAGCAGGGTGGACAAGGAAAGAGGGAAGCATGGTATAGAAGGGAAGAGGGAAGCAGGGTGGACAAGGGAAGAGGGAAGCAGGGTGGACAAGGAAAAAAGGAAGCAGGCTATAGAAGGGAAGAAGAAGCAAGGTAGACAAGAGAAGATGGAAGCAGGGCATAGGAGGGAAGAGGGAAGCTGGGTGGACAAGGGAAAAGGAAAGCAGTGTGGACGAGGAAAGAAGGAAGCAGGGTATAGAAGGAAAGAGGGAAGCAGGGTGGACAAGAGAAGATGGAAGCAGGGCATAGGAGGGAAGAGGGAAGCAGGGTATGGAAGGGAAGAGGGGAGCAGGATGCACGAGAGGATGCGTTGTATAGTTTTTTGATACCTTGCTGATTTAATTGCTTATCCGTTCACCATTTAGTTTATTGTACGTTAGGCGATAATAATATTTGTTTGATGTATTCATTTATTGTGACAAAATGGCATGACATGAGCTACCAAATTGAATAGTGATATCAAGACACTGATACATAAGCATTCATGTACAAGACAAAAACGCTGCAATAAGAGGATCTATCCATATAAAAAACAAAGATTAATTGAAGAGAAATTTCCATTTATCGTGAAATATCTTTTGGCTGTAAGACTGTTTCTGCCGAATGACACATTTCTACACATTAGGCGATAGCATACAGTTGCAGCATGAGCGGTGATCGAGGAGATCATGTAAGCCGTGGAACCGTCTCGCAAACCAGAGAAGTAATCGGAAGTAACTGTGGCGGGGCCAAAGCCGCTTGTGCCTGATGCAGACTTTGACGAGAGATCAGATTGTGACAGCGGCACTGCTGCTGTACTAACTATATCAGCAAGTACGAGGAGTGCACTGGCAGCATGGCACGGGAGTTTAACCCGTTTACACTAGCCTCCCATCTCCAGTGACGGAAAGTCGGAAGGCATGGTTCAAGTCCTTATGTTAAGCGGATCATGTCCGCCATCGCCCCGAGCTTGAATCGGCGAGGGTGACATCTCATCATGGAAGGCTTTGTGCAGGTCCATGAAGCCGTTGTATAGAAGCGTTATCCTCAAGGGCCTTATAACTAGACAGGGATACCACATGGAGTCCTGTGTATAGTAGTAACCGACGTGGCACGTTCTCTCAGGCTTGTAAACAGCTTCCCCGTAACAATATTGAAATCATAACTTTTCCGCAGTGCCTTGAAATATTTAATAGTTTTTGAATAATCAATATTACAGGTAAACATTATGTCGTAAAAGCAGATTTTGAAGACCTCCTTTCCCGCATCTGACCTCCCACGCTTTGCTTTGCCTTTGGGTGTCAGCCCAGAGTCCGTTGGACCTTTTGGCGCTTCTTTGCAAGAGGACCCCCTTCGGACCCCTCATCATATCATGCTCCACATTGTTTATACGTCATCACATCTTTTCCCCCTGAAGTACGCACCGGAGCCGCGGAGGTCAGCGCTAGCTGGTCGACGCTGCTCCGGTGTGGCGTCTCGTGTACATAGCTAGCTAGGTGCCCCTAGCTTTAGTAGCGCATATACCCAAGATAATGTCGCTACCGACATGTGTTGTACGCGGGCCGGTGCCACCAGATGCCGACATGGCCCCGGCCATTTACTGTAAATAGTGTATATATATTCCCGTTACTATGTCCATACACGTGGGTCTAGGGCCGGCGTGGTGAGTGGTCAGCGCTAGCTGGCCCACGTAGCGCCGGTACCTAGACCAAAATTTAATAAATTGATTTACACCCAAGGCATGTGTCCGACTTGTTTATCTGAAACAAATATGTTTACTTCAAATAATAGAGCGCGGTTTATAAGTCTTATTGAAACGGAACTTATTTAATACGGTAGAAGATAACGTATTTTATTTGCAAAGGGCCCTGGTACACTCCGCATTTCATTTGACTACACATTTGTGTTCTTCATTGTGTTTTTGTGTGTGACTTTTGTTGCTGGTGAATTCAAAGTGTGTCTCGCAGAGCAGGGCACATAGGGCAAGTGCTCGAAGTCTCAGTGACTTATTTTAATAGTTTGTTCAGTATGTGTCCACTTTATATTAAGGTAATGCCTTGTCTTTCCCACATCCAGTGGGTTGGCCATGAGGGTCAAACCGTTGTCGACAGAAGGTGAACGATCCAGTCAAAGCCTGCACACAAGTGCTTTACACTGAAGACTCGCCGCGACCCTAGAAAGCTGCCCTGGCCATGCCCTGCCCCTCCACCCCCCCTCCCCCTCCCACCCTCCACCGCGTCTTTCATGTAGAGTCAGAGAGCAATGCGGTCAGGTCTACAACACAGCGCCAAGTACCGGATGTCAGGCATCAATCGCCCACAATGAGGGAATGACGGTTTCCGTCGTCCATAAGGGATCGTGTATCTCAGACAACAATGAGGACAGAGTGATGAAGAGACATTGGCACCTTCAAAAAGGACGGGAAGACGTATATCTTATGGCTACTCACTTCCAGCGGGGTATACATCTTGGCTGAGGGTGTCAAACACGGTGGATAGATCACCGTGAGAGGTCAGTGCGGTGAAGGTCACTGTGCAGGACGTCATTGTGAGAGGTCAGTGCGGTGAAGGTCATGGTGCAGGACGTCATTGTGAGAGGTCAGTGCGGTGAAGGTCACAGTGCAGGACGTCATTGTGAGAGGTCAGTGCGGTGAAGGTCATGGTGCAGGACGTCATTGTGAGAGGTCAGTGCGGTGAAGGTCATGGTGCGGGACGTCATTATGAGAGGTCAGTGCGGTAAATGTCACTGTGAATGACGTCATTGTTATAAGGTTACTGTGATATGGTCACTGTGAGGTCATGATAAGACGTATTTCTTCTCATCATGTATGGTTTTTCTTGATATAAGTGCATCCTTTTAAGTACATCGCATGAAAAATGTTTTTAAATGTTCTTTGACCCTAAGAAGCCCGTGTCCCAAGTACAACCAACGCCCCTGCGCAGCTCTGTTATGTAAAGCGACCCGTATAAAGACTCTCACGCTGAGTTAATTAATCTAGGCAAGGTGCTTAAATCATCAGCGTTTTTGCTTTCCTTTGCAAAACTTTCACCTCTCCCTTCTCCTGTTAATCGATATGAGACCGCAACTCCCCCTTAAAGCGAGCAGCGCCGCTCGATGGGTAGGTGGCGCTGCGTTCTCCAGGGCGGCGCCCTCGGTGTATCAAGAGGATGACCCGACCACGTGTTTTATGCCTTGCGACCTGCCTACAGGCCGGCCTGGCTGCCAGCCCTGATCGAGCGCCGGGGCGGGGCAGGCCTCCCGGACCTCACTGTGGCATGTCGGCTTGCGGCCCTGCCACACCGCGTCCCAGTGTCTGAGGCTAATATGCAATGGCCGGTTGACCCATTGGCTCCGTACGTGGGCGGTCTTCTCTCACCAAGCCATGTCAACGTGCCTCATGGTGCCAAGGCAATCCTCTCTCGGCCCTGTTGACATGTCAAGCAGTTTTAATGAGATACGGCAGTGTATTGTCCTTCACGTATAAACCAGTTGGCTCAGATTACTAAAGACATTGGTCACAACCCGAATTCGCAAAAACAAGGTTAAGGATCACTGACCTTCATCACACTGAATCTCCTTTTATCACCCTGTGTCTCCCTTTATCACCTTCTGTCTCCCTTTATCATTCTCCATGTATCATTCTCCCTGTATCAGCATGGGTCCCCCTGTATCACCCTATCTCTCTTTATCACCACGGGTTTCCCTTTATCACCCTGTGTCTCCCTTTATCACAGTCTCTCTATTTATCACCATGGGTCTCCCTTTATCACTATATGTCTCCCTTTATCACTCCGTGTCTCCTTGTATCACCCTATGTCTCCCTGTCTTACCCTATGTCTCAGTATCTCACTCTGTGTCTCCCTGTCTCACTCTGTCTCCCTGTCTCACCCTATGTCTCTCTGTCTCACTCTGTCTCCCTTTATCACTCTGTGTCCCCCTTTATCGCCATGTCTCCCTTGATCACCCTGTGCTTTCCTTTATCACCATATGTCTCCCTTTTTTGCAGGCTGTGACACGTTCCGCCGCTGGGTGGCGCCTTCAGTCACTGGCACCTTTTGCCGCTGGTGGCGCTTTAAGGTTCCGGTACGTTTCGCCGCTGGGTGGCGCCTGCAGAATGTGGCAAGTTTCGCCTCTAGATGGCCCCACCAAGCGTCTATCGCCTGTGTAGCACGTCTTTATCTTTGACAACAGAGAGCGCCTGCCATCGTTAGCCTCCCAGACCAAACATGTCATTCAGGGGGCCAGAAATACTTAATGAGTCTCTCTCAGCCAGCGGGGTGTGATTAAGGGAGAACCAAACGATACCCTAACGGCACCACGGCCAGAAGTGGTAATGCCAGTGTCCATGTACAACAAGATATAATAATAGGGGCACGCTAGCTTAGGGGAGAGGGCGTGAGGAGGGTGGTGGGGGGAGGGTGCTAATTGAGGGGTAATACAGGAAGGCACGATGTGTTATATGGATCAGCCACAAGGCGGGCAGTGGGGGTGGGGGGGCATATATTTCTTGCCCTTGCCGTGCGTTATCGCGGCTTGTACTCTAATTATCTGGCATCCATGTAACCGCTATACCGTTGATAATTATGTGAAGATGGTGGATGAGCTGCTATTAGAGAGGTGCCGGTTACATCTAACAATGGGCTAATGTGGCGGCATAGGCTTTCTTCGTCTTGGAGTCACGGGCACCGGGGGGTTGCATAGGGCAAAACAACAGATCATTACAAACAAGAGCGCCACTAGCGGCTTTTTTTGCACACCCGGTAAATCTTTGTCCTGTAAAGTGAGACGACGTCATTATTGCGACTGTCGCACAAAAAAGATACTTTACAACATACGCAGTTGCTGACACGAAGAAGATTATCAGATTACATATTGCACCCCATCCCCTCCTCCTTCCCCCTCTCAACTCCCATGCCTTAATGCACCCTTAAGGCAGTATTGAGGATTCGTTCTGCCAGTGGTGATCTGCCTGCTGGTCGTGACGCTGGCAGCAGGCGAGGCTGAGATGGATGTTCCTTTCATCAATGGCGGTGGGCTGCACACAACATATGTCTTCGACTTTCTGCCTCCACGGCACATCTTTTCAAGCTGGCGATTGTGGGGGGAAATGTACCAAGGAGTCATGTATTTGGCTTGCACCCCCACGCGCCACCTCCTTCCCTCCAACCGTCGGCCATTTACGTACCGATTCATAACCTTGTAAAAAGAAGTGAAACTAATTTACTTATTAATTACTATATTATATAAGGTCAGCCTTTCGTTTACAGTTAAGAGATTACGACGATGTTTACACATGTGCATTTCTCAATGTGTATATTTCGTGTGAACAGGTAACATATAGTGAGAGAGTACAGACTTCGCTTTTCCCAATTTATTTCATTCCGCGTGTGATAATAATCTAAATAGAAACGTAAATTCCGAAATAGAAAAACTTCTGTCAGTAAATGTGTGTATTTGAGTGGTATTAGCTGATACGTAAAGACCTAAGCACAGATATATCTGTTGGGCATATATAGTTTCAGTGATTTATTTTTTCAAAATTGCACGAGGAAACCCTGTAAAGTAAGCGCCATTTCCTTGTGTTTATATACTGAGGCTATGCGTCGTGCTCCAAACCATGGCGGGGCCGGCGCAATAGCTCAGTGGGCTAGAGCGCTCGCATTGGATCCACAACAGCGGCAAAGCATAATTGACCATATTAACGGTATTCTATTCTCAAAATATGTTGTCAACAGGGTTTTTTCGTTAATACTATTAACATATTTCCCTAAATGGCCCCATTGATCGTAATGTTATCTGACTATGTTAGAAGGTTGCTCGAAGGATGGATATTTGATACCACTCAACAAACAACTGGCGAGTTAATCAAATGCTTGCTCCGGGTCGATGATATATGCACAGCAAGACTAATAGCATGAGAACTGACATTGTATTGCCAAATTATAACGGCGGAGTTCCAGGTTCCCGATAAATGTAAATGTTAATGTAAATGTTAACGGAGGTATTAGTTTTAGCGATACTGTGGTTCAAATAATTGAACTCTCCTTGCCTCCGTCCTTCAACAGTTAATTTCAGAGTACAAGCTGTGCGTGACCAACACGTGAGCTATAATGTGAACAAGGGTACGTGTACCAACACGGAAGTTGACCAACATCTCATTACAGACCATTTGATGCATGTACTTTTCTTGCCCTGCTTTTCTTACTACAAGAGGGGTACGTGGTCTACTTCATCTTATGCCAGGGCACTTGACCGTGTTGTGAGCTATGCGTGAGTTAGTCAAAATGTCGAATGGCCTGTCGACTGTATTGGCCTATGGCTAGTGCTCCAAGCTATGTCTGCGCAAGGTGCCCCCTCTCTCCCATCCCAGTCAAGGGGGTTATACAGGAGCTATAATGATCCCCATGTGGCGTTGAGGGTGCCTTTCACACATGCATTTTAAATGCATTGGCCTACAATACTGCCCTCACCTCATACCATGTGTAACAGTGTAACAACTCGTTGTTCGACTCTCTAAGCGTGACACTGCTTGGCTACCACGTGCGAAGAGCATCTGATCACTCTTGAGTGTTTTGTTTTGTTTTGTTTAAATCTTCGCCCACACCCGTAATCTGTGAAGACGGAGCACCCGATAGGTGGAAGACGGATCACCTTACGTTCGTTCCATGTGTTACTGGCATCACTATCTTACATGTAAATATGTTGCTTGTATATATATATTATGTTTATGTAGTTTTGTGTATGTTGCTACCATTATTTGGATTACTGCTACCGGCCCATGAGTTTCTCCTGTTATAATATTTATACTACCCCCTGTTATGCTAAGCAGATATGACTGCTGTATGCAAACGTAAGATATTGTCTCACTCGTATCATATCAACTGTTCTATTTGCTACTGTACCTATCATGTTAATTGTTTATCTCATTTTACCAAAGATGACCTGCAGGTTGTGAAGGAAAATAATCACCCATGGTATTGCACCAATTGTATAACTGAAATATTTGCTTTTAATGGCATAACTGAGATTCAGGCCTTCGAACTTGCTATCTCGTCTAGTAGTGTCAATAATTCCCGTATTCCACTGGTCGAGCTTGAAAAACAGTTGTTTAATCCATTTGAGTTAAACTCGGACCACAACGTGCCGCTAAATGACACTGATCCTGATGTAAATTTCTATGTAGATTCGTCTGTGAGCATGTCAAATTACAAATACTATTTAGAAGACTCCTTCAATGGGTCATGTGACCAAGTTAGACCCGAAGATTTATCATTTTCCATTGTGCATATGAACATCAGAAGTGCTCAGAAAAACTTTTCACAGTTATATTGAAACTCTAACTCATGATTTTACTGTGAAGGTCTTTACTAAAACCTGGTTTAACGACAGTAATGTTGATTGCCATGGTTTGGACGGTTATCTCCCAGTCAATAGTTACCGACAAGACAGAACTGGTCGAGGGGTTTCAATGTTGATTAAATCAGGAGTTAATTTCAGCAAGCGACCGGACTTAGATGTATTTAATGAAAATATTGAAGCTTTATTTGTGCAACTGGATAAAGGAGCTCATGTGAGCCAGAGGTCCATTTTAGTAGGTGTAGTTTACCGACCACCTGATACTAGCATTGTTGTATTTATTGAGCAATTAGACGAGCTATTGCATAAGATTAAATCTGAAAAAGTGGTTTGTTATCTCGCAGGAGATTTTAACATTAATTTGCTCAATATGGACTCACATAGATCTACAGCTGATTTTATCGATTCAATGTTTAGCCATGCGTTTCTACCCGCCATAAGTAAACCAACCAGGGTAACGAGTACCACAGCCACATTGATTGATAATATCTTCACTAACGAGTGCGATATTAACTCTTCCCTGAAAGGCATTATGTATACAGATTTTCCTGTATTTTATATATCACAGTATGTTCAAATTAATGTTGACAGAGTTACTATCATGAAAAGGAATGTAAGTAAGCTGAATGTTGAGAATTTTGTTCATTGTATAACAAATGAAAACTGGGATAATATTTTAGAGACACTCAGCACCCAGGAAGCTTATACTAAACTGCATCGCTCAGTTTCTCTTTTACACGAGAAATGTTTTCCTCTCACTATCTCGAGATCTAAATAACAAAACAGAAAGCCTTGGCTTAGTGCAGGATTAAAGGACTGCATATCTAAGAAAAATCGATTGTATTGTAGATTTATGAGACTAAAAACCAAAGAATCTGAGCATGATTATAAAAAAAATATAAAAATAAGCTTTTATCCACTCTTAGAGCAGCTGAAAAAACGTATTATCAGTCCGCCATAAAAGCCAATCAAAATAACTTGTTTAAGATGTGGAAAACTATTAAATAGGTAGTAAACAAAAAACAGGGTCAAAAGTTTCAAACGACATGTTCGATTAGAGGAGGACTGATTACAGATAAAAGCCAAATTGCTAATGAGTTTAATAACTACTTTGTTAATGTTGGCAAATCTATAACAAAAACAATCCCCAATAATGGGGACTCCCCACTTACGTTTATGAAAGATACCAATAATAAGTCGCTTTTCCTCGAGCCAGTCGCTAGTAGTGACGTCCGGAATGCTCTTGCATCCCTAAAGAATAGCTCACCAGGATGGGACTCGCTAACTGCCAAAGTAATCAAAACGATTATAGATCCCCTCACCCAACCCTTAACCCATGTAATTAATCTTTCATTTAGTGAAGGGATTTTCCCCGAAGAACTTAAACGTGCAAAAGTAACACCTATCCTGAAAGGGGGGGATGATAAATTATTTACTAACTATAGGCCAATTTCAATTCTTCCAACATTCTCTAAAATGTTCGAACAGCTGATGCAGAAACGTCTAATCAACTTCATTAACAAGTATGACTTACTACATAAAAACCAATTTGGTTTTAGATCAAATCACTCTACTACCTTGGCCCTTTTACTTCTGCAAGACAAACTAACAACTGCTATGGAATTGGGACAAACTACGGTTGGTATATTTCTCGATTTTTCGAAAGCCTTCGATACTATTGACTATGATATATTGTTTCAAAAGTTAGACAGATACGGCATAAGAGGGCTTGCATTAACTTGGCTAAAAAGTTATCTGAACGCCAGAGAACAGTTTGTAGTTTACAATAATACATCTTCGAACCGATCTCGAATAGTATGTGGAGTTCCGCAAGGTTCTGTACTAGGTCCACTTTTATTTCTTCTATATATTAATGACTTAATGAATGTGAGTAAGCAATTGTTTGGAATCTTATTTGCTGATGATTCTAATTTCTTTATATCAGGCAAGGATATAAACAAAACGATTGAAACGCTGAATGGAGATTTAAAGCAAATACAGTACTGGTTACAAATTAATAAGCTTTCTCTCAATCTCGATAAAACTAATTTCATGGTTTTTAAACCCAAGCGAAAGAAAATTAGTATCCAGAGCAATGTCATTATTTCTAGCCAAATTGTTGTGCAAACTACTACCACGAAATTTGTTGGTGTACAATTAGATTGTGACCTGTTGTGGAAACATCATTTAGATTATATTAAAGGCAAATTGGCAAGGGCGCTTGGAATAATAACTTGTGCAAGGAAAATTTTAACCAATGACACCCTCCAAATTTTATATAATTGTTTTGTATCTCCATATCTATCATATTGTATTGAAGTATGGGGAGCCTCGTGTAATAGCTATTTAACCCCTCTTATCATAATCCAGAAAAAAACAGTCCGCATATTGTCTGGAGTTAATAAATGGGCCCATTCAGCACCGTTATTCGTAATGAATAAGGTTCTACCGCTCACATCATTATACGAGTTTAGCGTTTTATTATTTATATTTAAACAATACAATGGATTGCATCTCTTATCATAAAAGATTTGTTTACAAGAAATGCTGACATACATAAATAGAACACTAGAAGGTCGCAGCTATTACATGTTCCTAAACATAAGTGTCAATTGACGAAAATATCTATGAAATATAATGGGATATATATATTTAATAAATGGTTTGGTAAGTTAAACTTTCAATCATCGCTTCACCTTTTTAAGCGAAATACTAAGGATAGCTTGCTAAAGACAATCGATACGAGTGATTCAACCAATGCTAACGTTAATTGAATGTGTAAGTAGCCATAATTTGATGTGTATTGCAGCGCAACGATTGGGTCAAATCGATATACAATTCAGATTGTCGAATTACTGTTACCATTTGTCCCGTTTTTTTTTTTTTTTTTTTTCCGTGTTTTTCTTTTTCTTGTTTTTTTTTTTTTTTTTTTTTCTTAGCAAATAAGCTTTGGCTTCTGCTCCTTGCCAACCTGTTCCTTATTATGTTGATTTATGTACTATCCATGGCAATAAAGATTCTTATATCGCATTGAGTGTTCTGGCCACCTGAGAGCCTAACGGCACATGGATCGGTGGTTCGAGCCCCGCTGTGGCCATGTCCGTGTGGTCGCAAGATCCCATGTCTTTCTTCGCAAAGAGTAGGGGGTTACCCCCGGAGACATGGCTCCACCCTCCCTTCCTTCTCCCATTGACGCGATATGACCAAAAGTGGTTAAAGCGTCAGGAATATACACCCAACCAACCAACCAACCAAAGCCTGGCAATAAGAAAGACTCATACACAACTCTCACGTCACAAAATCGAAATGATGCTTGTTAAAATGGCCCAGCAATGGCTTTCACAACAACGTGACCTTTCCACAGCGATGGCGGACGCAGCCACTGACTCATCATAGTAACTGTTGAGTACTGACATGACTCAACTAGGTCTCTGCCTCTCCATGCCAGATACGGCATCCGTTTGTCTGGAACCCAGTCGTTATAAATCCTTCATTCCTTATTTTATCGGCAGCCCCATCACCACGCCAGACAATATCACAATTGTCCGAACACACTCAAGTCCTTTCTCCGCCACTAACCCGCAGCGGGACTGCCTGCGTATAGATAGTGGGATGAAGGAAACCGTGCCTCGCAGCAAATCTTCCTAATGTTTTAATCTTGCTGTGTCTCGGGCCGTTTGTGCTTAGATCTTCTTCCCATGCCTAGCGAGGTATGATATGATAATCCTGCCCGCAACTAACAGACTAATCCTTTTCTCATCACATCTCCATGCTAATCACGTTAAATCATTAGGTTGGAATGCCGAGGGGCGCACTGAGCCTCAGAGCCACGAGCATGGATACCAGCGCCGCCAAGTGGACACCAATGGCATCAGTATTGTTTGGACTGTCTTTGGCTAAACTGTTGGAATCTGCCTGGTGGTCATCTGACTGCAGGCGATTGCCAGTGTGCCCAGTGAATACCATCACCCATCCCTCTCCCCTCTTCTCTCTTCCTACCAATGGCTTTCTCACCCCTCCCTTTCACCCTCAAGACAAAGGCGTGGCGTCACACTTTTTTCAATGTTGGCGAAAAGGCAGTGCCAACCCATGGAATCAGGACACACCGTTAAGTGCTGAAGTAACACCCGGTAACGACCAGCCACAGACGCAGACCCAGGGTATACATATTGTATACAATGTTTTTGCTATATGGCACCCCACGTCGTTCACCATCAATCCTTATTTATCCGTTTACTTATTTATTTACTTACCTAATTCGCATCGAGATGATCCGACCATCACCAGGAAGCGATATGGTCGCTGATACGGCCATTACATCATCGCCCCACAAAGCAGCAAGACAGACACAGGCGTGATCGGTGGGGGCGGCGGTGGGGGGGGGGGGAGGGGGGCGGTGCCGGGAATAGGGGCCGGGAATAGGGGCCGGGAATAGGGGCCGGGGGGCTGATTTATACCAAAACAAAAGCTGGCTCCGACTGACTGAATCACTGAGGCGTCGTTTTGGTATTCGCGTCAAACAGTCTGCTCGGTCTGGACATTGATGGCTATTAGAAAGCCCTGGCTGTGGGCGGTGATGATGAATGTGTCCAGGTGTGATGGGGTTATCAACGGCCTCTTCCTTCCATCTGGCGGAGGGGTAGACGGGAGGGGTGGGGCGGGGTCGGGAGAGGGGTTAGGTGGGTGGGGGGAAGGATGGGGGGGCCGCATTTGGGGGGGGGGGGTGGAGATTGGCGGGGCGGGGCGGGGCGGGGCGGGGTGGGGTGGGGCTGAGGACGTAAGCCGCTGTCTGTCGCCGCTGAGGCAGGGGGGTTGCCACGGTTGTTATTGTGCCCTTCTCGGTGTCTGTGACATACAGAGCCGCCGGCCCCATGGATTACCTGTCCGGCCGCCTCACCCAGGCACCATAGTTGTTCCATGTAGCACTTACCGATACCTCTATTTTGAAGAGGCTTATTTACCGCTAACGAGAGTCTACCATTTGAGATATCGTGGGAAGAGCCCGCGCGAGCTTTCCCCCTACCCGCATAATACATAAAGGGTAAAGAAGCGGCTGGGTTTGAACAGAAAAAACATCAAACAATAATACATCACAGTCATTCTCTCAATGACAGACATCAAAGCGAGACTTGGAAATTACAATCCTAGAGACCATGTTACAATGCCTGACGCACTCAACGCAGTTGCGGGTCTCTCTGGTCGTCGGGGGCCGGCCGGATAGCTCAGTGGATTAGAGCGCTCGCATTGAGTGTTCTGGTCACCTGAGAGCCTAACGGCACGTGGATCGGAGGTTCGAGCCCTGCTGTGGCCATGTCTGTGTGGTCGCAGGATAAAGATCCCATGTCGTTCTTCGTAAAGAGTAGGGGGTTATAACCGGGGACATGGCTTCACTCTCCCTTCCTTCTCCTATTGACGCGATATGACCAAAAGTGGTTAAAGCGTCCTGAATATACAACCAACCAAGAGGTTGATGGCAGAGGGGCATTCACACACACAGTCCGGTCTACATATCTTACGGGTCATGACGACACGGGCTAAAGTACACGGTAACACATCTTACGTGAGAGTGCGACAAGGGTCACATAACACGGTAACATATTCTACGTGAGATTGCGACACGGGTCACAGCACACGGTAACACATTGTACGGGTCATGGCGACACGGGCTGCAGAACACGGTAACACATCCTACGGGACAACGTGACACGGGCTACAGAACATGGTAACACATCCTACAGGACATGGCAACACGGGCTACAGAACACGGTAACACATCGTACGGGTCATGGTGACACGGGTCACAGAACACGGTAACATATTCTACGTGAGATTGCGACACGGGTCACAGCACACGGTAACACATCGTACGGATCATGGTGACACGGGCTACAGAACACGGTAACACATCCTACGGGACAACGTGACACGGGCTACAGAACCCGATAACACATCCTACAGGACATGGCAACACGGGCTACAGAACACGGTAACACATCCTACAGGACATGGCGACACGGGCTACAGACCACGGTAACACATCCTACGGGACAAGGTGACAGGGCTACAGAACATGGTAACACATCCTACAGGACATGGCAACACGGGCTACAGAACACGGTAACACATCCTACAGGACATGGCGACACGGGCTACAGAACAAGATAACATATCCTACGGGACAACGTGACACGGGCTACAGAACACGGTAACACATCCTACGGGACATGGCAACATGGGTCCCAGAACACGGTAACACATCCTACGGGACATGGCAACACGGAACATGGTGACACGGGCTACAGAACACAACAACACAACGTACGGGACAAACACGTTGTTGGGTATTGCAATGGCGCACACTCTGTGAGTGTAAAAAGATCGCCTCCTGGAGATGGTTCCCGATGGGGGTGCTGCTGCGTACGCCCCCCCCCCCCCGGCCCACCTTTCCCCCCACCTCCCTCTAACGAGAGCACCCGAGATCCAATTGAAAGAAACACCCTAAAAATCATGGTCGCATGTAGCCCCTCTCCCTCCCCGCTCCCCCGATTCCCCAGTCCCAGAGACCTAGTGGGGGACCCTTGCCCCTTGGGGAGACCTTGCCCCTGGGGGAGCCCCTTCCCCATCCGTCCCCCGCCCGTTCCCCACCTGTCCCCACCCGTCCCCCGCCCGTCCCTGAGACGTATCCCGTTGGGGGCAGACGTGATGAGAAGCGGGAAGTGACCCCGCACACCATCTAGGTCAGCGCACTGTTGACACAGCCAAGGTCAAGGCTCGAGAGAGTGCATGTGAGAGAGAGAGAGAGAGAGGCGGGGTTGGGGTGGGGGGGGGGGGAGGCTACCTCCTGTCCCTAAACACTCTGGGCGTGTCTCTCCAGCAACTGTGGCTCAGCGACGTCTAAAGTCAAGCTAAAGCCGAGATCTCGTGCAGATCTCGGCAAAAAGAACGAGAAAGAAACGAGCACAGCACGCGAGATTGCGCCAAACCGGAAGTGATCACAACATAACGTCTCGCGTTGCTCTGGCTTTTATATTATCGCTCGGATATCACCGACCGCTTATTGGCTGCGACCGGTCACGTGACACAGACCGAACCATCACGACGATGAGCCGTCTAACGGGGATATGTGGCGCAGCCAGAGACACAGAACACTGTGCCTGTGTTGTAGGTCATGGAGAAGGCAGCCCAGAGCGGTGTGTCTGTGTTGTAGGTCATGGAGAAGGCAGACCAGAGCAGTGTGTCTGTGTTGTAGGTCATGGAGAAGGCAGCCCAGAGCAGTGTGTCTCTGTTGTAGGTCATGGAGAAGGCAGCCCAGAGCAGTGTGTGGGTGTTGTAGGTCGTGGAGAAGGCAGCCCAGAGCGGTGTGTCTGTGTTGTAGGTCATGGAGAAGGCAGCCCAGAGCAGTGTGTCTCTGTTGTAGGTCATGGAGAAGGCAGCCCAGAGCAGTGTGTGTGTGTTGTAGGTCATGGAGAAGGCAGCCCAGAGCAGTGTGTCTGTGTTGTAGGTCATGGAGAAGGCAGCCCAGAGCAGTGTGTCTGTATTGTAGGTCATGGAGAAGGCAGCCCAGAGCAGTGTGTCTGCATTGTCGGTCATGGAGAAGGCAGCCCAGAGCAGTGTGTCTGTGTTGTAGGTCATGGAGAAGGCGGCCCAGAGCAGTGTGTCTGTGTTGTAGGTCATGGAGAAGGCAGCCCAGAGCGGTGTGTCTGTGTTGTAGGTCATGGAGAAGGCAGACCAGAGCAGTGTGTCTGTGTTGTAGGTCATGGACAAGGTAGCTCAGAGCACTGTGTCTATGTTGTAGGTCATGGAGAAGGCAGACCAGAGCAGTGTGTCTGTGTTGTAGGTCATGGAGAAGGCAGCCCAGAGCAGTGTGTCTCTGTTGTAGGTCATGGAGAAGGCAGCCCAGAGCAGTGTGTCTGTATTGTAGGTCATGGAGAAGGCAGCCCAGAGCAGTGTGTCTGTGTTGTAGGTCATGGAGAAGGCGGCCCAGAGCAGTGTGTCTGTGTTGTAGGTCATGGAGAAGGCAGCCCAGAGCGGTGTGTCTGTGTTGTAGGTCATGGAGAAGGCAGACCAGAGCAGTGTGTCTGTGTTGTAGGTCATGGAGAAGGCAGACCAGAGCAGTGTGTCTGTGTTGTAGGTCATGGAGAAGGCAGCCCAGAGCAGTGTGTCTCTGTTGTAGGTCATGGAGAAGGCAGCCCAGAGCAGTGTGTCTGTATTGTAGGTCATGGAGAAGGCAGCCCAGAGCAGTGTGTCTGCATTGTCGGTCATGGAGAAGGCAGCCCAGAGCAGTGTGTCTGTGTTGTAGGTCATGGAGAAGGCGGCCCAGAGCAGTGTGTCTGTGTTGTAGGTCATGGAGAAGGCAGCCCAGAGCGGTGTGTCTGTGTTGTAGGTCATGGAGAAGGCAGACCAGAGCAGTGTGTCTGTGTTGTAGGTCATGGACAAGGTAGCTCAGAGCACTGTGTCTATGTTGTAGGTCATGGAGAAGGCAGACCAGAGCAGTGTGTCTGTGTTGTAGGTCATGGAGAAGGCAGCCCAGAGCAGTGTGTCTCTGTTGTAGGTCATGGAGAAGGCAGCCCAGAGCAGTGTGTCTGTATTGTAGGTCATGGAGAAGGCAGCCCAGAGCAGTGTGTCTGCATTGTCGGTCATGGAGAAGGCAGCCCAGAGCAGTGTGTCTGTGTTGTAGGTCATGGAGAAGGCGGCCCAGAGCAGTGTGTCTGTGTTGTAGGTCATGGAGAAGGCAGCCCAGAGCGGTGTGTCTGTGTTGTAGGTCATGGAGAAGGCAGACCAGAGCAGTGTGTCTGTGTTGTAGGTCATGGACAAGGTAGCTCAGAGCACTGTGTCTATGTTGTAGGTCATGGAGAAGGCAGACCAGAGCAGTGTGTCTGTGTTGTAGGTCATGGAGAAGGCAGACCAGAGCAGTGTGTCTGTGTTGTAGGGCATGGACAAGGTAGCTCAGAGCACTGTGTCTGTGTTTTACGTCATGGTAAAGGCAGCCCAGCGCGGCAGCCCAGAGCGGTGTGTCTGTGTTGTAGGTCATGGTGAAAGCAGCCCAGCGCGGTGTGTCTGTGTTGTAGGTCATGGTGAAGGCAGCCCGGAGCGGTGTGTCTGTGTTGTAGGTCATGGAGAAGGCAGACCAGAGCAGTGTGTCTGTGTTGTAGGGCATGGACAAGGTAGCTCAGAGCACTGTGTCTGTGTTTTACGTCATGGTAAAGGCAGCCCAGCGCGGCAGCCCAGAGCGGTGTGTCTGTGTTGTAGGTCATGGTGAAAGCAGCCCAGCGCGGTGTGTCTGTGTTGTAGGTCATGGTGAAGGCAGCCCGGAGCGGTGTGTCTGTGTTGTAGGTCATGGAGAAGGCAGCCCAGAGCAGTGTGTCTGTGTTGTAGGTCATGGTGAAAGCAGCCCAGAGCGGTGTGTCTGTGTTGTAGGTCATGGAGAAGGGAGCCCAGAGCAGTGTGTCTGTGTTGTAGGTCATGGTGAAAGCAGCCCAGAGCGGTGTGTCTGTGTTTTAGGTCATGGTAAAGGCAGCCCAGCGCGGCAGCCCAGAGCAGTGTGTCTGTGTTGTAGGTCATGGTGAAAGCAGCCCAGAGCGGTGTGTCTGTGTTGTAGGTCATGGAGAAGGCAGTCCAGAGCAGTGTGTATGAGTTGCAGTCACGTGACCCCTCTGTGTGCTGCGTACCACTAGCGCCGTTGCACCATCCTGTTTCTTTCATAACACTCGAGCCATGGCAGCACGTGTCTTCACTAAAGCTGCCGACATGACGTCGCTTTCTTTGCACACCATATACATTTACATCTCCATAGGCGCATATTGAAAGCAAACCTGGGGCTGCGAACAAACACAGGTTAAATGGCATTCAGTCAATATCCGCCACGTCACGTTCCTCATGACAAACTATCACTTGCCGCCGGTAATTGGATGATAAAGACCCATAACTGTCATACAACCGCGAGTAACTCTTCCCCGTTCTGTGGGACAAATCGTGCTGTATGACCATCCTTTATCATGTTCCCGCTTCTTTATCGCCCCAGCGACCTTTGATTCCACACCTTAATTAACTTCATCGCATGATTTCTTTAAACAGGCATAATGGTTATACCAACAAGGGTGATGGCTTTCTTTATGTCCTCGCGCCAACCACAAATGCTGGCTGAATGGTTTTGACCGACCAACGCGCCCGATGAACCATTAATGACGACCGCGGGTTTTATGAGGAACCGGAGGGTTTATCAACACACCTGGGTTTTAGATTACCAGTGAATGTGGTCGGGCTGATATATCCAGGCTTTTAACGATCCCTCTGTAACGATATACCTCTTTCCCCAGCACCGCTAGAATGGCACACTGGGAGCAAAGTGGATGGCTCGGATTGGCCATACGTGACAGCGCGAAGTGAGGTCGATGGGTGAACCACGCTCCGTGCCAGTAACACGTGGTCACCATTACATATATAGACATGTACCCCTAATGGACTGCTTTTCATGACAACCCGTCTGCCTCTATTGCTCTTTCGACAGTCATTATTGTTAAATTCTCTTCATCTTCACGTCTGATTCCTACATCTAACCCACACCCTAATCCTTACCCTAACCCACATTTCACTTTACTAAAATCCTCGCTCTAAATTCCCACTCTAATCACACTCTCAGCCCCACTATAACCTCATTCTATTCCCCTCACTAACCCCATATCGGACCCAAATTAAAACCCCTACTCTAACCCCAAATAACTACCCACTCTCTAACGAACATTCTATTCCCCTATCTAACCCCTTCTATAAAACTCTCTAAAACCCCACTCTGAACCCCCATTTTAACCTATACTATAACGACCGCCCCTTTGCGCCCGCCTCCTCTCCCGCCATCCCTTCCCGACCTTTCTTCCTCCCATGACCCCCCCACCTCGTAGGCCATGCTGCTGGACGCGTCCATCCAGTCGTTTCGTACCCTTCCCGTGGCCATGTTGCTGGACGCGTCCATCCAGTCGTTTCGTACCCTGCCCGTGGCCATGTTGCTGGACGCTTCCATCCAGTCGTTTCGTACCCTTCCTGCGGCCATGTTGCTGGACGCGTCCATCCAGTCGTTTCGTTCCCTTCCCGTGGCCATGTTACAGCACTGCCTCCACCCGCCCCCCTGTTATCCGTTTTCCACATCCACATTCTGCAGAGATGGCACCGTACGTAATTGGACGTGAATGCGGCCCCACGCACCACCCTCCCCTGCAGCGTAACCAGAGCAGTGACAGCGAAACACGAGCGACAGCCCCACACACAGGCTCGTGCCCGGACTCTGCAGCAGACGCCAGGCTGGTACCCTTCCTCACGGGTCATCGCCCCGCTTATACAGTGCTCACCCCTTGCAATATTTACACTTATATTTACATTAGCTGTTGTTGCACTGGTGCTTTAACCCTATTAAGTGATCTGTGTATCTCCACGTGGCGAATATTATGTTAGTCCCTATTTCTATTAACTGATTCCTCCATTCTCTAGGACTAGAGCTAGGAATGGACTGAATCATACCATAACAGTCTCCAAACGTTATCTTTAAATTAATTATGACGTAACTAAATTTAGTAAATTCACTCAAAATATGTTATATTATATTTGAAGGAACGAGTCGTCAGCCCAGGGCATTATGGGAAGGCTTGTCTCTGTCGCGCACCGACGCTGTGGTTTTAATTAGATTGAATGCCATCAGATAACACGTGTTGCTATCTGATGTCATGGCTTTGACCTTCAATTATCGCCCACTGACCCCCCCCCCCCCCCTCTTCCGGTATCCATCTGTCGGAACTGGACACCAATGAACGCCTAGCGTGCATTAGCAAACGAGGTTCACGGTAGGAGCGAGAGCCTGTTGGCTAGGTGGGTGGGTCGGGGGAAGCGGGGTTACACTTCGTCACTAAGCGACAGCAGTCCCCAAAGGTAACTAGTGGTTACCCGAATGTAATCCATCTATTTCGCTGCAAAAGTCACTCTGTGTAGGAAATTAAAGATAATGAAGTGATTAACAAATGGGTCCATGGCTTGTTACCGCTGGCTGAAAGCTTTTACGTACCGCTGATGGGGGGTAATCACGCAACCGGCGCCAGACTAAGTAGCTTTAAATATGTGGCGAATAGGGATGTCAATGGATTAGCCACGGAGGGCATGAAATAAGCGTTGTTTAAAGAACATGAATCCGCAACAAGTGGATTGTTTAAGGCGGTGGCTGGGGGACAGGTTAGCAATGGGGATGTGGAGAGAACAGTGATATATGGTGGAACAAATATACGTACGTCCCCATCACGACGACATCCACGTGGCCTTTGCGCACAACATCTTACCCGAAACTTCCCGTTTCAGTATTATCAAAGTACCACGTGTGCATCACCATTTAGGATGCCGACGTCTTTATGTGTTTCAATACTGATGGAATCAACCCTTAATCTCTGTGCTGTAAAGTGGTTGATAGATGTCGGTGGAGGGCAGGAGGGGGGCTGCTGGTTGTGGAAGCTATTTAAATCGGTAAGTGGGTAGTAGTTGTTTCGTCGTCATCTGCCTTGGTGCGTAGGATTGCTTACTATTGTGCAGGTACCATTGTGGCCGCAGCGCGGTTAACCACGATGATAGCATTGAACTCAAAGCACGATAGAACGGTGACACAACCTTTGTCAGGGCTTTGTCAGCCGGTAGTCAGTACATTGTCTGCGCTTTATCTCTCATCTGTCAGACCTTTGTTTGTCTTTTGTGTCTGTCCTTCATCAGCCGTTTGTCAACCCTTAGTTGTCCTTTGGCTGTCCGTTGTTGGTTCTTCTTCATCCCTATGTCAGTCCTTTCTCCGTTCTATGTCAGCCCTTTCTTCCGTTCTTTGTCTGCCCTTTGTCAGTTGTGAGTCCTTTGTCAGTCCGTTGTTCTGGAGTCAATGTCCAGCATGCGCATCATCTTGTCAACATCTCAATGTCCTTGGGCCAGCATGCGCATCGTCTTGTCAACATCTCAATGTCCTTGGGCCAGTATGCACAATATCTTGTCAACATCTCAATGTCCGTGGGCCGGCACACCCACATTTGTCTTGAATGGACATGCCGCCATGACAACGCACTCAGGGGCAACAGGTGCGGCCAGCTCTCCTGTATCACCTGTCTGAGAGCGGCGTGGTCCCCTACCCCCCCCCCCCTCACGGTCAACCACTGCCCGGGGCTAGCTATCAGACTGCCTGGTCGCTACCCACTTACAGCACCGTCCACAATCTCCTGCAATATGCCGTTAGGGTGTTATCACAATGTGGATTGTTTGGGGAGATCTCATCCTGTTCGGTGACGGTGGTGGAGATCTCGGGCAAACTGCATGAACGTACCCCTTGGCGACCCCTTTGGGTGAGTTCGGATATGCGATCGGAGTAATCGGCGCGGATATTTGGAGCATGCGGACTCAGTCTTTCCGCTAATAGGCGGATCAATATTAACCGAACGCAAAATCCGCGGTCCGCGTGAATGTTGCACTTGCTGGACTGCACAAATTTTGAAGATCGTTAAATGGCGCCATAAAATAAATCAACGGATACGTATTGTGTTCTTTATCTTATTCTCGTTGTCATAATATTATTTACAGTTTTTTTGCAGGACGCAATACTACTATATATATATTAAATGTATTGTGCGGCCTGGACGCTATGTTGGAAATCCTCGTGATCCTCCTCTGGGTGGGGAGTAAGGTCTGGGAGTAAAATGTATCACGTGACCATCCTATCGGACCACAATCTCCGCGTTCGGTTATGCATTCCGCGGAGTCCGACTACTCCGCCCGCAAACCCGAACTCACCCGTTGTACTGCCTGTGAACCGTACTCTGGTCACTACATCGTGCCCTGTAACATCATTGTATCCATCTCGCCTGGAGTGTCACTGTGCCAGTCTACAACACACACTAGAAATCTGCTGAGCCCGGCAGCCAATTCAGTCCGGTTCACGATTGCCATTTTACTACTAACATTATTACGCTGACGGCCATAGAGACTTTGTGCAGGTGTGACAGGAACAGTCTTTGTGCCCTGGATATGTGCCTGGTTGGAGACGATCCTCATGATGAGCTAACAAAGACATCATATCATTGCTCAGGCTCCTAATAGCCAACAAAGACATCATACCAATGTTCAGGCCCCTATTAGCCAACAAAGACATCATACCAATGCTCAGGCCCCTATTAGCCAACAAAGACATCATACCATTGATCAGGCCCTGATTAGCTAACAAAGACATCATGTCATTGCTCAGGCCCTGATTAGCTAACAAAGACATCATGCCATTGCTCAGGCCCTGATTAGCTAACAAAGACATCATGCCATTGCTCAGGCCCTGACTAGCTAACAAAGACATCATGCCATTGCTCAGGCCCTGACTAGCTAACAAAGACATCATGCCATTGCTCAGGCCCTGACTAGCTAACAAAGACATCATGCCATTGCTCAGGCCCTGACTAGCTAACAAAGACATCATGCCATTGCTCAGGCCCTGATTAGCTAACAAAGACATCATACCATTGCTCATGCCCTGATGAGCTAACAAAGACATCATACCATTGCTCAGGCCCTGATTAGCTAACAAAGACATCATGCCATTGCTCAGGCCCTGATTAGCTAACAAAGACATCATGTCATTGCTCAGACCCTGATTAGCTAACAAAGACATGCCATTGCTCAGGCCCTGATGAGCTAACAAAGACATCATGCCATTGCTCAGGCCCTGATTAGCTAACAAAGATATCCTACCATTGCTCAGACCCTGATTAGCTAACAAAGACATACCATTGCTCACGCCCTGATTAGCTAACAAAGACATCATGCTATTGATCAGACCCTGATTCGCTAACAAAGACACCATGCCATTGCTCAGGCCCTGATTAGCTATGATGTCAGATCGATAAAATGCAGTTATCGCTTCCTTTTTTGGACTGGCGAGGTGCAAATTCGCAGTTTGCGTCGTGGAGATCATTTCCACATCACGTTTCTTTTGATCTGTAGCCGAAATGTAGCAACGAATGTGACTTAATATACAACTGAAAGTTCATTCTTAATGGTGAATACTTGATATTTCCAATAATAATGTGTGTTTTTATCACTTATGGGAAACAACGAGCCAGCGGCCTATGTGGCAGAAGACTTATTAAACCATAACATAGCAATGACAAGTACAGCCGTCACTTACCATTGCAGGTCAGGTCTTCTCCCAACCATGTTGACCCTGGCGCTGCTTGCTGCCTTCCCTCCCTCAGGCTCGAGCCGTAACAACCCAGGGCAGATCACCAGGCGACTTTTCTCCAAGGTCACAGCCAACACATTGTGCATTCATGGGGGCCGAACCGCGAGGAATGCCGGGAAGGGCAAGGACCCACCGCGCCTAATCACAGCAACAGTCTTTTCTCCCGAATTTCCGGTCACCTTTTGCAATGAGTAGCGCACTCGGGGGTCAGGTCCATCGAGCTTTTATTGAATTCTTCGTTGGCGTTTGCGTGGAAGAGGAAGGTAGGGCAAGGGAGGAGGGAGGGGGGTGAGGGGATGGGTAGTGGTGATACAGGACATGCCTCCGTCCATCGCTTCCGCAATTGTCAGGGTGATCTATCTTAGGACCAACATGACCCGACACCCGACTTGTTGGGGTTATTTGCCCCGGTGATAAACGGGCTCGGATGGGTCCGTAGAGATTGCTTAAGCCTTGCTGTAAACGTTAAAACCAGGATCTTGAGATATATGTCTCCATATGTGAGGCCCACAACGTGCTGGCTTCCAACATAAATAAAGTCCTATGCCTACAACGTCCGCTCTGCTCGGCAATATTCTGGCTTACAACAAATACCAACATGAATGAAGTCCTATGCCTACAAACGACCGCCCCGCCTCGTCAACATTCTGGCTTACAACAAATACAAACATAAATGACGTCCTATGCCTACAATGACCGCTCTGCTCTGTCAACATTCTGGCTTACAACAAATACAAACATAAATAAAGTCCTATGCCTACAACGTCCGCTCTGTTTTGTCAACATTCTGGCTTACAACAAATACCAACATAAATGAAGTCATTAATGGATACTTATTGATATATATATATATACCACAGTATGCAGTCCACTATTGATATTTATGAAAATCTATATGCAAATAGATGTTGGCTTTATACTTAGCAGGGAAGGTGAGGGGACATGCGCCACGTACAAATATGAAAATCACGGATCTACGGATCATTATAGTTTACTATGTATTATTTACTATGTAATAATTACTTAGTTCAGCAGATATTTCTGAAATTATCTAAATACATATAGTGAAATACAAGTTATAATAAGACGTTATATAAAGATCACTATTTACGATACTTAAAAATGGCTCGTAAATATGGATCATCATGTAAAACTAATTACAATATGGCTTAATGATATGTTCATTATATACGATATTTAAATGGCTAGTAAGCAGATCTCATCTAGTTGCATACTGTATTATTATTGCTTAAACCTAATGACCTATATCAGCAGGCATTTTGTTAAATTATGTTCAGACCCTGATGAATCGCGTCGATGCAAAGTGGAAGCGGCGTGGAGGAGGTGGTTTATTTCGTTGGTGGTTGAGAATCCAGTGACCCCGCCGTCTAAACTGCTGCTACATCGTCTCGCGGTTGACGCCAATCAGTAAACAATCCGCGTTGTCAGGGGGTTCCACTTGGACGAGTCCATTCGTTCCATTGACCATTGGGTAGGGGTGATACCAAGATGTAGTCCTATAATGTAGCACTCCAATAATTCTCCGAAAAGCCATCAAGTAAATTCCGATTAATCGGAATTATTATATAAAAATACTTTGTGTAAATATCAAAGGCAATGCAATGATCGTAATTACACGTACACACACTCCACCGGCCCGTAGTGGAGGCGTTTGTAATCACTGTGATGTTGATGTATACGCTGAGATAGTTTCTCACCGAGAAGGCGGATTGCGCCTGGGGCACTGACCCCCAGCGCAGGGCCTGTATGCACACACCAACCGTCTTGGCCCCAAATAGAAAATCTGGAGTCAGCTAATGTCCAGCAAAAAAATGTGGATATGTGGACCTACTTAGTGGTAAACAAATATACTTAGCGCACAACATTTAATATCGTTCAGAAAGAAAAAAACATTTCACGTTTATTTCTAAGAAGGAATCATGGTATCCGCAAACTGCGATAAAACAGATAATAATACATTACATCATCAGGTATATGCTATTATTTCGTCAAGTAAAGTAGGAATGTGATATATATTGCTTTAATGGTCTAAAACTTTCACTCATAATAAACATAACACTATTGCACAGGGGTTCGCTTGGATGTTTATTTCGTACCAACCAATCATTGTATATTAGGTAGGTTGTTGAAGATAGAACGACATCAATATGAAAGAAAGAAAGACGCTGATAACTATGGTTGGTCTTGAATATCATTGAATGAATTGTGAATCCTACTGTCACGAACTGGCATGGAAAACCAAGCCAAACATGGAGGCCAAGAGCACCATTAAAGGAACCAATGCTAAAGGTAATGATGAAAGAACCAATGCCAAAGATAATGATGGAAGCACCAATGCTAAAAGTAATGATGGAAGCACCAATGCTAAAGGTAATGATGGAGGAATTAATGCTAAAGGTAATGATGGAAGAACCAATGCTAAAGTTAATGATGGAAGAACCAATGCTAAAGGTCATGATGGAAGAACCAATGCTAAAGGTAACGATGGAAGAACCAATGCTGAAGGTAATAATGGAAGCACCAATGATAAGGGTCTAGTTGAAGAAGCCATTGCTGAAGTACTCTGCTGCTATGGTAATGATGGCGACCCCTTGACAGTGGATGTGAATGAATTTTGCCTAATGCTGCCCGGGTGATTCAGTTTACCCAGACAAATACGCCATTACTAAAGAACTTTATCGTTAAATTTCACCAGAAGGTGTCCCACCCGTGGCACCAGACACGTAGCTCACTGTGAAAGATATCTTCTCGGTCGACGCTATGGGTATCCATTTTGAAATGGAATGACTGAGTGCCACAGACGTCACCTCTGGCAACCCCGGTCTCACGATAATCCAACTGACACGGGAAACGTTTCATTTAATCGGTGTGACAACCTGGTGACTTACGTCGAGGAGGCCCTCCTGTCATTGACCTTTAAAGGTTGACCCCTGGCTGAGTCGGTGAGCGACTTATAACCCACATCACAGACGTCACGTAGATATGATGGCTTTTTTTAGACGTTTTGGGGGCTGATCTGATTACTTCCGCTCCCCCTGGCTCTTCCAAACAGCCCCTTTCTCTCAATTCCCTCCCTTCCCCACCCCCGCAACCCTACTACCCCTGTCTTTCCCAGCAGCGCTTCTCGTTCTTCCTGTCTCCCGGATCCGCTGCGCCGCGGCAGCAATGTCTGAAGGAACACGAGATATCCATCACAGACACCGTGTTCACAGACTCTGGCTAAGTGTAGTGATCTGGCGGGCGGGAGGCAGCCAGGGTAGCCAGTAAGTATGTACCCACCTCCTAAGCGACCGGTATATTCGATTCTTATCAGCATGCCTCTGAGGTTTCCTTGGCCGTGGACGTTGGCGGGAAGACGCGTCACTACCCTGTGCTGTGGCACATCATATTTTTAGTTTGATGTGATGGATATGGTAATTATCCGGTTTAACGGATGTCCTTTTGATGTTAGCCCAATCTAAGCAAAACCAAGTCCAAGCCGTATACACCTTGCCCGGTACCCTGCTACAGTGGTTAGTAACGCATTATGTATAAGTAGTCAGTTGAAATTTTTGCATGAGATCTCTGCAATTAGTCACTAATGCAACATTATATTTCCCCGGAGGAACTTTTTAAACGTTTTGGATGGAAATGATCCCTCTAAGTTCCAAGAACCAACTTGTAGTGTGCAATAAATAACAGGGCGTGTTGTTAAGCCGCTTTTTTGGTCGAACTGGTTCATCTTGTGCGGCAAAATGTGGTTATCTCGTGTACTACGTCATCTAAATGAGGGCATCATGGAGCAGAGAGGACGAGAGGCGCACGGAGCAGAGAGGACGAGAGGCAATGATGACTGGCGCACGGAGCAGAGAGGGCGAGAGGCAATGATGACTTGCGAATGGAGCAGAGAGGACGAGAGGCAATGATGACTGACGCATGGAGCAGAGAGGACGAGAGGCAATGATGACTGGCGCATGGAGCAGAGAGGACGAGAGGCAATGAGGACTGGCGCATGGAGCAGAGAGGACGAGAGGCAATGATGACTGGCGAATGGAGCAGAGAGGACGAGAGGCAATGATGACTGGCGCATGGAGCAGAGAGGACGAGAGGCAATGATGACTGGCGCATGGAGCAGAGAGGACGAGAGGCAATGATGACTGGCGCATGGAGCAGAGAGGACGAGAGGCAATGATGACTGGCGCACGGAGCAGAGAGGACGAGAGGCAATGATGACTGGCGCACGGAGCAGAGAGGACGAGAGGCAATGATGACTGACGCATGGAGCAGAGAGGACGAGAGGCAATGATGACTGGCGCATGGAGCAGAGAGGACGAGAGGCAATGAGGACTGGCGCATGGAGCAGAGAGGACGAGAGGCAATGATGACTGGCGAATGGAGCAGAGAGGACGAGAGGCAATGATGACTGGCGCATGGAGCAGAGAGGACGAGAGGCAATGATGACTGGCGCATGGAGCAGAGAGGACGAGAGGCAATGATGACTGGCGCATGAAGCAGAGAGGACGAGAGGCAATGATGACTGGCGCACGGAGCAGAGAGGACGAGAGGCAATGGTGACTGACGCACGGAGCAGAGAGGACGAGAGGCAATGATGACTGGCGCATGGAGCAGAGAGGACGAGAGGCAATGATGACTGGCGCATGGAGCAGAGAGGACGAGAGGCAATGATGACTGGCGCACGGAGCAGAGAGGACGAGAGGCAATGATGACTGGCGCACGGAGCAGAGAGGACGAGAGGCAATGATGACTGACGCATGGAGCAGAGAGGACGAGAGGCAATGATGACTGGCGCATGGAGCAGAGAGGACGAGAGGCAATGAGGACTGGCGCATGGAGCAGAGAGGACGAGAGGCAATGATGACTGGCGCACGGAGCAGAGAGGGCGAGAGGCAATGATGACTGGCGCACGGAGCTGAGAGGACGAGAGGCAATGATGACTGGCGCACGGAGCAGAGAGGACGAGAGGCAATGATGACTGGCGAATGGAGCAGAGAGGAGGAGAGGCAATGATGACTGGCGCATGGAGCAGAGAGGACGAGAGGCAATGATGACTGGCGCACGGAGCAGAGAGGACGAGAGGCAATGATGACTGGCGCACGGAGCAGAGAGGACGAGAGGCAATGATAACTGACGCACGGAGCAGAGAGGACGAGAGGCAATGATGACTGGCGCACGGAGCAGAGAGGACGAGAGGCAATGATGACTGGCGCATGGAGCAGAGAGGACGAGAGGCAATGATGACTGGCGCATGGAGCAGAGAGGACGAGAGGCAATGATGACTGGCGCACGGAGCAGAGAGGACGAGAGGCAATGATGACTGGCGCACGGAGCAGAGAGGGCGAGAGGCAATGATGACTGGCGCACGGAGCAGAGAGGACGAGAGGCAATGATGACTGGCGAATGGAGCAGAGAGGACGAGAGGCAATGATGACTGGCGCATGGAGCAGAGAGGACGAGAGGCAATGATGACTGGCGCATGGAGCAGAGAGGACGAGAGGCAATGATGACTGACGCACGGAGCAGAGAGGACGAGAGGCAATGATGACTGGCGCACGGAGCAGAGAGGACGAGAGGCAATGATAACTGACGCACGGAGCAGAGAGGACGAGAGGCAATGATGACTGGCGCACGGAGCAGAGAGGACGAGAGGCAATGATGACTGGCGCACGGAGCAGAGAGGACGAGAGGCAATGATGACTGGCGAATGGAGCAGAGAGGACGAGAGGCAATGATGACTGGCGAATGGAGCAGAGAGGACGAGAGGCAATGATGACTGGCGCACGGAGCAGAGAGGACGAGAGGCAATGATGACTGGCGCACGGAGCAGACAGGGCGAGAGGCAATGATGACTGGCGCACGGAGCAGAGAGGACGAGAGGCAATGATGACTGGCGCATGGAGCAGAGAGGACGAGAGGCAATGATGACTGGCGCATGGAGCAGAGAGGACGAGAGGCAATGATGACTGGCGCATGGAGCAGAGAGGACGAGAGGCAATGATGATTGGCGCACGGAGCAGAGAGGACGAGAGGCATTGATGACTGGCGCACGGAGCAGAGAGGACGAGAGGCAATGATGACTGACGCATGGAGCAGAGAGGACGAGAGGCAATGATGACTGGCGCATGGAGCAGAGAGGACGAGAGGCAATGATGACTGGCGCATGGAGCAGAGAGGACGAGAGGCAATGATGACTGACGCACGGAGCGGAGAGGACGAGAGGCAATGATGACTGGCGCATGGAGCAGAGAGGGCGAGAGGCAATGATGACTGACGCACGGAGCAGAGAGGACGAGAGGCAATGATGACTGGCGCATGGAGCAGAGAGCACGAAAGGCAATGATGACTGGCGCACGGAGCAGAGAGCACGAGAGGCAATGATGACTGGCGCACGGAGCAGAGAGGACGAGAGGCGATGATCACTCGCGCATGGAGTAATAGAGAGCGACAAGCAATGATGACTTGCGCTTGGAGCAGAGAGGACGAGAAGTAGTGATGGCAATAGACCCACCATAATGCCTGCAGTAGTAAAGAGTTGTTCCACAGTCTGACCTTCACCCACCATAATGCCTGCAGTAGTAATGCGTTTTTCACAGTCTGATCTTGACCCACCTTAATGCCCGCAGTAGTAAGGAGTTGATAACAGTCTGACTTTGACCCACCATACTGCCTGCAGTAGTAAGGAGTTGTTCAAAATTTGACCTTGACCCAGCATAATGCCTGCATTAGTCAGGAGTTGTTCACAGTCTGACCTTGACCCACCATAATACTTGCAGTGATAAGGAATTGTTCCAAGTCTGACCTTAACCCGCCATGATGCCTGCAGCAAACAAAGGTAGTGCCCAGTGTGACCTTGACCCACCATTAAGACCTAATGCATGCAGTACCAAGGGGTGATATTGGGGTACTATCCCTCAATATCTCCACTACATAATTCACTGGGCAGTATTACCTCCACTTCATAACCTATTGTCCTCCATTACCTGCATTTTACGGTTCAATATATCCCTGACGTGCACCTGGTAATCCCCAGCCCCGTTTCTGTCGTCTTAAGGTTTTTCTGCCTGCTGCTACATCGTGAATAACAACAAACCTTGGCCACACCACCATCAGCGCCAAGGCGGTTGGTATCGGCCCTCATATGGTGATGTTTATGAGGCTGTAGGTATCATAGAAGACTTGTTGGTGGCTATGGCTAAGATCACGAACCCACACCTGGATGGTTGGGCGAGAAAACCCTCTGGACCCTCGATGAAACGGGAGCAGGACAACTCCCACCCGAAAAATTCCCCCCCGGTCAGTTCCCCCCCAGATAATTCCCCCCCGGACAACTCCCCCCCGACAACTCCCCCCCCCCCCGGACAATTCCCCCCTAGGACAATTCCCCCCGAACAACTCCCCCGGGACAATTCCCCCCCGGTCAGTCCCCCCCCCCAGATAATTCCCCTCCGGACAACTCCTCCCAGACAATTCCCCCTAGGACAATTCCCCCCAGACACCCCCCCCCGCCCCGAGACAATATCTCGGACACTGTCACCCACATAATCCCAAACGGAGACGCCCCCCCTCCTCCCGCCAATCCCCACCGGTCAAACCCCAACTCAGGATCACAAACACTGTATGTCGTGCGTGTGAAGGAGCTTGGCGCTGTCTGTTCTGTAACACCCGTTAGGTTGCATTGTGGATGCGCAGGTTTCTTATTATATTATCATGTACACTGAGAAGTTCTGTCTCAACAAACCCACAATAAGCCCTGGGCCTTCTGTAACATTAGAATTGGGAACTACATCAATGGCGCAGACGTATTCGAGAGACCCTGTGGCTATGAAGTGGTGGGGCGGGGGGTGTACGCCTATGTTATCGCGGTCACACAAACCCTCCTATAGGACAGATTCGCGGGCGAAATTAAGTTTGTCAGGGTTTTTTCAGTCTCCCAGAGTTTTCGAATATCAATACCGAAAAAGTTGTGACCATTCAAAGCCGACGTGCGAGTTCATATCAAACATATCTGAATAATTCATACTCCTGCGCCGGTATGGGTATTTTGGATACTTAGGCCTGTCTGGTGGGGAAGGGCGTCGGGGCTTTCCAGGGTCGAGCAGTCCTCGATTGTCTGGGGGGGGCATTGTCTGGGGTGGCGTGGGGGGGGGATGTCTTGCTCCTGTTGTCAGGAGAGAAAAGATTTGCCGGGAAGCAGGACAACCCGTTCAACCCGACACCCTCCTCCTCCCTTCGGACAATTGCTTGCCCCCCGACAATTCCCCCACAGGAAAATTCGGACTGCTTTGAACGTGCGTTAACTCGCATGTCGGTTTTGAGTGGTAATAACTTGCTGGGTATTGGACAAAATGAAATTCGCACGCGAATCTATCTTTGCTAAGACCAATTATGTTTTTTAATATACAACATCCTTGCAAAAACGCATTGTGTTTGGCGCCATAGCGCTTCGAAGAGAAGCATGCACCCCCCCCACACCACCCCACCCCACACCGCCCCACGCCACATTCGCGTGGGAACCAGCCTGTCTGTCCGAAACAGACCGCTGGTAACGCGTATCCTCCATTTTAGAAAGGGCCGGAATTCCGGCCTTTTATATCTCTGTTGTCGCCTACGTCCTCAATGCATTTTCACACTCGCGAGCCAGGGCGGCGCTGCGCAAATTGATAGGAAAAAGGCTTCTCGCATTTCTACAAGTTAGTGCTGGGACCCAGCATAAGCCTAATAACACATGAAATCAGGTGATGAAAAGATTTTTCGAAGAGTAAAATGTTTTTGGCTGTATTAAATACACAAAGCTCGTTATTTTTAGGTTCATTCTTGAAAACTATAATGTTGCAAGAAATTACAGCTAATTTGACCGTTTTTCAAGAATCTTGAAATTGCGGCACGGCGCCGTTGTGTCGTGACGGACACACGAGAGCCTGGGTCTATGGTCGGTGGACGCCGTCTAGTTGTGTCACATTGCCTTTGGCATAAAAACACCAATAACGCCATATAACGCTCATCAATGCCTGCAGTGGCATATGCATTACCATTACAAGTAACCGTGTCACTGTTTCTCCAGTAACCGTGTCACTGGGACGCTGTGTCCTTCAACCACCGTCCCTTCCTTATGAATAATGATGCAGACGGTTTATAACCCATAGGAGACGCACACAGACTCACTCATGCATATCCCTCCTACGGATTTACTTGGCGACTTGTACTATGCTTGGAAGCTTGCCGCCGCCATTGGCTAGACGGTGCTACCATTACGATGCGGGCCCTGGTATATATGCTGATCGTCCTCAACACTTACAAGAGCTTCCACGGCGATTAACAGAGGTGCCTTGCTGGTCGTTATCTTGGTGATCTGGGGTGAGGGCCTGGATTTGGCACACTGCCTGTATTATAATGAAAGGCGAGATCCTCAGAAGGTATTTATGGACAAAGCGATATGAATAAGGTAAGCCTGGCTGTACGCTGAATGATGCGTTGGTCTGGTCGGCTGGTTGGGCTTTGTTGGCGGCGACACTGGTAGGTAACGTTTGGCAGGTCGAACCATATGTGTGGCGTGTTCTTTATATAGAGCGGGGCAGAGCATGGGTGGAAGGGACAAGGGCAGGAGGAGGAAGGAGGAGGGAAGGGAGAAGTAGGGAGGAGGGGTGGGCACGAGGACGGAGGAGGGAGTAAGAAGGAAGAAGGAGGGGAGGACACGAAAACGGAGGAGGGGTGGACACGAGGACCAAAGGGGGACTAGGAGGGAGGAGGGGAGGACACGAGGACGGAGGAGGGACTAGGAGGGAGGAGGGGATGACACGAGGATGAAGGAGGGAGGAGGGAGGTGGTAGTGGGAGGAGGGTTGGACACGAGGATGGAGGAGGGAGGTGGGAGGAGGAAGGGTGGACAGGAGGACGGAGGAGGGAGGAGGAGAAAGGAGGGATGAACAGGAGGAAAGGGGAGGGAGGAGGAGGGAGGAGGGAGGAGGGGTGGGCAGGAGGACGGAAAAGGGAGGAGAAGGGAAGAGGGTGGACACGCGGACGGAGGAGGGAGGAGGAGGGAGGAGGGGTGGACACGAGAACGGAGGAGGGTGGAGGAGGAAGGAGGGGCGGACACGAGAACGGAGGAGGAAGGAGGAGGAAGGAGGGAGGAGGGAGGAGGGCGGAGGGAGGAGGGAGGAGGGAGGAGGAAGCGGGAGGAAGGAGGAGGGAGGAGGAGGGAGGGAGGGAGGAGGAGGGAAGAGGGACGAGAGAGGAGGGAGGCGGAGGCAGCGGGGAGTATGATGGAAGGAGGAGTGGACCGGGGGCCAGATGGTGGTGGAGAAAGAGGAGGTGGCAGGGGGAATACGAGCGCCTTATGAAGGGAGCGGAATATAAAGTGTAGAATGAAATGAAAGAACACGGGAGTTGGGAATAGATGGGAGGTGGAGCTAGGCAGAGGACGCACGGAGCGAAGTGATGAGGGGGGCGGGGGGGAGGGGGGAAGGGTGAGGACCGGAATTACCCTGGGAGGGGGTGAACAATTAGACGCCTACGACCTTGGCGCAATGTGCTTGTCAGGTTCAAAACGTCACGTTGACTATCAACTTCAACGCGGGGACATATAGGCGACGGCAGCATGCGCGGTCAATCTGGTAGAAGATGATTCATCACAGCCTATATAGACAGGTGATTTCGCCTTCGCGGCCCCCAGACGCCCTGTCAATCACAACACCCTGACATGGCGGCCTTGGGCGGTAGATTGATTTGACCCCATAACACTAGATAAAATGAAGATGCCACCTTCGTCACGCCGTGTAATCACTCAACTAATCTGAGACGGTCGTAGAGCAAGCGTAAATCACGCCGGCCCAGCGGGAGCCAAGATCTGACGCGGTGAGCCCAATATCTGCAGCTTAGCACCACGGCCAACAGTTTTATATAATACCAATGGGAGCGCTCTACATTTAGCATAATATGCAGACATCTACCAGTTGAGGTTTTATAATGTGACATCACGCCAAGAAAAAATGTGCAGACACGCATTACTCACGACAGACATCATTCTTGTTCTCAGATCTAGCCATCAATTCTCCCTCGTTAAAGAAAACTGCTGGGTAACAAATCCGGCAATTTCGGTCCATTTTGCCGAATTAGAATATTCGCTGTAATTTATCACTTAGGCACAGATAACCGGTATCCCTTTCATTACACCGGCATCTCTTTTACGATACCGGCATTTCTTTTACGACACCGGCATTCCTTTTTGCGACACCGGCGTCCGTTTTTGCGACACCAGATTAATTAAGGCGGATTATGGCCGCAGTCGGCACACTGACACAGAGATGTTGCCACACAGTCACAAAATGCGCCGCGCTTTTATCCCTCGTTATAACCTTATTAATCATATCGCGCAATAAAGACAAAGGAGCCTCTGAGAGCCGAGTGTGAGAGTGGAAGCTGGCAGCATCGATTACATCGGACTCCATCGTGGTGAAAGCGGAAAAACACCAACTGTCGGAGTGGTGACAGTCAGCATGGCATAACACAACAAGCTCGCTCGCCAGACCGTTAACTCCGAGGTAACGACCAGCGCTCACCATCAGTCCTGCCAGAGAGAACCATGTTTTTTTTTTCTACGTTTTTGTTAATTATAAAAGGAGATGTAGATTATGTGCTGGGCACGTGCGAGAAGAAAGAGAAGACCTGTTCGTGTTAAGGCGCTTTACGGGTGCGTGGACCGGCGGCACGGCGGTCATGGTCCCCGGCCTGACCCGCCATCAGCACACACCGCGCCACTGTAAAGTGACTAATAACATGTCGGTAGACGTCATCCGCCACGGGTCGCGCGTGTCTCGTAAAGGTGTCGCAAGCTGTTGGCAAATGAAGAAACTAAATCCCAACAGAACGTTAGTCTCAGTCAAAAGATCTTTCCTAAGGGTAAGGGAGAGGTTTTTTTGTGGATGGGGGAGGGTGAAGCTAGGTGGGCGAGGGAAGAGGGAAGCAGGGTGGACGTGGGAAGAAGGAAGCAGGGTGGACAAGGGAAGAGAGAAGCAGGGTGGACAAGGAAAGAGGGAAGCAGGGTTGACAAGGTAAGAGGGAAGCAGGGTTGACAAGAAAATAGGGAAGCAGAGTGGACATGGACAGAGGGAAGCAGAGTTGACAAGGAGAGAGGGAAGCAGGGTTGACAAGGAAAGAGGGAAGCAGGATTGACAAGGAAAGAAGAAAGCAGGGTGAACAAGGAAAGAGGGAAGCAGAGTGGACAAGGATAGAGGGAAGCAGGATGGACAAGAGAAGAAGGAAGCAGGGTGGACAGGAAAAGAGGGAGGCATGGTGGACAAGGAAAGAGGGAAGCAGGGTGGACAAGGGAAGAGGGAAGCAGGGTGAACAAGGAAAGATGGAAGCATGGTGGACAAGGGAAGAGGGAGGCAGGGTGAAGAAGGAAAGAGGGAAGCTGGGTTGACAAGGGGAGAGGGAAGCAGGGTGGACAAGGAAAAAGACGGAAGCTGGGTGGACAAGGGAAGAGGGAAGCTGGGTGAACAAGGAAAAAGACGAAAGCTGGGTGGACAAGGGAAGAGGGATGCAGGGTGGACAAGGGAAGAGCGAAGCTGGGTGGACAAGGGAAAAGGAAAGCAGTGTGGACAAGAGAAGAAGGAAGCAGGGTTGACAGGGAAAGAGGGAGGCTCGGTGGACAAGGAAAGAGGGAAGCAGGGTGGACAAGGGAAGAGGGAAGCAGGGTGAACAAGGAAAGAGGGAAGCATGGTGGACAAGGGAAGAGGAAAGCAGGGTGAACAAGGAAAAAGGGAAGCTGCGTTGACAAGGGGAGAAGGAAGCAGGGTGGACAAGGAAAAAGACGGAAGCTGGGTGGACAAGGGAAGAGGAAAGCTGGGTGAACAAGGAAAAAGACGAAAGCTGGGTGGACAAGGAAAGAGGGATGCAGGGTGGACAAGGGAAGAGCGAAGCTGGGTAGACAAGGGAAAAGGAAAGCAGTGTGGACGAGGAAAGAGGGAAGCAGGCTGGATAACGGGGAAGAGAGAAGCAGGGTGGACAAGGGCAGAGGGAAGCAGGGTGGACAAGGAAAGAGGAAAGCAGGGTGGACAAGGAAAGAGGGAAGCATGGTATAGAAGGGAAGAGGGAAGCAGGGTGGACAAGGGAAGAGGGAAGCAGGGTGGACAAGGAAAGAGGAAAGCAGGGTGGACAAGGAAAGAGGGAAGCATGGTATAGAAGGGAAGAGGGAAGCAGGGTGGACAAGGGAAGAGGGAAGCAGGGTGGACAAGGAAAAAAGGAAGCAGGCTATAGAAGGGAAGAAGAAGCAAGGTGGACAAGAGAAGATGGAAGCAGGGCATAGGAGGGAAGAGGGAAGCTGGGTGGACAAGGGAAAAGGAAAGCAGTGTGGACGAGGAAAGAAGGAAGCAGGGTATAGAAGGAAAGAGGGAAGCAGGGTGGACAAGAGAAGATGGAAGCAGGGCATAGGAGGGAAGAGGGAAGCAGGGTATGGAAGGGAAGAGGGGAGCAGGATGCACGAGAGGATGCGTTGTATAGTTTTTTGATACCTTGCTGATTTAATTGCTTATCCGTTCACCATTTAGTTTATTGTACGTTAGGCGATAATAATATTTGTTTGATGTATTCATTTATTGTGACAAAATGGCATGACATGAGCTACCAAATTGAATAGTGATATCAAGACACTGATACATAAGCATTCATGTACAAGACAAAAACGCTGCAATAAGAGGATCTATCCATATAAAAAACAAAGATTAATTGAAGAGAAATTTCCATTTATCGTGAAATATCTTTTGGCTGTAAGACTGTTTCTGCCGAATGACACATTTCTACACATTAGGCGATAGCATACAGTTGCAGCATGAGCGGTGATCGAGGAGATCATGTAAGCCGTGGAACCGTCTCGCAAACCAGAGAAGTAATCGGAAGTAACTGTGGCGGGGCCAAAGCCGCTTGTGCCTGATGCAGACTTTGACGAGAGATCAGATTGTGACAGCGGCACTGCTGCTGTACTAACTATATCAGCAAGTACGAGGAGTGCACTGGCAGCATGGCACGGGAGTTGAACCCGTTTACACTAGCCTCCCATCTCCAGTGAAGGAAAGTCGGAAGGCATGGTTCAAGTCCTTATGTTAAGCGGATCATGTTTTGTCCGCCATCGCCCCGAGCTTGAATCGGCGAGGGTGACATCTCATCATGGAAGGCTTTGTGCAGGTCCATGAAGCCGTTGTATAGAAGCGTTATCCTCAAGGGCCTTATAACTAGACAGGGATACCACATGGAGTCCTGTGTATAGTAGTAACCGACGTGGCACGTTCTCTCAGGCTTGTAAACAGCTTCCCCGTAACAATATTGAAATCATAACTTTTCCGCAGTGCCTTGAAATATTGAATAGTTTTTGAATAATCAATATTACAGGTAAACATTATGTCGTAAAAGCAGATTTTGAAGACCTCCTTTCCCGCATCTGACCTCCCACGCTTTGCTTTGCCTTTGGGTGTCAGCCCAGAGTCCGTTGGACCTTTTGGCGCTTCTTTGCAAGAGGACACCCTTCGGACCCCTCATCATATCATGCTCCACATTGTTTATACGTCATCACATCTTTTCCCCCTGAAGTACGCACCGGAGCCGCGGAGGTCAGCGCTAGCTGGTCGACGCTGCTCCGGTGTGGCGTCTCGTGTACATAGCTAGCTAGGTGCCCCTAGCTTTAGTAGCGCATATACCCAAGATAATGTCGCTACCGACATGTGTTGTACGCGGGCCGGTGCCACCAGATGCCGACATGGCCCCGGCCATTTACTGTAAATAGTGTATATGTATTCCCGTTACTATGTCCATACACGTGGGTCTAGGGCCGGCGTGATGAGTGGTCAGCGCTAGCTGGCCCACGTAGCGCCGGTGCCTAGACCAAAGATTTAATAAATTGATTTACACCCAAGGCATGTGTCCGACTTGTTTATCTGAAACAAATATGTTTACTTCAAATAATAGAGCGCGGTTTATAAGTCTTATTGAAACGGAACTTATTTAATACGGTAGAAGATAACGTATTTTATTTGCAAAGGGCCCTGGTACACTCCGCATTTCATTTGACTACACATTTGTGTTCTTCATTGTGTTTTTGTGTGTGACTTTTGTTGCTGGTGAATTCAAAGTGTGTCTCGCAGAGCAGGGCACATAGGGCAAGTGCTCGAAGTCTCAGTGACTTATTTTAATAGTTTGTTCAGTATGTGTCCACTTTATATTAAGGTAATGCCTTGTCTTTCCCACATCCAGTGGGTTGGCCATGAGGGTCAAACCGTTGTCGACAGAAGGTGAACGATCCAGTCATATCCTGCACACAAGTGCTTTACACTGAAGACTCGCCGCGACCATAGAAAGCTGCCCTGGCCATGCCCTGCCCCTGCACCCCCCCTCCCCCTCCCACCCTCCACCGCGCCTTTCATGTAGAGTCAGAGAGCAATGCGGTCAGGTCTACAACACAGCGCCAAGTACCGGATGTCAGGCATCAATCGCCCACAATGAGGGAATGACGGCTTCCGTCGTCCATAAGGGATCGTGTATCTCAGACAACAATGAGGACAGAGTGATGAAGAGACATTGGCACCTTCAAAAAGGACGGGAAGACGTATATCTTATGGCTACTCACTTCCAGCGGGGTATACATCTTGGCTGAGGGTGTCAAACACGGTGGATAGATCACCGTGAGAGGTCAGTGCGGTGAAGGTCACTGTGCAGGACGTCATTGTGAGAGGTCAGTGCGGTGAAGGTCTTGGTGCAGGGCGTCATTGTGAGAGCCAGTGCGGTGAAGGTCATGCTATAAGACGTCATTATGAGAGGTCAGTGCGGTAAATGTCACTGTGAATGACGTCATTGTTATAAGGTTGCTGTGAGATGGTCACTGTGAGGTCATGATAAGACGCATTTCTATGTATTATGTATAGTTTTTCTTGATATAAGTGCATCCTTATAAGTACATCGCATAAAAAATGCTTTTAAATGTTCTTTGACCCTAAGAAGCCCATGTCCCAAGTACAACCAACGCCCCTGCGCGGCTCTGTTATGTAAAGCGACCCGTATAAAGACTCTCACGCTGAGTTAATTAATCTAGGCAAGGTGCTTAAATCATCAGCGTTTTTGCTTTCCTTTGCAAAACTTTCACCTCTCCCTTCTCCTGTTAATCGATATGAGACCGCAACTCCCCCTTAAAGCGAGCAGCGCCGCTCGATGGGTAGGTGGCGCTGCGTTCTCCAGGGCGGCGCCCCCGGTGTATCAAGAGGATGACCCGACCACGTGTTTTATACCTTACGACCTGCCTACAGGCCGGCCTGGCTGCCAGCCCTGATCGAGCGCCGGGGCGGGGCAGGCCTCCCGGACCTCACTGTGGCATGTCGGCTTGCGGCCCTGCCACACCGCGTCCCAGTGTCTGAGGCTAATATGCAATGGCCGGTTGACCCATTGGCTCCGTACGTAGACGGTTTTCTCTCACCAAGCCATGTCAACGTGCCTCATGGTGCCAGGGCAATCCTCTCTCGGCCCTGTTGACATGTCAAGCAGTTTTAATGAGATACGGCAGTGTATTGTCCTTCACGTATAAACCAGTTGGCTCAGATTACTAAAGATATATGTCACGACCCGAATTCGCAAAAACAAGGTTAAGGATCACTGACCTTCATCACACTGAATCTCCTTTTATCACCCTGTGTCTCCCTTTATCACCTTCTGTCTCCCTTTATCATTCTCCATGTACCATTCTCCCTGTATCAGCATGGGTCCCCCTGTATCACCCTATCTCTCTTTATCACCATGGGTTTCCCTTTATCACCCTGTGTCTCCCTTTATCACAGTCTCTCTATTTATCACCATGGGTCTCCCTTTATCACTATATGTCTCCCTTTATCACTCCGTGTCTCCTTGTATCACCCTATGTCTCCCTGTCTTACCCTATGTCTCAGTATCTCACTCTGTGTCTCCCTGTCTCACTCTGTCTCCCTGTCTCACCCTATGTCTCTCTGTCTCACTCTGTCTCCCTTTATCACTCTGTGTCTCCCTTTATCACCATGTCTCCCTTTATCACCCTAAGTGTCTCCCTTTATCACTCTGTGTCCCCCTTTATCGCCATGTCTCCCTTTATCACCCTGTGCTTTCCTTTATCACCATATGTCTCCTTTTTTTGCAGGCTGTGACACGTTTCGCCGCTGGGTGGCGCCTTCAGTCACTGGCACCGTTTGCCGCTGGTGGCGCTTTAAGGTTCCGGTACGTTTCGCCGCTGGGTGGCGCCTGCAGAATGTGGCAAGTTTCGCCTCTAGATGGCCCCACCAAGCGTCTATCGCCTGTGTAGCACGTCTTTATCTTTGACAACAGAGAGCGCCTGCCATCGTTAGCCTCCCAGACCAAACATGTCATTCAGGGGGCCAGAAATACTTAATGCGTCTCTCTCAGCCAGCGGGGTGTGATTAAGGGAGAACCAAACGGCACCACGGCCAGAAGTGGTAATGCCAGTGTCCATGTACAACAAGATATAATAATAGGGGCACGCTAGCTTAGGGGAGAGGGCGTGAGGAGGGTGGTGGGGGGGAGGGTGCTAATTGAGGGGTAATACAGGAAGGCACGATGTGTTATATGGATCAGCCACAAGGCGGGCAGTGGGGGGGGGGGGCATATATTTCTTGCCCTTGCCGTGCGTTATCGCGGCTTGTACTCTAATTATCTGGCATCCATGTAACCGCTATACCGTTGATAATTATGTGAAGATGGTGGATGAGCTGCTATTAGAGAGGTGCCGGTTACATCTAACAATGGGCTAATGTGGCGGCATAGGCTTTCTTCGTCTTGGAGTCACGGGCACCGGGGGGTTGCATAGGGCAAAACAACAGATCATTACAAACAAGAGCGCCACTAGCGGCTTTTTTTGCACACCCGGTAAATCTTTGTCCTGTAAAGTGAGACGACGTCATTATTGCGACTGTCGCACAAAAAAGATACTTTACAACATACGCAGTTGCTGACACGAAGAAGATTATCAGATTACATATTGCACCCCATCCCCTCCTCCTTCCCCCTCTCAACTCCCATGCCTTAATGCACCCTTAAGGCAGTATTGAGGATTCGTTCTGCCAGTGGTGATCTGCCTGCTGGTCGTGACGCTGGCAGCAGGCGAGGCTGAGATGGATGTTCCTTTCATCAATGGCGGTGGGCTGCACACAACATATGTCTTCGACTTTCTGCCTCCACGGCACATCTTTTCAAGCTGGCGATTGTGGGGGGAAATGTACAAAGGAGTCATGTATTTGGCTTGCACCCCCACGCGCCACCTCCTTCCCTCCAACCGTCGGCCATTTACGTACCGATTCCTAACCTTGTAAAAAGAAGTGAAACTAATTTACTTATTAATTACTATATTATATAAGGTCAGCCTTTCGTTTACAGTTAAGAGATTACGACGATGTTTACACATGTGCATTTCTCAATGTGTATATTTCGTGTGAACAGGTAACATATAGTGAGAGAGTACAGACTTCGCTTTTCCCAATTTATTTCATTCCGCGTGTGATAATAATCTAAATAGAAACGTAAATTCCGAAATAGAAAAACTTCTGTCAGTAAATGTGTGTATTTGAGTGGTATTAGCTGATACGTAAAGACCTAAGCACAGATATATCTGTTGGGCATATATAGTTTCAGTGATTTATTTTTTCAAAATTGCACGAGGAAACCCTGTAAAGTAAGCGCCATTTCCTTGTGTTTATATACTGAGGCTATGCGTCGTGCTCCAAACCATGGCGGGGCCGGCGCAATAGCTCAGTGGGCTAGAGCGCTCGCATTGGATCCACAACAGCGGCAAAGCATAATTGACCATATTAACGGTATTTTATTCTCAAAATATGTTGTCAACAGGGTTTTTTCGTTAATACTATTAACATATTTCCCTAAATTGCCCCATTGATCGTAATGTTATCTGACTATGTTAGAAGGTTGCTCGAATGATGGATATTTGATACCACTCTACAAACAACTGGCGGGTTAATCAAATGCTTGCTCCGGGTCGATGATATATGCATAGCAAGACTAATAGCATGAGAACTGACATTGTATTGCCAAATTATAACGGCGGAGTTCCAGGTTCCCGATAAATGTAAATGTTAATGTAAATGTAAATGGAAGTATTAGTTTTTTCTCCTTTCTGCCATCCCTCAATAGTAAATTTCAGAGTACAAGCTGTGCGTGACCAACACGTGAGCTATAATGTGAACAAGGGTACGTGTACCAACACGGAAGTTGACCAACATCTCATTACAGAACATTTGATGCATGTACTTTTCTTGCCCTGCTTTTCTTACTACAAGAGGGGTACTTCGTCTACTTCATCTTATGCCAGGGCACTTGACCGTGTTGTGAGCTATGCGTGAGTTAGTCAAAATGTCGAATGGCCTGTCGACTGTATTGGCCTATGGCTAGTGCTCCAAGCTATGTCTGCGCAAGGTGTCTCCTCTCTCTCATCCCAGTCAAGGGGGTTATACAGGAGCTATAATGATCCCCATGTTGCGTTGAGGGTGCCTTTCACACATGCAGTTGAAATGCATTGGCCTACAATACTGCCCCCACCTCATACCATGTGTAACAGTATAACAACTCGTTGTTCGACTCTCTAAGCGTGACATTGCTTGGCTACCACGTGCGAAGAGCATCTGATCACTCTTGAGTGTTTTGTTTTGTTTTGTTTAAATCTTCGCCCACACCCGTAATCTGTGAAGACGGAGCACCCGATAGGTGGAAGACGGATCACCTTACGTTCGTTCCATGTGTTACTGGCATCACTATCTTACATGTAAATATGTTGCTTGTATATATATATTATGTTTATGTAGTTTTGTTTATGTTGCTACCATTATTTGGATTACTGCTACCGGCCCATGAGTTTCTCCTGTTATAATATTTATACTACCCCCTGTTATGCTAAGCAGATATGACTGTGCTGTATGCAAACGTAAGATATTGTCTCACTCGCATCATATCAACTGTTCTATTTGCTACTGTACCTATCATGTTAATTGTTTATCTCATTTTACCAGAGATGACCTGCAGGTTGTGAAGGAAAATAATCACCCATGGTATTGCACCAATTGTATAACTGAAATATTTGCTTTTAATGGCATAACTGAGATTCAGGCCTTCGAACTTGCTATCTCGTCTAGTAGTGTCAATAATTCCCGTATTCCACTGGTCGAGCTTGAAAAACAGTTGTTTAATCCATTTGAGTTAAACTCGGACCACAACGTGCCGCTAAATGACACTGATCCTGATGTAAATTTCTATGTAGATTCGTCTGTGAGCATGTCAAATTACAAATACTATTTAGAAGACTCCTTCAATGAGTCATGTGACCAAGTTAGACCCGAAGATTTATCATTTTCCATTGTGCATATGAACATCAGAAGTGCTCAGAAAAACTTTTCACAGTTATATTGAAACTCTAACTCATGATTTTACTGTGAAGGTCTTTACTAAAACCTGGTTTAACGACAGTAATGTTGATTGCCATGGTTTGGACGGTTATCTCCCAGTCAATAGTTACCGACAAGACAGAACTGGTCGAGGGGTTTCAATGTTGATTAAATCAGGAGTTAATTTCAGCAAGCGACCGGACTTAGATGTATTTAATGAAAATATTGAAGCTTTATTTGTGCAACTGGATAAAGGAGCTCATGTGAGCCAGAGGTCCATTTTAGTAGGTGTAGTTTACCGACCACCTGATACTAGCATTGTTGTATTTATTGAGCAATTAGACGAGCTATTGCATAAGATTAACTCTGAAAAAGTGGTTTGTTATCTCGCAGGAGATTTTAACATTAATCTGCTCAATATGGACTCACATAGATCTACAGCTGATTTTATCGATTCAATGTTTAGCCATGCGTTTCTACCCGCCATAAGTAAACCAACCAGGGTAACGAGTACCACAGCCACATTGATTGATAATATCTTCACTAACGAGTGCGATATTAACTCTTCCCTGAAAGGCATTATGTATACAGATTTTCCTGTATTTTATATATCACAGTATGTTCAAATTAATGTTGACAGAGTTACTATCATGAAAAGGAATGTAAGTAAGCTGAATGTTGAGAATTTTGTTCATTGTATAACAAATGAAAACTGGGATAATATTTTAGAGACACTCAGCACCCAGGAAGCTTATACTAAACTGCATCGCTCAGTTTCTCTTTTACACGAGAAATGTTTTCCTCTCACTATCTCGAGATCTAAATAACAAAACAGAAAGCCTTGGCTTAGTGCAGGATTAAAGGACTGCATATCTAAGAAAAATCGATTGTATTGTAGATTTATGAGACTAAAAACCAAAGAATCTGAGCATGATTATAAAAAAAATATAAAAATAAGCTTTTATCCACTCTTAGAGCAGCTGAAAAAACGTATTATCAGTCCGCCATAAAAGCCAATCAAAATAACTTGTTTAAGATGTGGAAAACTATTAAAGAGGTAGTAAACAAAAAACAGGGTCAAAAGTTTCAAACGACATGTTCGATTAGAGGAGGACTGATTACAGATAAAAGCCAAATTGCTAATGAGTTTAATAACTACTTTGTTAATGTTGGCAAATCTGTAACAAAAACAATCCCCAATAATGGAGACTCCCCACTTACGTTTATGAAAGATACCAATAATAAGTCGCTTTTCCTCGAGCCAGTTACTAGTAGTGACGTCCGGAATGCTCTTGCATCCCTAAAGAATAGCTCACCAGGATGGGACTCGCTAACTGCCAAAGTAATCAAAACGATTATAGATCCCCTCACCCAACCCTTAACCCATGTAATTAATCTTTCATTTAGTGAAGGGATTTTCCCCGAAGAACTTAAACGTGCAAAAGTAACACCTATCCTGAAAGGGGGGGATGATAAATTATTTACTAACTATAGGCCAATTTCAATTCTTCCAACATTCTCTAAAATGTTCGAACAGCTGATGCAGAAACGTCTAATCAACTTCATTAACAAGTATGACTTACTACATAAAAACCAATTTGGTTTTAGATCAAATCACTCTACTACCTTGGCCCTTTTACTTCTGCAAGACAAACTAACAACTGCTATGGAATTGGGACAAACTACGGTTGGTATATTTCTCGATTTTTCGAAAGCCTTCGATACTATTGACTATGATATATTGTTTCAAAAGTTAGACAGATACGGCATAAGAGGGCTTGCATTAACTTGGCTAAAAAGTTATCTGAACGCCAGAGAACAGTTTGTAGTTTACAATAATACATCTTCGAACCGATCTCGAATAGTATGTGGAGTTCCGCAAGGTTCTGTACTAGGTCCACTTTTATTTCTTCTATATATTAATGACTTAATGAATGTGAGTAAGCAATTGTTTGGAATCTTATTTGCTGATGATTCTAATTTCTTTATATCAGGCAAGGATATAAACAAAACGATTGAAACGCTGAATGGAGATTTAAAGCAAATACAGTACTGGTTACAAATTAATAAGCTTTCTCTCAATCTCGATAAAACTAATTTCATGGTTCTTAAACCCAAGCGAAAGAAAATTAGTATCCAGAGCAATGTCATTATTTCTAGCCAAATTGTTGTGCAAACTACTACCACGAAATTTGTTGGTGTACAATTAGATTGTGACCTGTTGTGGAAACATCATATAGATTATATTAAAGGCAAATTGGCAAGGGCGCTTGGAATAATAACTTGTGCAAGGAAAATTTTAGCCAATGACACCCTCCGAATTTCATATAATTGTTTTGTATCTCCATATCTATCATATTGTATTGAAGTATGGGGAGCCTCGTGTAATAGCTATTTAACCCCTCTTATCATAATCCAGAAAAAAGCAGTCCGCATATTGTCTGGAGTTAATAAATGGGCCCATTCAGCACCGTTATTCGTAATGAATAAGGTTCTACCGCTCACATCATTATACGAGTTTAGCGTTTTATTATTTATATTTAAACAATACAATGGATTGCATTTCTTATCATAAAAGATTTGTTTACAAGAAATGCTGACATACATAAATAGAACACTAGAAGGTCGCAGCTATTACATGTTCCTAAACATAAGTGTCAATTGACGAAAATATCTATGAAATATAATGGGATATATATATTTAATAAATGGTTTGGTAAGTTAAACTTTCACTCATCGCTTCACCTTTTTAAGCGAAATACTAAGGATAGCTTGCTAAAGACAATCGATACGAGTGATTCAACCAATGCTAACGTTAATTGAATGTGTAAGTAGCCATAATTTGATGTGTATTGCAGCGCAACGATTGGGTCAAATCGATATACAATTTAGATTGTCGAATTACTGTTACCATTTGTCCTGTTTTTTTTTGTTTTTTTTTTTGTTTTTTTTTCCGTGTTTTTCTTTTTCTTGTTTTTTTTTTTTTTTTTTTTTTTCTTAGCAAATAAGCTTCGGCTTCTGCTCCTTGCCAACCTGTTCCTTATTATGTTGATTTATGTACTATCCATGGCAATAAAGATTCTTATATCGCATTGAGTGTTCTGGCCACCTGAGAGCCTAACGGCACATGGATCGGTGGTTCGAGCCCCGCTGTGGCCATGTCCGTGTGGTCGCAAGATCCCATGTCTTTCTTCGCAAAGAGTAGGGGGTTACCCCCGGAGACATGGCTCCACCCTCCCGTCCTTCTCCCATTGACGCGATATGACCAAAAGTGGTTAAAGCGTCAGGAATATACAACCAACCAACCAACCAACCAAAGCCTGGCAATAAGAAAGACTCATACACAACTCTCACGTCACAAAATCGAAATGATGCTTGTTAAAATGGCCCAGCAATGGCTTTCACAACAACGTGACCTTTCCACAGCGATGGCGGACGCAGCCACTGACGCATCATAGTAACTGTTAAGTACTTTTTTTTATTTTTATTATACTTTATTTCGGAATACAGGGACACAGGTAAATACAAACATATATACAACGCCACGTTTTACAGCACTGATTTGTCATCAACTCTAGCTATACGTTATACATTAGTATTCTTAAACAGTTCCATTTCTCATCTTGACATTTTCTCGCGGCTGCATTAGTTTCCAGTAGGTACACGCGTTTTATTTTTCTCAGCACAGATTTAATATTTAACTTTCCGTTATTACATTTCGTTGCATAAATATATTGCTTAATTGTTATAAATAAATGGTTTATAATAGGGCCCGCATCTTCGGTCACCCCTAACAATACATTGGTGGCATTAACATATTGGCTGATATCCAAGTAGGGCTTCAAAACAGCTGCTGTATTCTTCCACAAATCCCGAACGCAGGTACAGCCCCATAAGACGTGTTCTATGGTTTCTATTTCAGAATCACAGAAATAACATTTTTCACTTTCAGAAAACCCACACATTTTCAAAAATTTGTTTGTAGGCAGGATACGTTGAAGCAATCTATATTGAAAGCTTCTACATTTTGATTCTATAGACGACCTATACGGTATTAAAAAGATTTGTTTCCACACTTCTTTGTCCAGTTGTATATTTAATATTTCTTCCCATTTTGTTATTTTCCTATATGCAATTTCACACTTTCTGGTTAATTCCCAATAGACAAAATTACAACAGCGAGGTGCCTCCAATACATCTGCTAAATAGCGTTCCCGTTTACCCTCTACTGGTATTTCTGGATATATATTATTCTTGAACCAGTAACTAAGTATCTGGGATTTAGTTGATAAGAAATCCAAGAAGTTTAAATTCACATTATATTTAGTATTAAAATTCTCACGAGATAGCGGTGTCCCTTGGTCACCAAACCAATCCATCACTTGGTAGCACTCATTTAATAAAAGCTGTTCTTTATACCTTAATATATTAGTGTTTGTTACGTAGTGTGCATTCCAAAATGTAAACTTCATTTCATCAGCATTTGTATACTTAATAACTCTGTACTTTTTCCAAGCCTCTATCACCTCCTTCCAAAAACTACTGCACATTCTTTTAGACATTTTAGCCAGTGATTTCGGATCTAACAACCAGATAAGGTTTCTATGTTCTTCCTTTAAAAAATATCTTGCTACCCTCTGCCAGTTACCGTTGGATGTTTCCAAACGTTTAACCCATGTTAGCCTAAGTGCTTGTATGAGGGTATCTATACAAGTGAGCTGTATACCACCATCGGCGTAAGTCTGAGCCAATTGCGTTTTCGAAATCTTTGGCTTTTTACCGTCCCACATGAAGTTGTCAATGATTTTTTGCAAGCTATCAATTAATACAGATTGAGAAGGAATAATTGACAAAATATGGATAAGCTTCGGATTAACTATGGTCTTGACCACCGTTGCTTTCCCTATTAGGGATAAACACTTTGACTTATAAAAACGTAGTGTTTTGTTTTTGTCTAGGAGCTTGGCATCTATATTTTTTTGGAGCATGTCGTTTATACAAACATCAAATACAATTCCAAGTAGCTTAAAAGAAGTTACCCACTGTATCGGCCATTTAAGACATAACCGATCTGTTGAATTTCGCTTACTGCCAAGCCATACTGCTTGTGTCTTATCCATGTTAATTCTCAGTCCTGAACACAAGTAAAAAATTCTAAAAGTCTTTAGGGCAGCGGTTAAAGAATCTTCGTCGTCTTTCATTAACATAAACATATCGTCAGCATATTGACCTAATAGAACTGTAAAGTTACCAATTTGAATACTCTTTATGTTTTTGTTATTTCTTAATTCTGCGGCCAAAGGTTCGACAACAAGTATAAAAATATATGGAGATAGAGGGTCACCTTGTCGACATCCTCTCCCTATTTTAAAAAACTGCGAGAAATACCCATTGTTTATCACACAACTCTCTGCGTCTTTGTACAGTAGCCTAAAATAATCGACAAAGCTTTCCCCGAAGTTGTACGCTTCTAGTGTCTTGGTGATAAACTGCCAGTATACGGTGTCAAAGGCCTTTTCAAAATCGATCGTCAGTAATAGGCCTGCGTTATTTGTAAGATTAAGGTATTCCATTACGTCAAGGACAAGTCTGGTGTTTTCGCCAATAAAACGTCCTTTTAAAAAACCTTTCTGATCTGGACTAATTATTTTTACTAAAACTTGCTTAATTCGTCTTGCGATTACACCGGATAAAACTTTATAATCGCAATTTAACAAGGATATCGGACGCCAGTTTTTCATAAATTCTCTAGCTTTCCCTGGCTTGGGTAGACATGTAATTACTCCTTGTCTTTGTGTTATAGACAGTTTCTTGCTATTGATACCATATTTCAGACTTCTATATAGAAAATAACCTATACTCTTCCAAAAAAACTTGTAGAACTCACACGGAAACCCATCAGTACCTGGGGATTTTCCATTCTTCATATTTAACAGTACCTCTTTAATTTCTGAAAGCATCACTTCTCCATCACAGAATTGCTTGTCTGCCTCGTCTATTCTCGTAAGATTTTCATCTTTCAAGAAAACTGCCGTAGCATCATCGTCTCTTCTTGTTTTACCCAAATTGTAGAGCGACTTATAAAAAGTCCGTTGTTCGTTAAGAATATCCCGCGCATCAGTTACGTCTTTTCCCTCTACACTTAATTTGGTTATGAGCTTACTGGTAAACCGACTTTTTTCAAGGCTGCAAAAATACTTACTAGGTTTTTCCGCTTCCTCATAAACTTGAAGTTTTGTTCTAACTATGGCGCCTTTTATCTTGTGGTGTCTCAGGGTTCTCAGTGCATCCTTCTTTTGCTCTATTAGCTCAAACTGTTGCGGATCATAACTCTCATCCACCTGTTCTTCTAATGTTTTGATTTCCATCTCTAGCATTTTTTCTTGTTTTTCCGATATACGCTTTTTGTAGGAGGAGAAGGAAATGCTCTTGCCCCTAATTTCTAGCTTTAGTAATTCAAAAAAAGTTGCATCATCAACCTTTAACTTTACCTTCGGATCGTCCAGGATTTCTCCTTCCTGTGCGTATTGTCTGATCATTTGGTTTATAACATGTTCTATGGCGACACTATAGTCCTTATCTCTTAACAGGGATACGTTTAATTTCCAGAATCCCCTTCCCCTCTCTTCGTTAAACTCTTTTATCATAAACTTAATAAGTGAATGGTCCGATCTGTATTTTATTCCTATCTCTGCCTTGTGCATTTCAGCAAATAGATCCTGAGTAACTAAAAAGAAATCTAATCTAGCATTTTTTTGTACTTTACCGGCACTTTTCCATGTGTATCGTTTTACCTCTGGGTACTGGGTTCTCCATGGGTCTATTAATTCTAGTTCTTCACACATCAAAAGTACTCTTTTTGTCGCGTTTACATTATTTTGCCGTATATATCACCGTGTATCTCTTGCGAAGTCTTGCACTAAATTCCAATCCCCACATATTAGGATTGATGGGTTTCCGAAGGCATTTGCTATATCTGATATCTCTTGGAAGAAAGCTGGTTTATCCTGGTTTGGTCCATATACTGAGATAATTGTAATTGATCTTTCTTTTACTTTCAAGTCAATAGCGACATAGTTGCCATTTGGGTCCAAAACCACTTCTTTCACTTCGTATTCAAAATTACCTATGTTGTTATTAAACAATATCGCTGTGCCTCTAGCGTTACTCTTGTACGTGCTGAAAAAGGCTTTATAGCCCCAATCTGCTTCAAACAGTTTTGCTTGGTCTTCGTGGCAATGGACATCTTGCAAGCAATATACTTCACATTTCTTTCCCTTTAGCCAATTAAATACGTCTATTCGTTTGTGTTTGTCAGCCAGACCTCTTACATTCATACTAGCGAAACTTATACAACTATGCATGTTTGTTTTGCAAATTACAGTTCCTATATTGCAGCTGCATGTTTAACAAATACCATAATACTTGAAAGCTAACACATATAGTTAAGCTTATCACAATAAAGTTCCTTACTCTTCCGTTTCCTGTCCCCTGCATACCACTTGGTACGTATATCAGTGCTTGTCTCTCTAATATCGACACTTCAGGTACCAAGGATTTCCGCGTGTACATGCTTGATGTTTGCAGACACAACCGACCGACAGGTGACTCCCAATATACAATTTATGCTAACCGTTTTTTTTTTTGTCGCGCTCATAATACAGATTTGTGAATAACAATATTTTCAATACTACTTAACATTTAGAACTAAATATATAAATAAGGAATTAAGGCGACTGCTGGAAACAGGATGAGTCTTTAATCACACGGTTATTTGTGCCGCCGCTTCTAAGGCCGAGTCCAGGGCCTTCTCCATCAACTGAAAGCGCCGCTGGCCCAGGTGAGTGTTTCCACCCGTGCGCGTGATAAACACAACGAGGTTGGTCTTGTTTCGGCGTTGGAGCAGATATTTGATGTGTCTCGCCGCGCCGTGCTCTCCGTCATCCTGACCACCTTCATCGGTGTTTCCCGGTGACTGCGGGCCCGCCAGCCGGTAAGCAGCCGCATTGTGGGGTGCAGACATCCTGGCCGGGTCCAACAGCAGGCAGCGGTATGACTCTCTGACTTGCGAAATCGTTTTCACTTCAGCTACCGAGGCTTGAAAGGAGCAGCCACGCTCCTTAACCACAACACCCTTTATGATGGTTGGGGCATTCCTGTGGAGCTCTTCCTTCTCGCTTGGGTTTATTTGGAGCAGTTCTCGTATAGATGGCAAGGGGAGGGTGGCTTTCTGCTTCTCACCATTCACAAACAGCTCTTCGTTTGTCATCTTAATTCGGAGCTGTTGGTTTCCTGCCTTTGCTTTCATGCCCTCTGCCCTTGCACTCATGGCCCGCCTATTTTCCTAAACCTCTGCTGGGTAGTGAGGTGTAAATTTCACTTTATCCGCCCCTCTCGGTAGTTTTCGTCCTGCTTCAATGACCTTATCCGCACACTTTTGTGACGTGAACCTCACGACGATCGGTCTCGGTTTAATTGCTCTGTTGGTATTCAGAGGCCCGAGTCTGTGTGCCCTCTCAATGTAATTTGCGGCATCGTCCCAGCCATTTTTGCGCAATATCTCCTCGCAAAGCAAGCCACAATCTTCTGCACGTCCCATCTCCTCAGCCACATTATGCACTAGTATATTGTTTCTCATTGATCGCACCTTTAGATCTGTAAGGTCTCTTCTTAAATGTTCAATCAGTTCGCTTTGTTTAATCACAATTTGTTTCAGTAAGACCATCTCACCTTGCAAATCCGAGGATTCTTTTTGTGAGTTTGCTAGTATTCCCGAAGTCTCGCCGACATCCTCCTCCACAAGGGACAATTTGTTGCATATTCCATTTGCCCCACTTATAGTCTCGGTGAGTTTATCCTGTTTTGCGGACAGTGAGTCGAGCTTGGCGTTTAAGCCATCAATGGAGGTTGCCAGAGCGCCGAGTTGATCGCTGAACGGTTTGTCCGCCATTTTTGGCGACGGGGTTGTTTCGCCGACTGTATTATCGCCCACTACTCCACTTTGGACGTTTATTTCTTCTTTTGTGTTTGACCTCTTATTTTCTTTGTCGGTACTCACAGTTCTATGCCTTTTCCTGTTATGGTAGTCCTTTTCTTTATCCATATGCACTATTATTTTGCGCGTAAACTTGAAACTGTAACTGTTGAGTACTGACATGACTCAACTAGGTCTCTGCCTCTCCATGCCAGATACGGCATCCTGGGGGCTAAACAACACACCGTTTGTCTGGAACCCAGTCGTTATAAATCCTTCATTCCTTATTTTATCGGCAGCCCCATCACCACGCCAGACAATATCACAATTGTCCGAACACACTTAAGTCCTTTCTCCGCCACTAACCCGCAGCGGGACTGCCTGCGTATAGATAGTGGGATGAAGGAAACCGTGCCTCGCAGCAAATCTTCCTAATGTTTTAATCTTGCTGTGTCTCGGGCCGTTTGTGCTTAGATCTTCTTCCCATGCCTAGCGAGGTATGATATGATAATCCTGCCCACAACTAACAGACTAATCTTTTTCTCATCACATCTCCATGCTAATCACGTTAAATCATTAGGTTGGAATGCCGAGAGGCGCACTGAGCCTTAGAGCCACGAGCATGGATACCAGCGCCGCCAAGTGGACACCAATGGCATTAGTATTGTTTGGACTGTCTAAACTGGCTAAACTGTTGGAATCTGCCTGGTGGTCATCTTCAAACTGACTGCAGGCGATTGCCAGTGTGCCCAGTGAATACCATCACCCATCCCTCTCCCCTCTTCTCTCTTCCTACTAATGGCTTTCTCACCCCTCCCTTTCACCCTCAAGACAAAGACGTGGCGTCACACTTTTTTTAATGTTGGCGAAAAGGCAGTTCCAACCCATGGAATCAGGACACACCGTTAAGTGCTGAAGTAACACCCGGTGACGACCAGCCACAGACGCAGACCCAGGGTATACATATTGTATACAATGTTTTTGCTATATGGCACCCCACGTCGTTCACCATCAATCCTTATTTATCCGTTTACTTATTTATTTACTTATCTAATTCGCATCGAGATGATCCGACGACCATCACCAGGAAGCGATATGGTCGCTGATACGGCCATTACATCATCGCCCCACAAAGCAGCAAGACAGACACAGGCGTGATCGGTGGGGGCGGCGGGGGGGGGGGGCGGTGCCGGGAATAGAGGCCGGGAATAGGGGCCGGGAATAGGGGCCGGGGGGCTGATTTATACCAAAACAAAAGCTGGCTCCGACTGACTGAATCACTGAGGCGTCGTTTTGGTATTCGCGTCAAACAGTCTGCTCGGTCTGGACATTGATGGCTATTAGAAAGCCCTGGCTGTGGGCGGTGATGATGAATGTGTCCAGGTGTGATGGGGTTATCAACGGCCTCTTCCTTCCATCTGGCGGAGGGGTAGACGGGAGGGGTGGGGCGGGGTCGGGAGAGGGGTTAGGTGGGTGGGGGGAAGGATGGGGGGGCCGCATTTGGGGGGGGGGGTGGAGATTGGCGGGGCGGGGCGGGGCGGGGCGGGGTGGGGTGGGGCTGAGGACGTAAGCCGCTGTCTGTCGCCGCTGAGGGAGAGGGGTTGCCACGGTTGTTATTGTGCCCTTCTCGGTGTCTGTGACATACAGAGCCGCCGGCCCCATGGATTACCTGTCCGGCCGCCTCACCCAGGCGCCATAGTTGTTCCATGTAGCACTTACCGATACCTCTATTTTGAAGAGGCTTATTTACCGCTAACGAGAGTCTACCATTTGAGATATCGTGGGAAGAGCCCGCGCGAGCTTTCCCCCTACCCGCATAATACATAAAGGGTAAAGAAGCGGCTGGGTTTGAACAGAAAAAACATCAAACAATAATACATCACAGTCATTCTCTCAATGACAGACATCAAAGCGAGACTTGGAAATTACAATCCTAGAGACCATGTTACAATGCCTGACGCACTCAACGCAGTTGCGGGTCTCTCTGGTCGTCGGGGGCCGGCCCGATAGCTCAGTGGATTAGAGCGCTCGCATTGAGTGTTCTGGTCACCTGAGAGCCTAAGGGCACGTGGGTCGGTGGTTCGAGCCCTGCTGTGGCCATGTCTGTGTGGTCGCAGGATAAAGATCCCATGTCGTTCTTCGTAAAGAGTAGGGGGTTACAACCGGGGACATGGCTTCACTCTCCCTTCCTTCTCCTATTGACGCAATATGACCAAAAGTGGTTAAAGCGTCCTGAACATACAGCCAACCAAGAGGTTGATGGCAGAGGGGCATTCACCAACACAGTCCGGTCTACATATCGTACGGGTCATGGCGACACGGGCTAAAGTACACGGTAACACATCCTACGTGAGAGTGCGACACGGGTCACAGCACACGGTAACACATCGTACGGGTCATGGTGACACGGGCTACAGAACACGGTAACACATCCTACGGGACAACGTGACACGGGCTACAGAACCCGATAACACATCCTACAGGACATGGCAACACGGGCTACAGAACACGGTAACACATCCTACAGGACATGGCGACACGGGCTACAGACCACGGTAACACATCCTACGGGACAAGGTGACACGGGCTACAGAAAATGGTAACACATCCTACAGGACATGGCAACACGGGCTACAGAACACGGTAACACATCCTACAGGACATGGCGACACGGGCTACAGAACAAGATAACATATCCTACGGGACAACGTGACACGGGCTACAGAACACGGTAACACATCCTACGGGACATGGCAACATGGGTCCCAGAACACGGTAACACATCCTACGGGACATGGCAACACGGAACATGGTGACACGGGCTACAGAACACAGCAACACAACGTACGGGACAAACACGTTGTTGGGTATTGCAATGGCGCACACTCTGTGAGTGTAGAAAGATCGCCTCCTGGAGATGGTTCCCGATGGGGGTGCTGCTGCGTACGCCCCCCCCCCCCCTCCGGCCCACTTTTCCCTCCACCTCCCTCTAACGAGAGCACCCGAGATCCAATTGAAAGAAACACCCTAAAAATCATGGTCGCATGTAGCCCCTCTCCCTCCCCGCTCCCCCGATTCCCCAGTCCCAGAGACCTAGTGGGGGACCCTTGCCCCTTGGGGAGACCTTGCCCCTGGGGGAGCCCCTTCCCCATCCGTCCCCCGCCCGTTCCCCGCCTGTCCCCACCCGTCCCCCGCCCGTCCCTGAGACGTATCCCGTTGGGGGCAGACGTGATGAGAAGCGGGAAGTGACCCCGCACACCATCTAGGTCAGCGCACTGTTGACACAGCCAAGGTCAAGGCTCGAGAGAGTGCAAGTGAGAGAGAGAGAGAGAGAGGCGGGGTTGGGGGGGGGGAGGCTACCTCCTGTCCCTAAACACTCTGGGCGTGTCTCTCCAGCAACTGTGGCTCAGCGACGTCTAAAGTCAAGCTAAAGCCGAGATCTCGTGCAGATCTCGGCAAAAAGAACGAGAAAGAAACGAGCACAGCACGCGAGATTGCGCCAAACCGGAAGTGATCACAACATAACGTCTCGCGTTGCTCTGGCTTTTATATTATCGCTCGGATATCACCGACCGCTTATTGGCTGCGACCGGTCACGTGACACAGACCGAACCATCACGACGATGAGCCGTCTAACGGGGATATGTGGCGCAGCCAGAGACACAGAACACTGTGCCTGTGTTGTAGGTCATGGAGAAGGCAGCCCAGAGCGGTGTGTCTGTGTTGTAGGTCATGGAGAAGGCAGACCAGAGCAGTGTGTCTGTGTTGTAGGTCATGGAGAAGGCAGCCCAGAGCGGTGTGTCTGTGTTGTAGGTCTTGGAGAAGGCAGCCCAGAGCAGTGTGTCTCTGTTGTAGGTCTTGGAGAAGGCAGCCCAGAGCAGTGTGTCTGTGTTGTAGGTCATGGAGAAGGCAGCCCAGAGCGGTGTGTCTGTGTTGTAGGTCATGGAGAAGGCAGACCAGAGCAGTGTGTCTGTGTTGTAGGTCATGGACAAGGTAGCTCAGAGCACTGTGTCTATGTTGTAGGTCATGGAGAAGGCAGACCAGAGCAGTGTGTCTGTGTTGTAGGGCATGGACAAGGTAGCTCAGAGCACTGTGTCTGTGTTTTAGGTCATGGTAAAGGCAGCCCAGCGCGGCAGCCCAGAGCGGTGTGTCTGTGTTGTAGGTCATGGAGAAGGCAGCCCAGAGCGGTGTGTGTGTGTTGTAGGTCATGGAGAAGGCAGCCCAGAGCGGTGTGTCTGTGTTGTAAGTCATGGACAAGGCAGCCCAGAGCGGTGTGTGGGTGTTGTAGGTCATGGAGAAGGCAGTCCAGAGCAGTGTGTATGAGTTGCAGTCACGTGACCCCTCTGTGTGCTGCGTACCACTAGCGCCGTTGCACCATCCTGTTTCTTTCATAACACTCGAGCCATGGCAGCACGTGTCTTCACTAAAGCTGCCGACATGACGTCGCTTTCTTTGCACACCATATACATTTACATCTCCGTAGGCGCATATTGAAAGCAAACCTGGGGCTGCGAACAAACACAGGTTAAATGGCATTCAGTCAATATCCGCCACGTCACGTTCCTCATGACAAACTATCACTTGCCGCCGGTAATTGGATGATAAAGACCCATAACTGTCATACAACCGCGAGTAACTCTTCCCCGTTCTGTGGGACAAATCGTGCTGTATGACCATCCTTTATCATGTTCCCGCTTCTTTATCGCCCAAGCGACCTTTGATTCCACACCTTAATTAACTTCATCGCATGATTTCTTTAAACAGGCATAATGGTTATACCAACAAGGGTGATGGCTTTCTTTATGTCCTCGCGCCAACCACAAATGCTGGCTGAATGGTTTTGACCGACCAACGCGCCCGATGAACCATTAATGACGACCGCGGGTTTTATGAGGAACCGGAGGGTTTATCAACACACCTGGGTTTTAGATTACCAGTGAATGTGGTCGGGCTGATATATCCAGGCTTTTAACGATCCCTCTGTAACGATATACCTCTTTCCCCAGCACCGCTAGAATGGCACACTGGGAGCAAAGTGGATGGCTCGGATTGGCCATACGTGACAGCGCGAAGTGAGGTCGATGGGTGAACCACGCTCCGTGCCAGTAACACGTGGTCACCATTACATATATAGACATGTACCCTTAATGGACTGCTTTTCATGACAACCCGTCTGCCTCTATTGCTCTTTCGACAGTCATTATTGTTAAATTCTCTTCATCTTCACGTCTGATTCCTACATCTAACCCACACCCTAATCCTTACCCTAACCCACATTTCACTTTACTAAAATCCTCGCTCTAAATTCCCACTCTAATCACACTCTCAGCCCCACTATAACCTCATTCTATTCCCCTCACTAACCCCATATCGGACCCAAATTAAAACCCCTACTCTAACCCCAAATAACTACCCACTCTCTAACGAACATTCTATTCCCCTATCTAACCCCTTCTATAAAACTCTCTAAAACCCCACTCTGAACCCCCATTTTAACCTATACTATAACGACCGCCCCTTTGCGCCCCCCTCCTCTCCCGCCATCCCTTCCCGACCTTTCTTCCTCCCATGACCCCCCCACCTCGTAGGCCATGCTGCTGGACGCGTCCATCCAGTCGTTTCGTACCCTTCCCGTGGCCATGTTGCTGGACGCGTCCATCCAGTCGTTTCGTACCCTGCCCGTGGCCATGTTGCTGGACGCTTCCATCCAGTCGTTTCGTACCCTTCCTGCGGCCATGTTGCTGGACGCGTCCATCCAGTCGTTTCGTTCCCTTCCCGTGGCCATGTTACAGCACTGCCTCCACCCGCCCCCCTGTTATCCGTTTTCCACATCCACATTCTGCAGAGATGGCACCGTACGTAATTGGACGTGAATGCGGCCCCACGCACCACCCTCCCCTGCAGCGTAACCAGAGCAGTGACAGCGAAACACGAGCGACAGCCCCACACACAGGCTCGTGCCCGGACTCTGCAGCAGACGCCAGGCTGGTACCCTTCCTCACGGGTCATCGCCCCGCTTATACAGTGCTCACCCCTTGCAATATTTACACTTATATTTACATTAGCTGTTGTTGCACTGGTGCTTTAACCCTATTAAGTGATCTGTGTATCTCCACGTGGCGAATATTATGTTAGTCCCTATTTCTATTAACTGATTCCTCCATTCTCTAGGACTAGAGCTAGGAATGGACTGAATCATACCATAACAGTCTCCAAACGTTATCTTTAAATTAATTATGACGTAACTAAATTTAGTAAATTCACTCAAAATATGTTATATTATATTTGAAGGAACGAGTCGTCAGCCCAGGGCATTATGGGAAGGCTTGTCTCTGTCGCGCACCGACGCTGTGGTTTTAATTAGATTGAATGCCATCAGATAACACGTGTTGCTATCTGATGTCATGGCTTTGACCTTCAATTATCGCCCACTGACCCCCCCCCCCCCTCTTCCGGTATCCATCTGTCGGAACTGGACACCAATGAACGCCTAGCGTGCATTAGCAAACGAGGTTCACGGTAGGAGCGAGAGCCTGTTGGCTAGGTGGGTGGGTCGGGGGAAGCGGGGTTACACTTCGTCACTAAGCGACAGCAGTCCCCAAAGGTAACTAGTGGTTACCCGAATGTAATCCATCTATTTCGCTGCAAAAGTCACTCTGTGTAGGAAATTAAAGATAATGAAGTGATTAACAAATGGGTCCATGGCTTGTTACCGCTGGCTGAAAGCTTTTACGTACCGCTGATGGGGGGTAATCACGCAACCGGCGCCAGACTAAGTAGCTTTAAATATGTGGCGAATAGGGATGTCAATGGATTAGCCACGGAGGGCATGAAATAAGCGTTGTTTAAAGAACATGAATCCGCAACAAGTGGATTGTTTAAGGCGGTGGCTGGGGGACAGGTTAGCAATGGGGATGTGGAGAGAACAGTGATATATGGTGGAACAAATATACGTACGTCCCCATCACGACGACATCCACGTGGCCTTTGCGCACAACATCTTACCCGAAACTTCCCGTTTCAGTATTATCAAAGTACCACGTGTGCATCACCATTTAGGATGCCGACGTCTTTATGTGTTTCAATACTGATGGAATCAACCCTTAATCTCTGTGCTGTAAAGTGGTTGATAGATGTCGGTGGAGGGCAGGAGGGGGGCTGCTGGTTGTGGAAGCTATTTAAATCGGTAAGTGGGTAGTAGTTGTTTCGTCGTCATCTGCCTTGGTGCGTAGGATTGCTTACTATTGTGCAGGTACCATTGTGGCCGCAGCGCGGTTAACCACGATGATAGCATTGAACTCAAAGCACGATAGAACGGTGACACAACCTTTGTCAGGGCTTTGTCAGCCGGTAGTCAGTACATTGTCTGCGCTTTATCTCTCATCTGTCAGACCTTTGTTTGTCTTTTGTGTCTGTCCTTCATCAGCCGTTTGTCAACCCTTAGTTGTCCTTTGGCTGTCCGTTGTTGGTTCTTCTTCATCCCTATGTCAGTCCTTTCTCCGTTCTATGTCAGCCCTTTCTTCCGTTCTTTGTCTGCCCTTTGTCAGTTGTGAGTCCTTTGTCAGTCCGTTGTTCTGGAGTCAATGTCCAGCATGCGCATCATCTTGTCAACATCTCAATGTCCTTGGGCCAGCATGCGCATCGTCTTGTCAACATCTCAATGTCCTTGGGCCAGTATGCACAATATCTTGTCAACATCTCAATGTCCGTGGGCCGGCACACCCACATTTGTCTTGAATGGACATGCCGCCATGACAACGCACTCAGGGGCAACAGGTGCGGCCAGCTCTCCTGTATCACCTGTCTGAGAGCGGCGTGGTCCCCTACCCCCCCCCCCCCCTCACGGTCAACCACTGCCCGGGGCTAGCTATCAGACTGCCTGGTCGCTACCCACTTACAGCACCGTCCACAATCTCCTGCAATATGCCGTTAGGGTGTTATCACAATGTGGATTGTCTGGGGAGATCTCATCCTGTTCGGTGACGGTGGTGGAGATCTCGGGCAAACTGCATGAACGTACCCCTTGGCGACCCCTTTGGGTGAGTTCGGATATGCGATCGGAGTAATCGGCGCGGATATTTGGAGCATGCGGACTCAGTCTTTCCGCTAATAGGCGGATCAATATTAACCGAACGCAAAATCCGCGGTCCGCGTGAATGTTGCACTTGCTGGACTGCACAAATTTTGAAGATCGTTAAATGGCGCCATAAAATAAATCAACGGATACGTATTGTGTTCTTTATCTTATTCTCGTTGTCATAATATTATTTACAGTTTTTTTGCAGGACGCAATACTACTATATATATATTAAATGTATTGTGCGGCCTGGACGCTATGTTGGAAATCCTCGTGATCCTCCTCTGGGTGGGGAGTAAGGTCTGGGAGTAAAATGTATCACGTGACCATCCTATCGGACCACAATCTCCGCGTTCGGTTATGCATTCCGCGGAGTCCGACTACTCCGCCCGCAAACCCGAACTCACCCGTTGTACTGCCTGTGAACCGTACTCTGGTCACTACATCGTGCCCTGTAACATCATTGTATCCATCTCGCCTGGAGTGTCACTGTGCCAGTCTACAACACACACTAGAAATCTGCTGAGCCCGGCAGCCAATTCAGTCCGGTTCACGATTGCCATTTTACTACTAACATTATTACGCTGACGGCCATAGAGACTTTGTGCAGGTGTGACAGGAACAGTCTTTGTGCCCTGGATATGTGCCTGGTTGGAGACGATCCTCATGATGAGCTAACAAAGACATCATATCATTGCTCAGGCTCCTAATAGCCAACAAAGACATCATACCAATGTTCAGGCCCCTATTAGCCAACAAAGACATCATACCAATGCTCAGGCCCCTATTAGCCAACAAAGACATCATACCATTGATCAGGCCCTGATTAGCTAACAAAGACATCATGTCATTGCTCAGGCCCTGATTAGCTAACAAAGACATCATGCCATTGCTCAGGCCCTGATTAGCTAACAAAGACATCATGCCATTGCTCAGGCCCTGACTAGCTAACAAAGACATCATGCCATTGCTCAGGCCCTGACTAGCTAACAAAGACATCATGCCATTGCTCAGGCCCTGACTAGCTAACAAAGACATCATGCCATTGCTCAGGCCCTGACTAGCTAACAAAGACATCATGCCATTGCTCAGGCCCTGATTAGCTAACAAAGACATCATACCATTGCTCATGCCCTGATGAGCTAACAAAGACATCATACCATTGCTCAGGCCCTGATTAGCTAACAAAGACATCATGCCATTGCTCAGGCCCTGATTAGCTAACAAAGACATCATGTCATTGCTCAGACCCTGATTAGCTAACAAAGACATGCCATTGCTCAGGCCCTGATGAGCTAACAAAGACATCATGCCATTGCTCAGGCCCTGATTAGCTAACAAAGATATCCTACCATTGCTCAGACCCTGATTAGCTAACAAAGACATACCATTGCTCACGCCCTGATTAGCTAACAAAGACATCATGCTATTGATCAGACCCTGATTCGCTAACAAAGACACCATGCCATTGCTCAGGCCCTGATTAGCTATGATGTCAGATCGATAAAATGCAGTTATCGCTTCCTTTTTTGGACTGGCGAGGTGCAAATTCGCAGTTTGCGTCGTGGAGATCATTTCCACATCACGTTTCTTTTGATCTGTAGCCGAAATGTAGCAACGAATGTGACTTAATATACAACTGAAAGTTCATTCTTAATGGTGAATACTTGATATTTCCAATAATAATGTGTGTTTTTATCACTTATGGGAAACAACGAGCCAGCGGCCTATGTGGCAGAAGACTTATTAAACCATAACATAGCAATGACAAGTACAGCCGTCACTTACCATTGCAGGTCAGGTCTTCTCCCAACCATGTTGACCCTGGCGCTGCTTGCTGCCTTCCCTCCCTCAGGCTCGAGCCGTAACAACCCAGGGCAGATCACCAGGCGACTTTTCTCCAAGGTCACAGCCAACACATTGTGCATTCATGGGGGCCGAACCGCGAGGAATGCCGGGAAGGGCAAGGACCCACCGCGCCTAATCACAGCAACAGTCTTTTCTCCCGAATTTCCGGTCACCTTTTGCAATGAGTAGCGCACTCGGGGGTCAGGTCCATCGAGCTTTTATTGAATTCTTCGTTGGCGTTTGCGTGGAAGAGGAAGGTAGGGCAAGGGAGGAGGGAGGGGGGTGAGGGGATGGGTAGTGGTGATACAGGACATGCCTCCGTCCATCGCTTCCGCAATTGTCAGGGTGATCTATCTTAGGACCAACATGACCCGACACCCGACTTGTTGGGGTTATTTGCCCCGGTGATAAACGGGCTCGGATGGGTCCGTAGAGATTGCTTAAGCCTTGCTGTAAACGTTAAAACCAGGATCTTGAGATATATGTCTCCATATGTGAGGCCCACAACGTGCTGGCTTCCAACATAAATAAAGTCCTATGCCTACAACGTCCGCTCTGCTCGGCAATATTCTGGCTTACAACAAATACCAACATGAATGAAGTCCTATGCCTACAAACGACCGCCCCGCCTCGTCAACATTCTGGCTTACAACAAATACAAACATAAATGACGTCCTATGCCTACAATGACCGCTCTGCTCTGTCAACATTCTGGCTTACAACAAATACAAACATAAATAAAGTCCTATGCCTACAACGTCCGCTCTGTTTTGTCAACATTCTGGCTTACAACAAATACCAACATAAATGAAGTCATTAATGGATACTTATTGATATATATATATATACCACAGTATGCAGTCCACTATTGATATTTATGAAAATCTATATGCAAATAGATGTTGGCTTTATACTTAGCAGGGAAGGTGAGGGGACATGCGCCACGTACAAATATGAAAATCACGGATCTACGGATCATTATAGTTTACTATGTATTATTTACTATGTAATAATTACTTAGTTCAGCAGATATTTCTGAAATTATCTAAATACATATAGTGAAATACAAGTTATAATAAGACGTTATATAAAGATCACTATTTACGATACTTAAAAATGGCTCGTAAATATGGATCATCATGTAAAACTAATTACAATATGGCTTAATGATATGTTCATTATATACGATATTTAAATGGCTAGTAAGCAGATCTCATCTAGTTGCATACTGTATTATTATTGCTTAAACCTAATGACCTATATCAGCAGGCATTTTGTTAAATTATGTTCAGACCCTGATGAATCGCGTCGATGCAAATTGGAAGCGGCGTGGAGGAGGTGGTTTATTTCGTTGGTGGTTGAGAATCCAGTGACCCCGCCGTCTAAACTGCTGCTACATCGTCTCGCGGTTGACGCCAATCAGTAAACAATCCGCGTTGTCAGGGGGTTCCACTTGGACGAGTCCATTCGTTCCATTGACCATTGGGTAGGGGTGATACCAAGATGTAGTCCTATAATGTAGCACTCCAATAATTCTCCGAAAAGCCATCAAGTAAATTCCGATTAATCGGAATTATTATATAAAAATACTTTGTGTAAATATCAAAGGCAATGCAATGATCGTAATTACACGTACACACACTCCACCGGCCCGTAGTGGAGGCGTTTGTAATCACTGTGATGTTGATGTATACGCTGAGATAGTTTCTCACCGAGAAGGCGGATTGCGCCTGGGGCACTGACCCCCAGCGCAGGGCCTGTATGCACACACCAACCGTCTTGGCCCCAAATAGAAAATCTGGAGTCAGCTAATGTCCAGCAAAAAAATGTGGATATGTGGACCTACTTAGTGGTAAACAAATATACTTAGCGTACAACATTTAATATCGTTCAGAAAGAAAAAAAAATTTCACGTTTATTTCTAAGAAGGAATCATGGTATCCGCAAACTGCGATAAAACAGATAATAATACATTACATCATCAGGTATATGCTATTATTTCGTCAAGTAAAGTAGGAATGTGATATATATTGCTTTAATGGTCTAAAACTTTCACTCATAATAAACATAACACTATTGCACAGGGGTTCGCTTGGATGTTTATTTCGTACCAACCAATCATTGTATATTAGGTAGGTTGTTGAAGATAGAACGACATCAATATGAAAGAAAGAAAGACGCTGATAACTATGGTTGGTCTTGAATATCATTGAATGAATTGTGAATCCTACTGTCACGAACTGGCATGGAAAACCAAGCCAAACATGGAGGCCAAGAGCACCATTAAAGGAACCAATGCTAAAGGTAATGATGAAAGAACCAATGCCAAAGGTAATGATGGAAGCACCAATGCTAAAAGTAATGATGGAAGCACCAATGCTAAAGGTAATGATGGAGGAATTAATGCTAAAGGTAATGATGGAAGAACCAATGCTAAAGTTAATGATGGAAGAACCAATGCTAAAGGTCATGATGGAAGAACCAATGCTAAAGGTAACGATGGAAGAACCAATGCTGAAGGTAATAATGGAAGCACCAATGATAAGGGTCTAGTTGAAGAAGCCATTGCTGAAGTACTCTGCTGCTATGGTAATGATGGCGACCCCTTGACAGTGGATGTGAATGAATTTTGCCTAATGCTGCCCGGGTGATTCAGTTTACCCAGACAAATACGCCATTACTAAAGAACTTTATCGTTAAATTTCACCAGAAGGTGTCCCACCCGTGGCACCAGACACGTAGCTCACTGTGAAAGATATCTTCTCGGTCGACGCTATGGGTATCCATTTTGAAATGGAATGACTGAGTGCCACAGACGTCACCTCTGGCAACCCCGGTCTCACGATAATCCAACTGACACGGGAAACGTTTCATTTAATCGGTGTGACAACCTGGTGACTTACGTCGAGGAGGCCCTCCTGTCATTGACCTTTAAAGGTTGACCCCTGGCTGAGTCGGTGAGCGACTTATAACCCACATCACAGACGTCACGTAGATATGATGGCTTTTTTTAGACGTTTTGGGGGCTGATCTGATTACTTCCGCTCCCCCTGGCTCTTCCAAACAGCCCCTTTCTCTCAATTCCCTCCCTTCCCCACCCCCGCAACCCTACTACCCCTGTCTTTCCCAGCAGCGCTTCTCGTTCTTCCTGTCTCCCGGATCCGCTGCGCCGCGGCAGCAATGTCTGAAGGAACACGAGATATCCATCACAGACACCGTGTTCACAGACTCTGGCTAAGTGTAGTGATCTGGCGGGCGGGAGGCAGCCAGGGTAGCCAGTAAGTATGTACCCACCTCCTAAGCGACCGGTATATTCGATTCTTATCAGCATGCCTCTGAGGTTTCCTTGGCCGTGGACGTTGGCGGGAAGACGCGTCACTACCCTGTGCTGTGGCACATCATATTTTTAGTTTGATGTGATGGATATGGTAATTATCCGGTTTAACGGATGTCCTTTTGATGTTAGCCCAATCTAAGCAAAACCAAGTCCAAGCCGTATACACCTTGCCCGGTACCCTGCTACAGTGGTTAGTAACGCATTATGTATAAGTAGTCAGTTGAAATTTTTGCATGAGATCTCTGCAATTAGTCACTAATGCAACATTATATTTCCCCGGAGGAACTTTTTAAACGTTTTGGATGGAAATGATCCCTCTAAGTTCCAAGAACCAACTTGTAGTGTGCAATAAATAACAGGGCGTGTTGTTAAGCCGCTTTTTTGGTCGAACTGGTTCATCTTGTGCGGCAAAATGTGGTTATCTCGTGTACTACGTCATCTAAATGAGGGCATCATGGAGCAGAGAGGACGAGAGGCGCACGGAGCAGAGAGGACGAGAGGCAATGATGACTGGCGCACGGAGCAGAGAGGGCGAGAGGCAATGATGACTTGCGAATGGAGCAGAGAGGACGAGAGGCAATGATGACTGACGCATGGAGCAGAGAGGACGAGAGGCAATGATGACTGGCGCATGGAGCAGAGAGGACGAGAGGCAATGAGGACTGGCGCATGGAGCAGAGAGGACGAGAGGCAATGATGACTGGCGAATGGAGCAGAGAGGACGAGAGGCAATGATGACTGGCGCATGGAGCAGAGAGGACGAGAGGCAATGATGACTGGCGCATGGAGCAGAGAGGACGAGAGGCAATGATGACTGGCGCATGGAGCAGAGAGGACGAGAGGCAATGATGACTGGCGCACGGAGCAGAGAGGACGAGAGGCAATGATGACTGGCGCACGGAGCAGAGAGGACGAGAGGCAATGATGACTGACGCATGGAGCAGAGAGGACGAGAGGCAATGATGACTGGCGCATGGAGCAGAGAGGACGAGAGGCAATGAGGACTGGCGCATGGAGCAGAGAGGACGAGAGGCAATGATGACTGGCGAATGGAGCAGAGAGGACGAGAGGCAATGATGACTGGCGCATGGAGCAGAGAGGACGAGAGGCAATGATGACTGGCGCATGGAGCAGAGAGGACGAGAGGCAATGATGACTGGCGCATGAAGCAGAGAGGACGAGAGGCAATGATGACTGGCGCACGGAGCAGAGAGGACGAGAGGCAATGGTGACTGACGCACGGAGCAGAGAGGACGAGAGGCAATGATGACTGGCGCATGGAGCAGAGAGGACGAGAGGCAATGATGACTGGCGCATGGAGCAGAGAGGACGAGAGGCAATGATGACTGGCGCACGGAGCAGAGAGGACGAGAGGCAATGATGACTGGCGCACGGAGCAGAGAGGACGAGAGGCAATGATGACTGACGCATGGAGCAGAGAGGACGAGAGGCAATGATGACTGGCGCATAAAGCAGAGAGGACGAGAGGCAATGAGGACTGGCGCATGGAGCAGAGAGGACGAGAGGCAATGATGACTGGCGCACGGAGCAGAGAGGGCGAGAGGCAATGATGACTGGCGCACGGAGCTGAGAGGACGAGAGGCAATGATGACTGACGCACGGGGCAGAGAGGACGAGAGGCAATGATGACTGGCGCACGGAGCAGAGAGGACGAGAGGCAATGATGACTGGCGAATGGAGCAGAGAGGAGGAGAGGCAATGATGACTGGCGCATGGAGCAGAGAGGACGAGAGGCAATGATGACTGGCGCACGGAGCAGAGAGGACGAGAGGCAATGATGACTGGCGCACGGAGCAGAGAGGACGAGAGGCAATGATAACTGACGCACGGAGCAGAGAGGACGAGAGGCAATGATGACTGGCGCACGGAGCAGAGAGGACGAGAGGCAATGATGACTGGCGCATGGAGCAGAGAGGACGAGAGGCAATGATGACTGGCGCATGGAGCAGAGAGGACGAGAGGCAATGATGACTGGCGCACGGAGCAGAGAGGACGAGAGGCAATGATGACTGGCGCACGGAGCAGAGAGGGCGAGAGGCAATGATGACTGGCGCACGGAGCAGAGAGGACGAGAGGCAATGATGACTGGCGAATGGAGCAGAGAGGACGAGAGGCAATGATGACTGGCGCATGGAGCAGAGAGGACGAGAGGCAATGATGACTGGCGCATGGAGCAGAGAGGACGAGAGGCAATGATGACTGACGCACGGAGCAGAGAGGACGAGAGGCAATGATGACTGGCGCACGGAGCAGAGAGGACGAGAGGCAATGATAACTGACGCACGGAGCAGAGAGGACGAGAGGCAATGATGACTGGCGCACGGAGCAGAGAGGACGAGAGGCAATGATGACTGGCGCACGGAGCAGAGAGGACGAGAGGCAATGATGACTGGCGAATGGAGCAGAGAGGACGAGAGGCAATGATGACTGGCGAATGGAGCAGAGAGGACGAGAGGCAATGATGACTGGCGCACGGAGCAGAGAGGACGAGAGGCAATGATGACTGGCGCACGGAGCAGACAGGGCGAGAGGCAATGATGACTGGCGCACGGAGCAGAGAGGACGAGAGGCAATGATGACTGGCGCATGGAGCAGAGAGGACGAGAGGCAATGATGACTGGCGCATGGAGCAGAGAGGACGAGAGGCAATGATGACTGGCGCATGGAGCAGAGAGGACGAGAGGCAATGATGATTGGCGCACGGAGCAGAGAGGACGAGAGGCATTGATGACTGGCGCACGGAGCAGAGAGGACGAGAGGCAATGATGACTGACGCATGGAGCAGAGAGGACGAGAGGCAATGATGACTGGCGCATGGAGCAGAGAGGACGAGAGGCAATGAGGACTGGCGCATGGAGCAGAGAGGACGAGAGGCAATGATGACTGGCGAATGGAGCAGAGAGGACGAGAGGCAATGATGACTGGCGCATGGAGCAGAGAGGACGAGAGGCAATGATGACTGGCGCATGGAGCAGAGAGGACGAGAGGCAATGATGACTGGCGCATGGAGCAGAGAGGACGAGAGGCAATGATGACTGGCGCACGGAGCAGAGAGGACGAGAGGCAATGATGACTGGCGCACGGAGCAGAGAGGACGAGAGGCAATGATGACTGACGCATGGAGCAGAGAGGACGAGAGGCAATGATGACTGGCGCATGGAGCAGAGAGGACGAGAGGCAATGAGGACTGGCGCATGGAGCAGAGAGGACGAGAGGCAATGATGACTGGCGAATGGAGCAGAGAGGACGAGAGGCAATGATGACTGGCGCATGGAGCAGAGAGGACGAGAGGCAATGATGACTGGCGCATGGAGCAGAGAGGACGAGAGGCAATGATGACTGGCGCATGGAGCAGAGAGGACGAGAGGCAATGATGACTGGCGCACGGAGCAGAGAGGACGAGAGGCAATGATGACTGGCGCACGGAGCAGAGAGGACGAGAGGCAATGATGACTGGCGCATGGAGCAGAGAGGACGAGAGGCAATGATGACTGGCGCATGGAGCAGAGAGGACGAGAGGCAATGATGACTGGCGCATGGAGCAGAGAGGACGAGAGGCAATGATGACTGGCGCATGGAGCAGAGAGGACGAGAGGCAATGATGACTGACGCACGGAGCGGAGAGGACGAGAGGCAATGATGACTGGCGCATGGAGCAGAGAGGGCGAGAGGCAATGATGACTGGCGCATGGAGCAGAGAGGCCGAAAGCAATGATGACTGGCGCATGGAGCAGAGAGGGCGAGAGGCAATGATGACTGGCGCATGGAGCAGAGAGGCCGAAAGCAATGATGACTGGCGCATGGAGCAGAGAGGACAAGAGGCAATGATGACTGGCGCATGGAGCAGAGAGGACGAGAGGCAATGATGACTGACGCACGGAGCGGAGAGGACGAGAGGCAATGATGACTGGCGCATGGAGCAGAGAGGGCGAGAGGCAATGATGACTGACGCACGGAGCAGAGAGGACGAGAGGCAATGATGACTGGCGCATGGAGCAGAGAGCACGAAAGGCAATGATGACTGGCGCACGGAGCAGAGAGCACGAGAGGCAATGATGACTGGCGCACGGAGCAGAGAGGACGAGAGGCGATGATCACTCGCGCATGGAGTAATAGAGAGCGACAAGCAATGATGACTTGCGCTTGGAGCAGAGAGGACGAGAAGTAGTGATGGCAATAGACCCACCATAATGCCTGCAGTAGTAAAGAGTTGTTCCACAGTCTGACCTTCACCCACCATAATGCCTGCAGTAGTAATGCGTTTTTCACAGTCTGATCTTGACCCACCTTAATGCCCGCAGTAGTAAGGAGTTGATAACAGTCTGACTTTGACCCACCATACTGCCTGCAGTAGTAAGGAGTTGTTCAAAATTTGACCTTGACCCAGCATAATGCCTGCATTAGTCAGGAGTTGTTCACAGTCTGACCTTGACCCACCATAATACTTGCAGTGATAAGGAATTGTTCCAAGTCTGACCTTAACCCGCCATGATGCCTGCAGCAAACAAAGGTAGTGCCCAGTGTGACCTTGACCCACCATTAAGACCTAATGCATGCAGTACCAAGGGGTGATATTGGGGTACTATCCCTCAATATCTCCACTACATAATTCACTGGGCAGTATTACCTCCACTTCATAACCTATTGTCCTCCATTACCTGCATTTTACGGTTCAATATATCCCTGACGTGCACCTGGTAATCCCCAGCCCCGTTTCTGTCGTCTTAAGGTTTTTCTGCCTGCTGCTACATCGTGAATAACAACAAACCTTGGCCACACCACCATCAGCGCCAAGGCGGTTGGTATCGGCCCTCATATGGTGATGTTTATGAGGCTGTAGGTATCATAGAAGACTTGTTGGTGGCTATGGCTAAGATCACGAACCCACACCTGGATGGTTGGGCGAGAAAACCCTCTGGACCCTCGATGAAACGGGAGCAGGACAACTCCCACCCGAAAAATTCCCCCCCGATCAGTTCCCCCCCAGATAATTCCCCCCCGGACAACTCCCCCCCGACAACTCCCCCCCCCCCCGGACAATTCCCCCCTAGGACAATTCCCCCCGAACAACTCCCCCGGGACAATTCCCCCCCGGTCAGTCCCCCCCCCAGATAATTCCCCTCCGGACAACTCCTCCCAGACAATTCCCCCTAGGACAATTCCCCCCAGACACCCCCCCCCCGCCCCGAGACAATATCTCGGACACTGTCACCCACATAATCCCAAACGGAGACGCCCCCCCTCCTCCCGCCAATCCCCACCGGTCAAACCCCAACTCAGGATCACAAACACTGTATGTCGTGCGTGTGAAGGAGCTTGGCGCTGTCTGTTCTGTAACACCCGTTAGGTTGCATTGTGGATGCGCAGGTTTCTTATTATATTTTCATGTACACTGAGAAGTTCTGTCTCAACAAACCCACAATAAGCCCTGGGCCTTCTGTAACATTAGAATTGGGAACTACATCAATGGCGCAGACGTATTCGAGAGACCCTGTGGCTATGAAGTGGTGGGGCGGGGGGTGTACGCCTATGTTATCGCGGTCACACAAACCCTCCTATAGGACAGATTCGCGGGCGAAATTAAGTTTGTCAGGGTTTTTTCAGTCTCCCAGAGTTTTCGAATATCAATACCGAAAAAGTTGTGACCATTCAAAGCCGACGTGCGAGTTCATATCAAACATATCTGAATAATTCATACTCCTGCGCCGGTATGGGTATTTTGGATACTTAGGCCTGTCTGGTGGGGAAGGGCGTCGGGGCTTTCCAGGGTCGAGCAGTCCTCGATTGTCTGGGGGGGGCATTGTCTGGGGTGGCGTGGGGGGGGGATGTCTTGCTCCTGTTGTCAGGAGAGAAAAGATTTGCCGGGAAGCAGGACAACCCGTTCAACCCGACACCCTCCTCCTCCCTTCGGAAAATTGCTTGCCCCCCGACAATTCCCCCACAGGAAAATTCGGACTGCTTTGAACGTGCGTTAACTCGCATGTCGGTTTTGAGTGGTAATAACTTGCTGGGTATTGGACAAAATGAAATTCGCACGCGAATCTATCTTTGCTAAGACCAATTATGTTTTTTAATATACAACATCCTTGCAAAAACGCATTGTGTTTGGCGCCATAGCGCTTCGAAGAGAAGCATGCACCCCCCCCCACACCACCCCACCCCACACCGCCCCACGCCACATTCGCGTGGGAACCAGCCTGTCTGTCCGAAACAGACCGCTGGTAACGCGTATCCTCCATTTTAGAAAGGGCCGGAATTCCGGCCTTTTATATCTCTGTTGTCGCCTACGTCCTCAATGCATTTTCACACTCGCGAGCCAGGGCGGCGCTGCGCAAATTGATAGGAAAAAGGCTTCGCGCATTTCTACAAGTTAGTGCTGGGACCCAGCATAAGCCTAATAACACATGAAATCAGGTGATGAAAAGATTTTTCGAAGAGTAAAATGTTTTTGGCTGTATTAAATACACAAAGCTCGTTATTTTTAGGTTCATTCTTGAAAACTATAATGTTGCAAGAAATTACAGCTAATTTGACCGTTTTTCAAGAATCTTGAAATTGCGGCACGGCGCCGTTGTGTCGTGACGGACACACGAGAGCCTGGGTCTATGGTCGGTGGACGCCGTCTAGTTGTGTCACATTGCCTTTGGCATAAAAACACCAATAACGCCATATAACGCTCATCAATGCCTGCAGTGGCATATGCATTACCATTACAAGTAACCGTGTCACTGTTTCTCCAGTAACCGTGTCACTGGGACGCTGTGTCCTTCAACCACCGTCCCTTCCTTATGAATAATGATGCAGACGGTTTATAACCCATAGGAGACGCACACAGACTCACTCATGCATATCCCTCCTACGGATTTACTTGGCGACTTGTACTATGCTTGGAAGCTTGCCGCCGCCATTGGCTAGACGGTGCTACCATTACGATGCGGGCCCTGGTATATATGCTGATCGTCCTCAACACTTACAAGAGCTTCCACGGCGATTAACAGAGGTGCCTTGCTGGTCGTTATCTTGGTGATCTGGGGTGAGGGCCTGGATTTGGCACACTGCCTGTATTATAATGAAAGGCGAGATCCTCAGAAGGTATTTATGGACAAAGCGATATGAATAAGGTAAGCCTGGCTGTACGCTGAATGATGCGTTGGTCTGGTCGGCTGGTTGGGCTTTGTTGGCGGCGACACTGGTAGGTAACGTTTGGCAGGTCGAACCATATGTGTGGCGTGTTCTTTATATAGAGCGGGGCAGAGCATGGGTGGAAGGGACAAGGGCAGGAAGAGGAAGGAGGAGGGAAGGGAGAAGTAGGGAGGAGGGGTGGGCACGAGGACGGAGGAGGGAGTAAGAAGGAAGAAGGAGGGGAGGACACGAAAACGGAGGAGGGGTGGACACGAGGACCAAAGGGGGACTAGGAGGGAGGAGGGGAGGACACGAGGACGGAGGAGGGACTAGGAGGGAGGAGGGGATGACACGAGGATGAAGGAGGGAGGAGGGAGGTGGTAGTGGGAGGAGGGTTGGACACGAGGATGGAGGAGGGAGGTGGGAGGAGGAAGGGTGGACAGGAGGACGGAGGAGGGAGGAGGAGAAAGGAGGGATGAACAGGAGGAAAGGGGAGGGAGGAGGAGGGAGGAGGGAGGAGGGGTGGGCAGGAGGACGGAAAAGGGAGGAGAAGGGAAGAGGGTGGACACGCGGACGGAGGAGGGAGGAGGAGGGAGGAGGGGTGGACACGAGAACGGAGGAGGGTGGAGGAGGAAGGAGGGGCGGACACGAGAACGGAGGAGGAAGGAGGAGGAAGGAGGGAGGAGGGAGGAGGGCGGAGGGAGGAGGGAGGAGGGAGGAGGAAGCGGGAGGGAGGAGGAGGGAGGAGGAGGGAGGGAGGGAGGAGGAGGGAAGAGGGACGAGAGAGGAGGGAGGCGGAGGCAGCGGGGAGTATGATGGAAGGAGGAGTGGACCGGGGGCCAGATGGTGGTGGAGAAAGAGGAGGTGGCAGGGGGAATACGAGCGCCTTATGAAGGGAGCGGAATATAAAGTGTAGAATGAAATGAAAGAACACGGGAGTTGGGAATAGATGGGAGGTGGAGCTAGGCAGAGGACGCACGGAGCGAAGTGATGAGGGGGGCGGGGGGGAGGGGGGAAGGGTGAGGACCGGAATTACCCTGGGAGGGGGTGAACAATTAGACGCCTACGACCTTGGCGCAATGTGCTTGTCAGGTTCAAAACGTCACGTTGACTATCAACTTCAACGCGGGGACATATAGGCGACGGCAGCATGCGCGGTCAATCTGGTAGAAGATGATTCATCACAGCCTATATAGACAGGTGATTTCGCCTTCGCGGCCCCCAGACGCCCTGTCAATCACAACACCCTGACATGGCGGCCTTGGGCGGTAGATTGATTTGACCCCATAACACTAGATAAAATGAAGATGCCACCTTCGTCACGCCGTGTAATCACTCAACTAATCTGAGACGGTCGTAGAGCAAGCGTAAATCACGCCGGCCCAGCGGGAGCCAAGATCTGACGCGGGGAGCCCAATATCTGCAGCTTAGCACCACGGCCAACAGTTTTATATAATACCAATGGGAGCGCTGTACATTTAGCATAATATGCAGACATCTACCAGTTGAGGTTTTATAATGTGACATCATGCCAAGAAAAAATGTGCAGACACGCATTACTCACGACAGACATCATTCCTGTTCTCAGATCTAGCCATCAATTCTCCCTCGTTAAAGAAAACTGACGGGTAACAAATCCGGCAATTTCGGTCCATTTTGCCGAATTAGAATATTCGCTGTAATTTATCACTTAGGCACAGATAACCGGTATCCCTTTCACTACACCGGCATCTCTTTTACGATACCGGCATTTCTTTTACGACACCGGCATTCCTTTTTGCGACACCGGCGTCCGTTGGTGCGACACCAGATTAATTAAGGCGGATTATGGCCGCAGTCGGCACACTGACACAGAGATGTTGCCACACAGTCACAAAATGCGCCGCGCTTTTATCCCTCGTTATAACCTTATTAATCATATCGCGCTATAAAGACAAAGGAGCCTCTGAGAGCCGAGTGTGAGAGTGGAAGCTGGCAGCATCGATTACATCGGACTCCATCGTGGTGAAAGCGGAAAAACACCAACTGTCGGAGTGGTGACAGTCAGCATGGCATAACACAACAAGCTCGCTCGCCAGACCGTTAACTCCGAGGTAACGACCAGCGCTCACCATCAGTCCTGCCAGAGAGAACCATGTTTTTTTTTTCTACGTTTTTGTTAATTATAAAAGGAGATGTAGATTATGTGCTGGGCACGTGCGAGAAGAAAGAGAAGACCTGTTCGTGTTAAGGCGCTTTACGGGTGCGTGGACCGGCGGCACGGCGGTCATGGTCCCCGGCCTGACCCGCCATCAGCACACACCGCGCCACTGTAAAGTGACTAATAACATGTCGGTAGACGTCATCCGCCACGGGTCGCGCGTGTCTCGTAAAGGTGTCGCAAGCTGTTGGCAAATGAAGAAACTAAATCCCAACAGAACGTTAGTCTCAGTCAAAAGATCTTTCCTAAGGGTAAGGGAGAGGTTTTTTTGTGGATGGGGGAGGGTGAAGCTAGGTGGGCGAGGGAAGAGGGAAGCAGGGTGGACGTGGGAAGAAGGAAGCAGGGTGGACAAGGGAAGAGAGAAGCAGGGTGGACAAGGAAAGAGGGAAGCAGGGTTGACAAGGTAAGAGGGAAGCAGGGTTGACAAGAAAATAGGGAAGCAGAGTGGACATGGACAGAGGGAAGCAGAGTTGACAAGGAGAGAGGGAAGCAGGGTTGACAAGGAAAGAGGGAAGCAGGATTGACAAGGAAAGAAGAAAGCAGGGTGAACAAGGAAAGAGGGAAGCAGAGTGGACAAGGATAGAGGGAAGCAGGATGGACAAGAGAAGAAGGAAGCAGGGTGGACAGGGAAAGAGGGAGGCATGGTGGACAAGGAAAGAGGGAAGCAGGGTGGACAAGGGAAGAGGGAAGCAGGGTGAACAAGGAAAGATGGAAGCATGGTGGACAAGGGAAGAGGGAGGCAGGGTGAAGAAGGAAGAGGGAAGCTGGGTTGACAAGGGGAGAGGGAAGCAGGGTGGACAAGGAAAAAGACGGAAGCTGGGTGGACAAGGGAAGAGGGAAGCTGGGTGAACAAGGAAAAAGACGAAAGCTGGGTGGACAAGGGAAGAGGGATGCAGGGTGGACAAGGGAAGAGCGAAGCTGGGTGGACAAGGGAAAAGGAAAGCAGTGTGGACAAGAGAAGAAGGAAGCAGGGTGGACAGGGAAAGAGGGAGGCATGGTGGACAAGGAAAGAGGGAAGCAGGGTGGACAAGGGAAGAGGGAAGCAGGGTGAACAAGGAAAGAGGGAAGCATGGTGGACAAGGGAAGAGGGAAGCAGGGTGAACAAGGAAAAAGGGAAGCTGGGTTGACAAGGGGAGAAGGAAGCAGGGTGGACAAGGAAAAAGACGGAAGCTGGGTGGACAAGGGAAGAGGAAAGCTGGGTGAACAAGGAAAAAGACGAAAGCTGGGTGGACAAGGGAAGAGGGATGCAGGGTGGACAAGGGAAGAGCGAAGCTGGGTAGACAAGGGAAAAGGAAAGCAGTGTGGACGAGGAAAGAGGGAAGCAGGCTGGATAACGGGGAAGAGAGAAGCAGGGTGGACAAGGGCAGAGGGAAGCAGGGTGGACAAGGAAAGAGGAAAGCAGGGTGGACAAGGAAAGAGGGAAGCATGGTATAGAAGGGAAGAGGGAAGCAGGGTGGACAAGGGAAGAGGGAAGCAGGGTGGACAAGGAAAAAAGGAAGCAGGCTATAGAAGGGAAGAAGAAGCAAGGTGGACAAGAGAAGATGGAAGCAGGGCATAGGAGGGAAGAGGGAAGCTGGGTGGACAAGGGAAAAGGAAAGCAGTGTGGACGAGGAAAGAAGGAAGCAGGGTATAGAAGGAAAGAGGGAAGCAGGGTGGACAAGAGAAGATGGAAGCAGGGCATAGGAGGGAAGAGGGAAGCAGGGTATGGAAGGGAAGAGGGGAGCAGGATGCACGAGAGGATGCGTTGCATAGTTTTTTGATACCTTGCTGATTTAATTGCTTATCCGTTCACCATTTAGTTTATTGTACGTTAGGCGATAATAATATTTGTTTGATGTATTCATTTATTGTGACAAAATGGCATGACATGAGCTACCAAATTGAATAGTGATATCAAGACACTGATACATAAGCATTCATGTACAAGACAAAAACGCTGCAATAAGAGGATCTATCCATATAAAAAACAAAGATTAATTGAAGAGAAATTTCCATTTATCGTGAAATATCTTTTGGCTGTAAGACTGTTTCTGCCGAATGACACATTTCTACACATTAGGCGATAGCATACAGTTGCAGCATGAGCGGTGATCGAGGAGATCATGTAAGCCGTGGAACCGTCTCGCAAACCAGAGAAGTAATCGGAAGTAACTGTGGCGGGGCCAAAGCCGCTTGTGCCTGATGCAGACTTTGACGAGAGATCAGATTGTGACAGCGGCACTGCTGCTGTACTAACTATATCAGCAAGTACGAGGAGTGCACTGGCAGCATGGCACGGGAGTTGAACCCGTTTACACTAGCCTCCCATCTCCAGTGAAGGAAAGTCGGAAGGCATGGTTCAAGTCCTTATGTTAAGCGGATCATGTTTTGTCCGCCATCGCCCCGAGCTTGAATCGGCGAGGGTGACATCTCATCATGGAAGGCTTTGTGCAGGTCCATGAAGCCGTTGTATAGAAGCGTTATCCTCAAGGGCCTTATAACTAGACAGGGATACCACATGGAGTCCTGTGTATAGTAGTAACCGACGTGGCACGTTCTCTCAGGCTTGTAAACAGCTTCCCCGTAACAATATTGAAATCATAACTTTTCCGCAGTGCCTTGAAATATTGAATAGTTTTTGAATAATCAATATTACAGGTAAACATTATGTCGTAAAAGCAGATTTTGAAGACCTCCTTTCCCGCATCTGACCTCCCACGCTTTGCTTTGCCTTTGGGTGTCAGCCCAGAGTCCGTTGGACCTTTTGGCGCTTCTTTGCAAGAGGACACCCTTCGAACCCCTCATCATATCATGCTCCACATTGTTTATACGTCATCACATCTTTTCCCCCTGAAGTACGCACCGGAGCCGCGGAGGTCAGCGCTAGCTGGTCGACGCTGCTCCGGTGTGGCGTCTCGTGTACATAGCTAGCTAGGTGCCCCTAGCTTTAGTAGCGCATATACCCAAGATAATGTCGCTACCGACATGTGTTGTACGCGGGCCGGTGCCACCAGATGCCGACATGGCCCCGGCCATTTACTGTAAATAGTGTATATATATTCCCGTTACTATGTCCATACACGTGGGTCTAGGGCCGGCGTGATGAGTGGTCAGCGCTAGCTGGCCCACGTAGCGCCGGTGTCTAGACCAAAGATTTAATAAATTGATTTACACCCAAGGCATGTGTCCGACTTGTTTATCTGAAACAAATATGTTTACTTCAAATAATAGAGCGCGGTTTATAAGTCTTATTGAAACGGAACTTATTTAATACGGTAGAAGATAACGTATTTTATTTGCAAAGGGCCCTGGTACACTCCGCATTTCATTTGACTACACATTTGTGTTCTTCATTGTGTTTTTGTGTGTGACTTTTGTTGCTGATGAACTCAAAGTGTGTCTCCCAGAGCAGGGCACATAGGGCAAGTGCTCGAAGTCTCAGTGACTTATTTTAATAGTTTGTTCAGTATGTGTCCACTTTATATTAAGGTAATGCCTTGACTTTCCCACATCCAGTGGGTTGGCCATGAGGGTCAAACCGTTGTCGACAGAAGGTGAACGATCCAGTCATATCCTGCACACAAGTGCTTTACACTGAAGACTCGCCGCGACCCCAGAAAGCTGCCCTGGCCATGCCCTGCCCCTCCACCCCCCCTCCCGCTCCCACCCTCCACCGCGCCTTTCATGTAGAGTCAGAGAGCAATGCGGTCAGGTCTACAACACAGCGCCAAGTACCGGATGTCAGGCATCAATCGCCCACAATGAGGGAATGACGGCTTCCGTCGTCCATAAGGGATCGTGTATCTCAGACAACAATGAGGACAGAGTGATGAAGAGACATTGGCACCTTCAAAAAGGACGGGAAGACGTATATCTTATGGCTACTCACTTCCGGCGGGGTATACATCTTGGCTGAGGGTGTCAAACACGGTGGATAGATCACCGTGAGAGGTCAGTGCGGTGAAGGTCACTGTGCAGGACGTCATTGTGAGAGGTCAGTGCGGTGAAGGTCTTGGTGCAGGGCGTCATTGTGAGAGTCAGTGCGGTAAATGTCACTGTGAATGACGTCGTTGTTATAAGGTTACTGTGATATGGTCACTGTGAGGTCATGATAAGACGTATTTCTTCTCATCATATATGGTTTTTCTTGATATAAGTGCATCCTTTTAAGTACATCGCATGAAAAATGTTTTTAAATGTTCTTTGACCCTAAGAAGCCCGTGTCCCAAGTACAACCAACGCCCCTGCGCAGCTCTGTTATGTAAAGCGCCCCGTATAAAGACTCTCACGCTGAGTTAATTAATCTAGGCAAGGTGCTTAAATCATCAGCGTTTTTGCTTTTCTTTGCAAAACTTTCACCTCTCCCTTCTCCTGTTAATCGATATGAGACCGTAACTCCCCCTTAAAGCGAGCAGCGCCGCTCGATGGGTAGATGGCGCTGCGTTCTCCAGGGCGGCGCCCTCGGTGTATCCCGAGGATGACCCGACCACGTGTTTTATACCTTACGACCTGCCTACAGGCCGGCCTGGCTGCCAGCCCTGATCGAGCGCCGGGGCGGGGCAGGCCTCCCGGACCTCACTGTGGCATGTCGGCTTGCGGCCCTGCTACACCGCGTCCCAGTGTCTGAGGCTAATATGCAATGGCCGGTTGACCCATTGGCTCCGTACGTAGGCGGTCTTCTCTCACCAAGCCATGTCAACGTGCCTCATGGTGCCAGGGCAATCCTCTCTCGGCCCTGTTGACATGTCAAACTGTTTTAATGAGATAGGGCAGTGTATTGTCCTTCACGTATAAACCAGTTGGCTCAGATTACTAAAGACATTGGTCACAACCCGAATTCGCAAAAACAAGGTTAAGGATCACTGACCTTCATCACACTGAATCTCTTTTTATCACGCTGTGTATCCTCATATTACCCTGTGTCTCCCTTTATCACCTTCTGTATCCCTTTATCATTCTCCATGTATCATTCTCCCTGTATCAGCATGGGTCTCCCTGTATCACCCTGTGTCTCTCTTTATCACTACATGTCTCCCTGTATCACCCTGTGTCTCTCTTTATCACTACATGTCTCCCTGTATCACCCTGTGTCTCTCTTTATCACTACATGTCTCCCTGTATCACCCTGTGTCTCTCTTTATCACTACATGTCTCCATGTATCACCCTGTGTCTCTCTTCATCACTACATGTCTCCCTGTATCACCCTGTGTCTCTCTTCATCACTACATGTCTCCCTGTATCACCCTGTGTCTCTCTTTATCACTACGTCTCCCTGTATCACCCTGTGTCTCTCTTTATCACTACATGTCTCCCTGTATCACCCTGTGTCTCTCTTTATCACTACATGTCTCCATGTATCACCCTGTGTCTCTCTTCATCACTACATGTCTCCCTGTATCACCCTGTGTCTCTCTTTATCACTACATGTCTCCCTGTATCACCCTGTGTCTCTCTTTATCACATGTCTCCCTGTATCACCCTGTGTCTCCCTTTATCACAGTCTTTCCATTTATCGCTCCGTGTCTCTCTGTATCACTACATGTCTCTCTGTATCACCCTGTGTCTCCCTTTATCACACTGTCTCTCTATTTATCACCATGGGTCTCCCTTTATCACTATATGTCTCCCTTTATCACTCCGTGTCTCCTTGTATCCCCCTATGTCTCCCTGTCTCACCCTATGTCTCCCTGTCTCACTCTGTGTTTCCCTGTCTCACTCTGTGTCTCTCTGTCTCACCCTATGTCTCCCTGTCTTACTCTGTGTCTCCCTGTCTCACTCTGTCTCCTGTCTAATTTGATACCACGCTACAAGCAACTGGCGAGTTAATCAAATGCTTGCTCCGGGTCGATGATATATGCACAAGACTAATAGCATGAGAACTGACATTGTATTGCCAAATTATAACGGCGGAGTTCCAGGTTCCCGATAAATGTAAATGTTAATGTAAATGTTAACGGAGATATTAGTTTTAGCGATACTGTGGTTCAAATAATTGAACTCTCCTTGCCTCCGTCCTTCAACAGTTAATTTCAGAGTACAAGCTGTGCGTGACCAACACGTGAGCTATATTGTGAACAAGGGTACGTGTACCAACACGGAAGTTGACCAACATCTCATTACAGACCATTTGATGCATGTACTTTTCTTGCCCTGCTTTTCTTACTACAAGAGGGGTACGTGGTCTACTTCATCTTATGCCAGGGCACCTGACCGTGTTGTGAGCTATGCGTGAGTTAGTCAAAATGTCGAATGGCCTGTCGACTGTTTTGGCTTATGGCTAGTGCTCCAAGCTATGTCTGCGCAAGGTGTCCCCTCTCTCCCATCCCAGTCAAGGGGGTTATACAGGAGCTATAATGATCCCCATGTTGCGTTGAGGGTGCCTTTCACACATGCAGTTGAAATGCATTGGCCTACAATACTGCCCTCACCTCATACCATGTGTAACAGTATGACAACTCGTTGTTCGACTCTCTAAGCGTGACACTGCTTGGCTACCACGTGCGAAGAGCATCTGATCACTCTTGAGTGTTTTGTTTTGTTTTGTTTAAATCTTCGCCCACACCCGTAATCTGTGAAGACGGAGCACCCGATAGGTGGAAGACGGATCACCTTACGTTCGTTCCATGTGTTACTGGCATCACTATCTTACATGTAAATATGTTGCTTGTATATATATATTATGTTTATGTAGTTTTGTGTATGTTACTACCATTATTTGGATTACTGCTACCGGCCCATGAGTTTCTCCTGTTATAATATTTATACTACCCCCTGTTATGCTAAGCAGATATGACTGTGCTGTATGCAAACGTAAGATATTGTCTCACTCGTATCATATCAACTGTTCTATTTGCTACTGTACCTATCATGTTAATTGTTTATCTCATTTTACCAGAGATGACCTGCAGGTTGTGAAGGAAAATAATCAGCCATGGTATTGCACCATTTGTATAACTGCAATATTTCCTTTTAATGGCATAACTGAGATTTAGGCCTTCGAACTTGCTATCTCGTCTAGTAGTGTCAATAATTCCCGTATTCCACTGGTCGAGCTTGAAAAACAGTTGTTTAATCCATTTGAGTTAAACTCGGACCACAACGTGCCGCTAAATGACACTGATCCTGATGTAAATTTCTATGTAGATTCGTCTGTGAGTATGTCAAATTACAAATACTAGTTAGAAGACTCCTTCAATGAGTCCTGTGACCAAGTTAGACCCGAAGATTTATCATTTTCCATTGTGCGTATGATCATAAGAAGTGCTCAGAAAAACTGTTCACAGTTATATTGAAACTCTAACTCATGATTTTACTGTGTATGCCTTTACTGAAACCTGGTTTAACGACAGTAACGCTGATTGCCATGGTTTGGACGGGTATCTCCCGGTCAATAGTTACCGACAAGACAGAACTGGTGGAGGGGTTGCAATGTTGATTAAATCAGGAGTTAATTTCAGCAAGCGACCGGACTTAGATGTATTTAATGAAAATATTGAAGCTTTATTTGTGCAACTGGATAAGGGAGCTCATGTGAGCCAGAGGTCCATTTTAGTAGGTGTAGTTTACCGACCACCTGATACTAGCATTGTTGTATTTATTGAGCAATTAGACTATTGCATAAGATTAACTCTGAAAAAGTGGTTTGTTATCTCGCAGGAGATTTTAACATTAATCTGCTCAATATGGACTCACATAGACCTACAGCTGATCTTATCGATTCAATGTTTAGCCATGCGTTTCTACCCGCCATAAGTAAACCAACCAGGGTAACGAGTACCACAGCCACATTGATTGATAATATCTTCACTAACGAGTGCGATATTAACTCTTCCCTGAAAGGCATTATGTATACAGATATCATTTTCCTGTATTTTATATATCACAGTATGTTCAAATTAATGTTGACAGAGTTACTATCATAAAAAGGAATGTAAGTAAGCTCAATGTTGAGAATTTTGTTCATTGTATAACAAATGAAAACTGGGATAATATTTTTGAGACACTCAGCACCCAGGAAGCTTATACTAAACTGCATCGCTCAGTTTCTCTTTTGCACGAGAAATGTTTTCCTCTCACTATCTCGAGATCTAAATAACAAAACAGAAAGCCTTGGTTCAGTACAGGATTAAAGGACTGCATATCTAAGAAAAATCGATTGTATTGTAGATTTATGAGACTAAAAACCAAAGAATCTGAGCATGATTATAAAAAAAATATAAAAATAAGCTTTTATCCACTCTTAGAGCAGCTGAAAAAACGTATTATCAGTCCGCCATAAAAGCCAATCAAAATAACTTGTTTAAGATGTGGAAAACTATTAAAGAGGTAGTAAACAAAAAACAGGGTCAAAAGTTTCAAACGACATGTTCGATTAGAGGAGGACTGATTACAGATAAAAGCCAAATTGCTAATGAGTTTAATAACTACTTTGTTAATGTTGGCAAATCTATAACAAAAACAATCCCGAATAATGGAGACTCCCCACTTACGTTTATGAAAGATACCAATAATAAGTCGCTTTTCCCCGAGCCAGTTACTAGTAGTGACGTCCGGAATGCTCTTGCATCCCTAAAGAATAGCTCACCAGGATGGGACTCGCTAACTGCCAAAGTAATCAAAACGATTATAGATCCCCTCACCCAACCCTTAACCCATGTAATTAATCTTTCATTTAGTGAAGGGATTTTCCCCGAAGAACTTAAACGTGCAAAAGTAACACCTATCCTGAAAGGGGGGGATGATAAATTATTTACTAACTATAGGCCAATTTCAATTCTTCCAACATTCTCTAAAGTGTTCGAACAGCTGATGCAGAAACGTCTAATCAAATTCATTAACAAGTATGACTTACTACATAAAAACCAATTTGGTTTTAGATCAAATCACTCTACTACCTTGGCCCTATTTACTTCTGCAAGACAAACTAACAACTGCTATGGAATTGGGACAAACTACGGTTGGTATATTTCTCGATTTTTCGAAAGCCTTCGATACTGTTGACCATGATATATTGTTTCAAAAGTTAGACAGATACGGCATAAGAGGGCTTGCATTAACTTGGCTAAAAAGTTATCTCAACGCCAGAGAACAGTTTGTAGTTTACAATAATACATCTTCGAACCGATCTCGAATAGTATGTGGAGTTCCGCAAGGTTCTGTACTAGGTCCACTTTTATTTCTTCTATATATTAATGACTTAATGAATGTGAGTAAGCAATTGTTTGGAATCTTATTTGCTGAGGATTCTAATTTCTTTATACCAGGCAAGGATATAAACAAAACGATTGAAACGCTGAATGGAGATTTAAAGCAAATACAGTACTGGTTACAAATTAATAAGCTTGCTCTCAATCTCGATAAAACTAATTTCATGGTTTTTAAACCCAAGCGAAAGAAAATTAGTATCCAGAGCAATGTCATTATTTCTAGCCAAATTGTTGTGCAAACTACTACCACGAAATTTGTTGGTGTACAATTAGATTGTGACCTGTTGTGGAAACATCATATAGATTATATTAAAGGCAAATTGGCAAGGGCGCTTGGAATAATAACTTCTGCAAGGAAAATTTTAACCAATGACACCCTCCGAATTTTATATAAGTGTTTTGTATCTCCATATCTATCATATTGTATTGAAGTATGGGGAGCCTCGTGTAATAGCTATTTAACCCCTCTTATCATAATCGAGAAAAAAGCAGTCCGCATATTGTCTGGAGTTAATAAATGGGCCCATTCAGCACCGTTATTCGTAATGAATAAGATTCTACCGCTCACATCATTATACGAGTTTAGCGTTTTATTATTTATATTTAAACAATACAATGGATTGCAACCTCTTGATTTGCTTACAAGAAATGCTGACATACATAAATATAACACTAGAAGGTCGCAGCTATTACATGTTCCTAAACATAAGTGTCAATTGACGAAAATATCTATGAAATATAATGGGATATATATATTTAATAAATGGTTTGGTAAGTTAAACTTTCAATCATCGCTTCACCTTTTTAAGCGAAATACTAAGGATAGCTTGCTAAGGACAATCGATACGAGTGATTCAACCAATGCTAACGTTAATCAAATGTGTAAGTAGCCATAATTTGATGTGTATTGCAGCGCAACGATTGGGTCAAATCGATATACAATTTAGATTGTCGAATTACTGTTACCATTTGTCCTGTTTTTTTTTTGTTTTTTTTCTTGTTTTTCTTTTTTTCTTGTTTTTCTTTTTCTTGTTTTTTTTTTTTCTTCTTCTTAGCAAATAAGATTCGGCTTCTGCTCCTTGCCAACCTCTTCTTTATTATGTTGATTTATGTACTATCCATGGCAATAAAGATTCTTATATCGCATTGAGTGTTCTGGCCACCTGAGAGCCTAACGGCACATGGATCGGTGGTTCGAGCCCCGCTGTGGCCATGTCCGTGTGATCGCAAGTTACCCCCGGAGACATGGCTCCACCCTCCCTTCCTTCTCCCATTGACGCGATATGACCAAAAGTGGTTAAAGCGTCCGGAATATACAACCAACCAACCAACCAACCAAAGCCTGGCAATAAGAAAGACTCATGCACAACTCTCACGTCACAAAATCGAAATGATGCTTGTTAAAATGGCCCAGCAATGGCTTTCACAACAACGTGACCTTTCCACAGCGATGGCGGACGCAGCCACTGACTCATCATAGTAACTCTTGAGTACTGACATGACTCAACTAGGTCTCTCCATGCCAGATACGGCATCCTGGGGGCTAAACAACACACCGTTTGTCTAGAACCCAGTCGTTATAAATCCTTCATTCCTTATTTTATCGGCAGCCCCATCACCACGCCAGACAATATCACAATTGTCCGAACACACTTAAGTCCTTTCTCCGCCACTAACCCGCAGCGGGACTGCCTGCGTATAGATAGTGGGATGAAGGAAACCGTGCCTCGCAGCAAATCTTCCTAATGTTTTAATCTTGCTGTGTCTCGGGCCGTTTGTGCTTAGATCTTGTTCCAATGCCTAGCGAGGTATGATATGATAATCCTGCCCACAACTAACAGACTAATCTTTTTCTCATCACATCTCCATGCTAATCACGTTAAATCATTAGGTTGGAATGCCGAGAGGCGCACTGAGCCTCAGAGCCACGAGCATGGATACCAGCGCCGCCAAGTGGACACCAATGGCATTAGTATTGTTTGGACTGTCTAAACTGGCTAAACTGTTGGAATCTGCCTGGTGGTCATCTTCAAACTGACTGCAGGCGATTGTCAGTGTGCCCAGTGAATACCATCACCCATCTCTCTCCCCTCTTCTCTCTTCCTACTAATGGCTTTCTCACCCCTCCCTTTCACCCTCAAGACAAAGGCGTGGCGTCACACTTTTTTTAATGTTGGCGAAAAGGCAGTGCCAACCCATGGAATCAGGACACACCGTTAAGTGCTGAAGTAACACCCGGTAACGACCAGCCACAGACGCAGACCCAGGGTATACATATTGTAGACAATGTTTTTGCTATATGGCACCCCACGTCGTTCACCATCAATCCTTATTTATCCGTTTACTTATTTATTTACTTATCTAATTCGCATCGAGATGATCCGACCATCACCAGGAAGCGATATGGTCGCTGATACGGCCATTACATCATCGCCCCACAAAGCAGCAAGACAGACACAGGCGTGATCGGTGGGGGCGGCGGTGGGGGGGGGGGGAGGGGGGCGGTGCCGGGAATAGGGGCCGGGAATAGGGGCCGGGAATAGGGGCCGGGGGGCTGATTTATACCAAAACAAAAGCTGGCTCCAACTGACTGAAACACTGAGGCGTCGTTTTGGTATTCACGTCAAACAGTCTGCTCGGTCTGGACATTGATGGCTATTAGAAAGCCCTGGCTGTGGGCGGCGATGATGAATGTGTCCAGGTGTGATGGGGTTATCAACGGCCTCTTCCTTCCATCTGGCGGAGGGGCAGACGGGAGGGGTGGGGCGGGGTCGGGAGAGGGGTTAGGTGGGTGGGGGGAGGGATGGGGGGGCCGCATTTGGGGGGGGGGTGGAGATTGGCGGGGCGGGGCGGGGCGGGGCGGGGTGGGGTGGGGCTGAGGACGTAAGCCGCTGTCTGTCGCCGCTGAGGCGGGGGGGTTGCCACGGTTGTTATTGTGCCCTTCTCGGTGTCTGTGACATACATAGCCGCCGGCCCCATGGATTACCTGTCCGGCCGCCTCACCCAGGCGCCATAGTTGTTCCATGTAGCACTTACCGATACCTCTATTTTGAAGAGGCTTATTTACCGCTAACGAGAGTCTACCATTTGAGATATCGTGGGAAGAGCCCGCGCGAGCTTTCCCCCTACCCGCATAATACATAAAGGGCAACGAAGCGGCTGGGTTTGAACAGAAAAAACATCAAACACTAATACATCACAGTCATTCTCTCAATGACAGCCATCAAAGCGAGACTTGGAAATTACAATCCTAGAGACCATGTTACAATGCCTGACGCACTCAACGCAGTTGCGGGTCTCTCTGGTCGTTGGGGGCCGGCCCGATAGCTCAGTGGATTAGAGCGCTCGCATTGAGTTTTCTGGTCACCTGAGAGCCTAACGGCACGTGGATCGGAGGTTCGAGTCCTGCTGTGGCCATGTCTGTGTGGTCGCAGGATAAAGATCCCATGTCGTTCTTCGTAAAGAGTAGGGGGTTACAACCGAGGACATGGCTTCACTCTCCCTTCCTTCTCCTATTGACGCAATATGACCAAAAGTGGTTAAAGCGTCCTGAATTTACAACCAACCAAGAGGTTGATGGCAGAGGGGCATTCACCAACACAGTCCGGTCTACATATCGTACGGGTCATGGCGACACGGGCTAAAGTACACGGTAACACATCCTACGTGAGAGTGCGACACGGGTCACAGAACACGGTAACATATTCTACGTGAGATTGCGACACGGGTCACAGAACACGGTAACACATCGTACGGGTCATGGTGACACGGGCTACAGAACACGGTAACACATCCCACGGGACAACGTGACACGGGCTACAGAACACGGTAACACATCCTACAGGACATGGCAACACGGGCTACAGAACACGGTAACACATCCTACAGGACATGGCGACACGGGCTACAGAACAAGATAACATATCCTACGGGACCACGTGACGCGGGCTACAGAATACGGTAACACATCCTACGGGACATGGCAACACGGAACATGGTGACACGGGCTACAGAACACAGCAACACAACGTACGGGACAAACACGTTGTTGGGTATTGCAATGGCGCACACTCTGTGAGTGTCAAAAGATCACCTCCTGGAGATGGTTTCCGATGGGGGTGCTGCTGCGTACGCCCCGCCCCCCCCCCCCCCTCCCGGCCCACCTTTCCCTTCACCTCCCTCTAACGAGAGCACCCGAGATCCAATTGAAAGAAACACCCTTAAAATCATGGTCGCATGTAGCCCCTCTCCCTCCCCGCTCCCCCGATTCCCCAGTCCCTGAGACCTGGTGGGGGACCCTTGCCCCTTGGGGAGACCTTGCCCCTGGGGGAGCCCCTTCCCCATCCGTCCCCCGCCCGTCCCCCGCTATTCCCCACCCGTCCCCCGCCCGTCCCTGAGACGTATCCCGTTGGGGGCAGACGTGATGAGAAGCGGGAAGTGACCCCGCACACCATCTAGGTCAGCGCACTGTTGACACAGCCAAGGTCAAGGCTCGAGAGAGTGCAAGTGAGAGAGAGAGAGAGAGAGAGAGAGAGGCGGGGTTGAGGGGGGAGGGGGGGGGGGAGGCTACCTCTTGTCCCTAAACACTCTGGGCGTGTCTCTCCAGCAACTGTGGCTCAGCGACGTCTAAAGTCAAGCTGAAGCCGAGATCTCGTGCAGATCTCGGCAAAAAGAACGAGAAAGAAACGAGCACAGCACGCGAGATTGCGCCAAACCGGAAGTGATCACAACATAACGTCTCGCGTTGCTCTGGCTTTTATATTATCGCTCGGATATCACCGACCGCTTATTGGCTGCGACCGGTCACGTGACACAGACCGAACCATCACGACGATGAGCCGTCTAACGGGGATATGTGGCGCAGCCAGAGACACAGAACACTGTGCCTGTGTTGTAGGTCATGGAGAAGGCAGCCCAGAGCAGTGTGTATGAGTTGCAGTCACGTGACCCCTCTGTGTGCTGCGTACCACTAGCGCCGTTGCACCATCCTGTTTCTTTCATAACACTCGAGCCATGGCAGCACGTGTCTTTACTAAAGCTGCCGACATGACGTCGCTTTCTTTGCACACCATATACATTTACATCTCCATAGGCGCATATTGAAAGCAAACCTGGGGCTGCGAACAAACACAGGTTAAATGGCATTCAGTCAATATCCGCCACGTCACGTTCCTCATGACAAACTATCACTTGCCGCCGGTAATTGGATGATAAAGACCCATAACTGTCATACAACCGCGAGTAACTCTTCCCCGTTCTGTGGGACAAATCGTGCTGTATGACCATCCTTTATCATGTTCCCGCTCCTTTATCGCCCCAGCGACCTTTGATTCCACACCTTAATTAACTTCATCGCATGATTTCTTTAAACAGGCATAATGGTTATACCAACAAGGGTGATGGCTTTCTTTATGTCCTCGCGCCAACCACAAATGCCGGCTGAATGGTTTTGACCGACCAACGCGCCCGATGAACCATTAATGACGACCGCGGGTTTTATGAGGAGCCGGAGGGTTTATCAACACACCTGGGTTTTAGATTACCAGTGAATGTGGTCGGGCTGATATATCCAGGCTTTTAACGATCCCTCTGTAACGATATACCTCTTTCCCCAGCACCGCTAGAATGGCACACTGGGAGCAAAGTGGATGGCTCGGATTGGCCATACGTGACAGCGCGAAGTGAGGTCAATGGGTGAACCACGCTCCGTACCAGTAACACGTGGTCACCATTACATATATAGACATGTACCCTTAATGAACTGCTTTTCATGACAACCCGTCTGCCTCTATTGCTCTTTCGACAGTCATTATTGTTCAATTCTCTTCATCTTCACGTCTGATTCCTACATCTAACCCACACCCTAATCCTTACCCTAACCCACATTTTACTTTACTAAAATCCTTGCTCTAAATTCCCACTCTAATCCCACTCTCAGCCCCACTATAACCTCATTCTATTCCCCTCACTAACCCCATATAGGACCCAAATTAAAACCCCTACTCTAACCCCAAATAACTCTACCCACTCTCTAACGACCATTCTATTCCCCTATCTAACCCCTTCTATAAAACTCTTTAAAACCCCACTCTGAACCTCCATTTTAACCTATACTATAACGATCGCCCCTTTACGCCCCCCCCCCCCTCCTCTCCCGCCATCCCTTCCCGAACTCTCTTCCTCGCATGATCCCCCCTCCCCACCTCGTAGCCCATGTTGCTGGACGCGTCCATCCAGTCGTTTCGTTCTCTTCCCGTGGCCATGTTACAGGGGACTGCCTTCACCCGCCCCCCTGTTATCCGTTTTCCACATCCACATTCTGCAGAGATGGCACCGTACGTAATTAGACGTGATTGCGGCCCCACGCACCGCCCTCCCCTGCAGCGGAACCAGAGCAGTGACAGCGAAACACGAGCGACAACCCCACACACAGGCTCGTGCCCGGACTCTGCAGCAGACGCCAGGCTGATACCCTTCCTCACGGGTCATCGCCCCGCTTATAAAGTGCTCACCCCTTGCAATATTTACATTTATATTTACATTAGCTGTTGTTGCACTGGTGCTTTAACCCTATTAAGTGATCTGTGTATCTCCACGTGGCGAATATTATGTTAGCCCCTATTTCTATTAACTGATTCCTCCATTCTCTAGGACTAGAGCTAGGAATGGACTGAATCATACCATAGCAGTCTCCAAACGTTATCTTTAAATTAATTATGACGTAACTAAATTTACTAAATTCACCCAAAATATGTGATATTATATTTGAAGGAACTTCTCAAGACCCATGTATTTTAATACATCAGAAAGGCATGCGGCATAATACAGTCGGCAAGAGTCGGCAGCCGACAGTCGGCAGCCTCTTGCACAGTCATCCATAATGAGGGGTACGAATCGTCAGCCCAGGGCATTATGGGAAGGCTTGTCTCTGTCGCGCACCGACACTATGGTTTTAATTAGGTTGAATGCCATCAGATAACACGTGTTGCTATCTGATGTCATGGCTTTGACCTTCAATTATCGCCCACTGACCCCCCCCCCCCCTCTTTCGGTATCCATCTGTCGGAACTGGACACCAATGAACGCCTAGCGTGCATTAGCAAACGAGGTTCACGGTAGGAGCGAGAGCCTGTTGGCTAGGTGGGTGGGTCGGGGGGAGCGGGGTTACACTTCATCACTAAGCGACAGCAGTCCCCAAAGGTAACTAGTGGTTACCCGAACGTAATCCATCTATTTCGCTGCAAAAGTCGCTCTGTGTAGGAAATTAAAGATAATGAAGTGATTAACAAATGGGTCCATGGTCTGTTACCGCTGGCTGAAAGCTTTTACGTACCGCTGATGGGGGGTAATCACTCAACCGGCGCCAGACTAAGTAGCTTTAAATATGTGGCGAATAGGGATGTCAATGGATTAGCCACGGAGGGCATGAAATAAGCGTTGTTTAAAGAACATTAATCCGCAACAAGTGGATTGTTTAAGGCGGTGGCTGGGGGACAGGTTAGCAATGGGGATGTGGAGAGAACAGTGATATATGATGGAACAAATATACGTACGTCCCCATCACGACGACATCCACGTGGCCTTTGCGCACAACATCTTACCCGAAACTTCCCGTTTCAGTATTATCAAAGTACCACGTGTGCATCACCATTTAGGATGCCGACGTCTTTATGTGTTTCAATACTGATGGAATCAACCCTTAATCTCTGTGCTGTAAAGTGGTTGACAGGTGTCGGTGGAGGGCAGGAGGGGGGCTGCTGGTTGTGGAAGCTATTTAAATCGGTCAGTGGGTAGTAGTTGTTTCGTCGTCATCTGCCTTGGTGCGCAGGATTACTTACTATTGTGCAGGTACCATTGTGGCCGCAGCGCGGTTAACCACGATGATAGCATTGAACTCAAAGCACGATAGAACGGTGACACAACCTTTGTCAGGGCTTTGTCAGCCGGTAGTCAGTACATTGTCTGCGCTTTATCTCTCATCTGTCAGACCTTTGTTTGTCTTTTGTGTCTGTCCTTCATCAGCCGTTTGTCAACCCTTAGTTGTCCTTTGGCTGTCCGTTGTTGGTTCTTCTTCATCCCTATGTCAGTCCTTTCTCCGTTCTATGTCAGCCCTTTCTTCCGTTCTTTGTCTGCCCTTTGTCAGTTGTGAGTCCTTTGTCAGTCCGTTGTTCTGGAGTCAATGTCCAGCATGCGCATCATCTTGACAACATCTCAATGTCCTTGGTCCAGCATGCGCATCGTCTTGTCAACATCTCAATGTCCTTGGGCCAGTATGCACAATATCTTGTCAACATCTCAATGTCCGTGGGCCGGCACACCCACATCTGTCTTGAATGGACATGCCGCCATGACAACGCACTCAGGAGCAACAGGTGCGGCCAGCTCTCCTGTATCACCTGTCTGAGAGCGGCGTGGTCCCCTACCTCCCCCCCCCCCACGGTCAACCACTGCCTGGGGCTAGCTATCAGCCTGCCTGGTCGCTACCCACTTACAGCACCGTCCACAATCTCCTGCAATATGTCGTTAGGGTGTTATCACAATGTGGATTGTCTGGGGAGATCTCATCCTGCTCGGTGACGGTGGTGGAGATCTCGGGCAAACTGCATGAACGTACCCCTTGGCGACCCCTTTGGGTGAGTTCGGATATGCGATCGGAGTAATCGGCGCGGCAATTTGGAGCATGCGGACTCTTTCCGCTAATAGGCGGATCAATATTAACCGAACGCAAAATCCGCGGTCCGCGTGAATGTTGCACTTGCTGGACTGCACAAATTTTGAAGATCGTTAAATGGCGCCATAAAATGAATCAACGGATACGTATTGTGTTCTTTATCTTATTCTCGTTGTCATAATATTATTTACAGCTATTTTGCAGGACGCCATACTACTATATATATATTAAATGTATTGTGCGGCCTGGACGCTATGTTGGAAATCCTCGTGATCCTCCTCTGGGTGGGGAGTAAGGTCTGGGAGTAAAATGTACCACGTGACCGTCCTATCGGACCACAATCTCCGCGTTCGGTTATGCATTCCGCGGAGTCCGACTATTCCGCAGGCATACCCGAACTCACCCGTTATACTGCCTGTGAACCGTACTCTGGTCACTACATCGTGCCCTGTAACATCATTGTATCCATCTCGCCTGGAGTGTCACTGTGCCAGTCCACAACACACACTAGAAATCTGCTGAGCCCGGCAGCCAATTCAGTCCGGTTCACGATTGCCATTTTACTACTAACATTATTACGCTGACGGCCATAGAGACTTTGTGCAGGTGTGACAGGAACAGTCTTTGTGCCCTGGATATGTGCCTGGTTGGAGACGATCCTCGTGATGAGCTAACAAAGACATCATATCATTGCTCAGGCTCCTAATAGCCAACAAAGACATCATACCAATGTTCAGGCCCCTATTAGCCAACAAAGACATCATACCAATGCTCAGGCCCCTATTAGCCAACAAAGACATCATACCATTGATCAGGCCCTGATTAGCTAACAAAGACATCATGTCATTGCTCAGGCCCTGATTAGCTAACAAAGACATCATGCCATTGCTCAGGCCCTGATTAGCTAACAAAGACATCATACCATTGCTCATGCCCTGATGAGCTAACAAAGACATCATACCATTGCTCAGGCCCTGATTAGCTAACAAAGACATCATGCCATTGCTCGGGCCCTGATTAGCTAACAAAGACATCATGCCATTGCTCAGACCCTGATTAGCTAACAAAGACATGCCATTGCTCAGGCCCCGATGAGCTAACAAAGACATCATGCCATTGCTCAGGCCCTGATTAGCTAACAAAGATATCATACCATTGCTCAGACCCTGATTAGCTAACAAAGACATGCCATTGCTCAGGCCCTGATTAGCTAACAAAGACATCATGCTATTGATCAGACCCTGATTCGCTAACAAAGACACCATGCCATTGCTCAGGCCCTGATTAGCTATGATGTCAGATCGATAAAATGCAGTTATCGCTTCCCTTTTTGGACTGGCGAGGTGCAAATTCGCAGTTTGCGTCGTGGAGATCATTTCCACATCACGTTTCTTTTGATCTGTAGCCTAAATGTAGCAACGAATGTGACTTAATATAACAACGAATGTGACTTAATATACAACTGAAAGTTCATTCTTAATGGTGAATACTTGATATTTCCAATAATAATGTGTGTTTTTATCACTTATGGGAAACAACGAGCCAGCGGCCTATGTGGCAGAAGACTTATTAAACCATAACATAGCAATGACAAGTACAGCCGTCAGTTACCATTGCAGGTCAAGTCTTCTTCCAACCATGTTGACCCTGGCGCTGCTTGCTGCCTTCCCTCTCTCAGGCTCGAGCCGTAACAACCCAGGGCAGATCACCAGGCGACTTTTCTCCAAGGTCACAGCCAACACATTGTGCATTCATGGGGGCCGAACCGCGAGGAATGCCGGGAAGGGCAAGGACCCACCGCGCCTAATCACAGCAACAGTCTTTTCTCCCGAATTTCCGGTCACCTTTTGCAATGAGTAGCGCACTCGGGGGTCAGGTCCATCGAGCTTTTATTGAATTCTTCGTTGGCGTTTGCGTGGAAGAGGAAGGTAGGGCAAGGGAGGAGGGAGGGGGGTGAGGGGATGGGTAGTGGTGATACAGGACATGCCTCCATCCATCGCTTCCGCAATTGTCAGGGTGATCTATCTTAGGACCAACATGACCCGACACCCGACTTGTTGGGGTTATTTGCCCCGGTGATAAACGGGCTCGGATGGGTCCGTAGAGATTGCTTAAGCCTTGCTGTAAACGTTAAAACCAGGATCTTGAGATATATGTCTCCATATGTGAGGCCCACAACGTGCTGGCTTCCAACATAAATAAAGTCCTATGCCTACAACGTCCGCTCTGCTCGGCAATATTCTGGCTTACAACAAATACCAACATGAATGAAGTCCTATGCCTACAAACGACCGCCCCGCCTCGTCAACATTCTGGCTTACAACAAATACAAACATAAATGACGTCCTATGCCTACAATGACCGCTCTGCTCTGTCAACATTCTGGCTTACAACAAATACAAACATAAATAAAGTCCTATGCCTACAACGTCCGCTCTGTTTTGTCAACATTCTGGCTTACAACAAATACCAACATAAATGAAGTCATTAATGGATACTTATTGATATATATATATAGATATACCACAGTATGCAGTCCACTATGGATATTTATGAAAATCTATATGCAAATAGATGTTGGCTTTATACTTAGCAGGGAAGGTGAGGGGACATGCGCCCCATACAAATATGAAAATCACGGATCTACGGATCATCATAGTTTACTATGTATTATTTACTATGTATTAATTACTTAGTTCAGCAGATATTTCTAAAATTATCTAATTACATATGTTGAAATACAAATTATAATAAGACGTTATATAAAGATCATTATTTACGATACTTAAAAATGGTTCGTAAATATGGATCATCATGTAAGACTAATTACAATATGGCTTAATGATATGTTCATTATATACGATATTCAAATGGCTAGTAAGCAGGTCTCATCTAGTTGCATACTGTATTATATTGCTTAAACCAAATGACCTATATCAGCAGACATTTTGTTAAGTTATGTTCAGACCCTGTTGAATCGCGTCGATGCAAAGTGGAAGCGGCGTGGAGGAGGTGGTTTATTTCGTTGGTGGTTGAGAATCCAGTGACCCCGCCGTGTAAACTGCCGCTACATCGTCTCGCGGTTGACGTCAATCGGTAAACAATCCGCGTTGTCAGGGGGTTCCACTTGGACGAGTCCATTCGTTCCATCGATCATCGGGTAGGGGTGATACCAAGACGTAGTCCTATAATGTAGCACTCCAATAATTCTCCGAAAAGCCATCAAGTAAATTCTAATTAATCGGAATTATTATATAAAAATATTTTTTGTCAATATCAAAGGCAATGCAATGATCGTAATTACACGTACACACACTCCACCGGCCCGTAGTGGAGGCGTTTGTAATCACTGTGATGTTGATGTATACGCTGAGATAGTTTCTGTTTCTCACCGAGAAGACGGATTGCGCCTGGGGCACTGACCCCCGGCGCAGGGCCTGTATTCACTAACACACCAACCGTCTTGGCCCCAAACAGAAAATCTGGAGACTGTTTGCTAGGCCAGTCGGCTAATGTCCAGTAAAAAAAATGCATTTATACAAATGCGAAAATGTTGATATGTGGACCTACTAAGTGCTAAACAAATATACGTACAAATATACGCACAACATTTAATATTGTGCAGAAAGAAAAGAAAAAAAGTTCACGTTTATTTCTAAGAAGGAATCATGGTATTCGCAAACTGCGATAAAACAGATAATAATACATCACATCATCAGGTATATGCTATTATTTGGTCAAGTAAAGTAGCAATGTGATATATATTGCTTTAATGGTCTAAAACTGTCAATCATAATAAACATAACACTATTGCACAGGGGTTCGCTTGGATGATTATTTCGTATCAACCAATCATTGTATATTAAGTAATCTGTTGAAGATAGAACGACATCAGTATGAAGGAAAGAAAGATGCTGATAACTATGAACGGTCTTGAATATCATTGAATGAATTGTGAATCTTACCGTTACGAACGGGTGATGCTACGATGAAAATGCACTTTTCGTGCGTTACGCCATCGGTATGAATACCAGGCATGGAGAACCAAGCCAAACATGAAGGCCAAGAGCACCATTAAAGGAACCAATGCTAAAGGTAATGATGAAAGAACCAATGCTAAAGGAAATGATGAAAGAACCAATGCTAAAGGTAATGATGGAAGCACCAATGCTAAAGGTAATGATGGAGAAACTAATGCTAAAGGTAATGATGGAAGAATCAATGCTAAAGGTAATGATGGAGAAACTAATGCTAAAGGTACTGATGGAAGAATCAATGCTAAAGCTAATGATGGAAGAACCAATGCTGAAGGTAATGATGGAAGCACCAATGCTAAAGGTAATGATGGAAGCACCAATGCTAAAGGTAATGTAGCAGGATTATTATTTGAGTGGTCTTCCATAGCATTATAACAATATAACATTAGTTCATTGGCTTTCCATAGTTTCATTCTCTCACTAGGTGACTCCATAATTGTTATCATGTAGTCATGACTACCCGCTATAACCACATCTCATTGGTCAGTCACACCATATTCATCCCTCATTGGTCATCAGAGAGAAGTGGCATGTGACGCTGGTTTGAAAGCCTAACTTACTTCACTTCCTCTCTATTCGTAGCCGTGGACAGACCGTCAACGGCTGATCATTCATTTGTTTATGTTCTATCTGTATTTATTCACCATACAGGTATGTGCCTCTCATTTTCATTTCACTTTCAACTCATACTCTCGTTCATTATTGCATAATTATGAGACTAGTTTAAACGGTATCTTATTGTTTATATAATAGTATTAGTCTTATGCACATAAGTGACGATACAGTTCTCATGTAAGCAGCGTGTAATAAACTGGACTTTCTCTCTATTCGTAGCCGTGGACAGACCGTCAACGGCTGATCATTCATTTGTTTTATGTTCTATCTGTATTTATTCACCATACAGGTAAATAAACCTCTTGACCGCCACCTCAGTTGTTCTCAATTCCTCGTGGCGGTGGCCTGCTTTCACAGCCGGCCGCCAACTGTCACAAATGGCGTCATGAACAGGGTGAGCTATTCTGAGAATCGACAAGTGGCATATGGTAAATTTCATCCGCATCGAGGAGTCAATGCATCACCGACAACGAGTCACATCGCATCACCGGGGGACCCTGCCCTAGCACTCACTGGACAAGTGAGCTCTCTCTCCACGGCAACTTCGTCTCAACGTTGATCGCGTTCGGCTTTTCACGTCGGTCACACCGATCGTGGAACACACATCGGCTGTCATCGCTAAGGTCTTCGTAACCTTTCGTCTCGCCTGTATCGATCGTCGGCATCGTTCTGCTCTCGTCGCCTGTCGTCGACTCGCGTCGGCTCGTCGCTGATCGTCATCATAAATCATGGTGAGACTTTAAGCGCTTCTGGTATACGTATAAAATTAAGTGCACTATTTACTTTCGCTAGCGTTGTATGGCCATTTGATTTATCTATTATATATATGAGCCACATTATTTAAAGTATTAACCGTACAGAATCTGTGCTGGATACATTCCTTTATATGCCGGCTATTTCTAAGGGAATTTATCACGCTCAGCTTCAGTACTTGCATGGTGTCATATTTAAGCTCCACTTGTAGAAGTGGTGAAATAATAAGGCAAAATATTATAATCCGTAATTAAGTGTTGAATGGGCGCCCATAGATTTGTTAACATCGCGACCTTGACCTTGTCTAACAGCTGACTGGTGGGTTGGCCCCCTAACAGCAACAGTGGCAGTGTTTGAGTTTTCAGCTTTTCATTGCAGACATGTATTAGAATATTGGGTGTAAGTAGTGTCTCAATTTACACTATTTTTCTTTATTTAGCATCAGGTGACACAATCACTGGTGATTATATTTTTTAAATAGACTTAGATTTTGGTTAGATCAGCCATACCGCCATAGGCCTATGCATTCATACTATTATTAACATTGACTGCTATTGATATTGTATTGAACCAGATCAGTGTTGGTTTATATTTGTGTCAAGTGGTACATTTAATTAATATTTAGGTGCAATAATTTAATATTTGGTAAGTTTTGTGGTTGCAGTTAAGTAGTTATATCCTTTACATTAATATTTTAGAAATCCTAGTTAATATTAAGCCTAAAACTAATAAGTTTAATCGACCGCACCTATCATATATTCTATCATTTTCATTTTTCACCCTCAACTTTCATAGATCATATATTCATATGTGACTGATCAGTTATCATTTTCAATCATTATCTTATCTTATACCCCATATGTAGAAGGTTTCTTCTTTGTCACAACTGACTTGTTCAATTGCGCTTATCATTTGCTTCGTACTTTTGATCAATTCCTATTCTTGTTTTGTGGGAATTGGTTATATATTCATTTGTATCAACCTCTACATTTTCATAAATATCACTGGATTTCATGAACGTAGTACATTGATTACTTTTCCAAGTGATTGAGTTCATTATTATCTCCTTTCCATTTGTCTGCAATTTATTTCAGATTGGAACATTAGAAATGAACTTTCTAATTTCTTTCTTCAGATTCTCATCTGATTTACTCCTGATTTATTGATCAATTCTGATTTCAGGTACCAATCTACACTTAATACAAATCTAGTAGCATGATGAATTGTATGTTATCTCGTATGTGTACAGAAACTTGATGCAATCTTGTCTTGTGATAATGTGGCAGTTGTGCATCTGAGTTTGAACTTACAATTGAATGTGTTATATGTACCGCATTGTGTGAACATTTAATTTGTATTTTTTGTTTGAAGAAATCTTTGAATTTCTTTGAACAGTGTCACAGTGATAGATATAGTTGGTCACATTTCAATCAGCAAGACTTGCACTGAACAGAAATTGAATTGTGTATCCCTGTGTGGATTACCATCTTGTGGGGATCATGTCTCTTTACAAGAGGTCAGTGTGTATTACTGGTTTGCCAGATGATGTCGCCATTGCTGAAGTAGAATGCCTTTTCTCCCACATTGGGGATGTAGAACATGTGCTATTTAAAGGCTCCCCAGACCCTGGTGTCCTACGGGTAGCTTTTGTCTTGTTCTATAGTACAGAACTTGTGACTCAAGCTGTGAGTGAAATATCTGGAAAAACATTGAGAGATAGACAATTAACTCTCATTGCTTGTGGGATAGACCATGAGTCTACACTGAAGGCTCTGGTGCCAAAGTCTGAGACAGAGGGGGTCCAAGCTAGGTGTGTGGACTTAGAACAGCAGCTAAAGGCCCTCCCCTCGGATGTTTTGCAACACCTGATTGACAAAATGATCACAGTGGCAGAGACTTCTCGGGTAGAGGAAGCTGACGGAAATGTTACTCCTGATAGGAATAATACCGGTAGCCGTGTGTTCACACATTCTGATACAGCACGACTGGCAAACAACGTGTATGTGTCCACGGCTACTCCCCCTGCACAAGTACATGTATCACCACACCACTCTAACCCAGGGATCCAAATACCGTCAGCATCAAGGGAAATTAGAATACCTCTGTTTTCGGGAGATGGAGGGAAAGGTGAATTGTCTTACTTTGAATGGAAGTACGAGGTTAGATGTCTTGAATGAAGAACATCCTCCTCATGTCATCCCCAGGCTATTCGTCGCTCCCTTCGTGGTACAGCAGCAAGGGTTCTCCGTTACTTGGGCGAAAACGCTACTGAGAATGAAATTTTTCAGAAATTTGATTCTGTGTTTGGTATTGTGCTCACCACGGAACAGTTGTTTGAAGATTTCTACTCGTCAAAGCAACGTGAAGCTGAAACTGTGTCAGCTTGGGGTTGCCGATTAGAGGAGCTCTTAGTTCAAATTAGAGATCGGGACCAACTGACGGTTGAGGCTAGTAACCAAATGCTTCGTACTAAGTTCTGGATGGGTCTTAGCGATCACCTATTGAAAGAGGCAACTAGACATCACTTTGACGTCAAGTCACGTTATGATGTGTTGTTCAAACAAATCAGACAGGTGGAACATGAACTTTCATGTTCAGGTAAACCTAGGGCTAAAGTTTATCAGCAGAGTGTGACTCAGGATGAACTTTTGACAAAGGTGGATCTTCTCTTGAAGAAAGTTGATGATATGGGGAAACGTATCTCAAATCTAGAAGAGAATAAGAATAGGCACACTGAGCAGCGTAGAGTCTCTCCTTGGAGAAAGCCTCCATCAGTCCGTTGTGATCGTTGTGCCCGGTTTGGACACACACAAGACAGATGCAGAGCTCGCTTTCACAAAGAAGGCCATTCTTTAAACTCCCAGACACTCTCTCAAAGGGGCGAAAGCGAGGGTGTACAAATGCTGGCCCCACAACAGTGAAAGTTGAATCTCGAGCCCAGTTAGTCGGTGGAGCCAATGAGGTACAGATCAAAGTCTACAGTAAGGATTGTATGTCCCTCTTAGATACAGGCTCCCAGGTTACCACAGTTGGATCTTCGTTCCTAGACGAACAGTTTCCTGAACTTGATGTTTTGCCGGTCTCAACCCTGCTAAACGTTGAGAGTGCAGGAGGACACCAGCTTGCTTTTAGAGGTGTTGTAGAATTGGAATTGGGATTCGATGTATTTGGCAAACATGTTGATATCCTAACACCTGTACTTGTTGTAGATCAGACGCGATATAACAGACAGGTTCCGCTTGTTGTTGGTACAAACGTACTTTGTCGTGTCTTTGATCCTGATTTTAACTTTGGTCCACTACACACTGATGCCCCAGGCGCTGATGCCTGGCAAGCAGCAGCTCGGGTGTTACAAACGCGGAAGTGTTTAGACTCTCCAGATTCTACGATCGGGGAAGTTAAATGCCTCAAGCAGGTTCTTATTCCCGGGAATATGCAAGTTACCGTTCATGGCTCAGTACGCGCAGGGGATGTAGGGAAGCTACTGACTCTGACTGAAGAAGGCAAATCGCAATCCTTACCCAAAGGTCTAATGCTTGTTCCTTCAGTACAACACACAGAATCTTATTCTAATACGTGTACGCGTATACCTATCAAGATACACAATATGACGAGGCATGATGTAATCATCCCTGCCAAGTCATCGTTGTGTGAACTAACTCCCGTTGCCATGGTACCAAAGCCGATCACCTCTGTATCAGCCCAAATGCAGGAAGTTTCCGGTTCAACGGAACACTCTGATCCAGACTCGGAGTTTCTGTCTTTGTTCAGCTCGAAGGTGGATACCCAGGAACATTTAGCCCGGTTGTTAGTGAAGTGGAAAGATGTGTTTTCAACCACAGATAATGACTTAGGATGTACTGAGGCCGTCGAGCACCCTATCCTTTTACACGATGATGTCCCATTCAAGGAAAGATACAGAAGAGTTCCTCCCAATATGTATCAGGAAATCCGGGAACATCTTTGTAATATGCTGGATTGTGGCGTGATCCGACGTAGTAACAGTCCATTTGCTTCACCTGTAGTCTTGGTGAGAAAGAAAGATCAAAGTCTACGATTTTGTATTGACGACCGGAAGCTAAATGCCCGTACAGTGGAGGACGCTCATTCAATCCCCAGAATTGAAGAGACATTAGATGCACTCTCAGGAGCCCGTTACTTCTCTTGCTTAGATCTCAAATCTGGATATTGGCAAGTGAAAGTGAGGGAACGTGACAAAGAAAAGACTGCCTTTACCGCAGGTCCGTTAGGCTTCTGGGAATTTAATCGCATGCCGTTCGGCCTAACCAATGCCCCGGCTACCTTCCAGCGTCTAATGGAAAAATGTATGGGTGATTTGCATCTCACAGAATGTTTGTTGTACCTAGACGATATTATAGTCTACTCATCTACGCTCGAAGAGCATTTACAGAGACTAGAGCGTATCTTCCAGCGATTGCAGGAACATGGCCTTAAACTCAAGCCATCTAAATGTTCATTCCTGCAAAGCTCTGTAAAATGCCTTGGACATGTTATCTCGGAGCGAGGTATACACACTGATCCCGAGAAAATAAGTGTGGTCAAAGACTGGCCCGCCCCGGCTGATGTCAAAGGTCTCAGAAGGTTTTTGGGATTTACCGGCTTTTACCGTAGATTTGTGAAGGGGTACGCCAAGATATCGAGACCCTTGTATGATCTCTTAAAAGGACCCCCGAAGGGCAAAACAAAGACTTTGTTCTGTTGGGATGTAGCGCAGCAACGCACTTTTCAGGAACTGAAACAGGTCCTTACGTCGGCTCCAATTCTCAGCTATGCCAATTTTGACCTACCTTTCAAGGTGCACACCGATGCCAGTATGCAAGGTCTCGGGGCTGTACTTTATCAAGAGCAAGATGGAATTGACCGTGTCATAGCATATGCGAGTAGAGGTCTGTCTCCATCAGAGAAGAATTATGCGGCTCATAAGCTAGTATTCTTGGCATTAAAGTGGGCAGTCACCGATAAGTTCAAGGACTATTTGTACGGATCAAAATTTGTCGTTATGACGGACAATAACCCCTTGACTTATGTACTAACGACCGCTCGTCTTGATGTCTGCCCTCGCTAACTTTGACTTTGAAATAAAATATCGAAGTGGGAAGTCTAACGTAGATGCAGACGCCCTCTCAAGGATGCCGTCTACGATAACAGCTGAGGTGACGTCTGCAATCTGTCATTCTCAGTGTGTTCCTAGTGTAGAAACGTTATTAACGACCCCATCAGCTGTGGAACAGTTAACAACTACCCCTTTACCGACATTGACAGCAAATGATTGGATAAAATGGCAATCGACGGATCCAGCTATTTCAGCTGTCATCAAATCTCTGAGAGGAGACTTTGTGACAGTTGGCGGCCGGCTGTGAAAGCAGGCCACCGTCACGAGGAAATGAGAACAACTGAGGTGGCGGTCAAGAGGTTTATTTACCTGTATGGTGAATAAATACAGATAGAACATAAACAAATGAATGATCAGCCGTTGACGGTCTGTCCACGGCTACGAATAGAGAGGAAGTGTTGATCCCAATGTAAGAGCTCTCTTACGCCATTCTGATTCTCTGGTCTTCCGAAACGGAGTGCTATATCGGAAACGTCTTCACCACGAGGAGGAGATTTTCCAACTGATTTTACCAAATCATTTCCGTAGGACTGCCCTGCGAGGGGTACATGATGATATAGGTCATTTGGGCCGAGACAAGATCATTGATCTCTTACAACAACGGTATTACTGGACTGGCATGTCACGAGACGCTGACGATCATATTAAAAGATGCATGACATGCATAAAGCGTAAATCCAAGACGCAAACGGTGCCATTAGTCACCATTAAGACAACACGACCGCTAGAACTGCTATGCATGGATTTCTTATCACTAGAGGAGTCTAAAGGCAAAGTCAAAGACGTACTGGTAATTACAGACCATTTTACGCGTTTCGCGATGGCAATCCCGACTAAAGACCAGACGGCTCGCACTACTGCGAATGCTCTTTTTAAGACGTTTGTGACTACATATGGCCTACCCGAGAAACTGCATAGCGACCAAGGACGGAATTTTGAGTCCCGTATCATTGCTGAAATGTGCAAATTGTGTAACATCAGGAAGTCCAGAACCACTCCCTACCACGCCATGGGTAATGGCCAGGTTGAAAGATTTAACGCCACATTACTCGGCATGCTAGGTACTCTATCGCCAACGCAAAAGTACAATTGGAAAGACTTCGTATCGCCTCTAGTATATGCGTATAACTGTACCAAGAATGATACCACTGGCTTTTCCCCCTTCTTCTTAATGTTTGGCAGGCAGCCTCGGCTACCCGTCGACATTGCTATAGGCGTTCGCGAAGAAGAAGCTATTCACCACCAGTATCATACCGATTACGTCAACAAGTTAAAAGCGCGATTAGATTACGCGTACAAGGTCGCAGCGTGTCGGATAGATACGCAACAAGACCGACAGAAAAGTAATTATGATGCCCGTCGATTACTTACCAATGTGACGTTATCTGCGGGGGATCGGGTGCTGGTGAAGGTGACTGGGATGGAAGGACCCCATAAACTGGCTAATCGCTGGTCCGATGAGGCCTATATTGTGCTCAAACAGCCCAATGACGCAATCCCTGTATACAAGGTACGGAAGGAAGGCGGGAAAATCAGGACTTTGCATAGAAATATGCTATTACCTATCGGTTCACTTGACACTGCGTCTGGCAGTGTCGCAAAGGTGTCAGTCGCGCCTAGCAAACGACCAAGTAACAAGGACGTTGACCTCAGTGATACGTCAGACTCTGAGGTTGAGTTCAGTTTGTCGTATAAGGCACCAACTAGAGTGACTAGACAAAGCCAGTCACAGTTGCCCTTACAATCACTTGACCAACCCACTGAGGTTGTCAGAAGTGTACAATTGCCAGTGAACCCGCCAGTGGATACTCTAGAAGTTGGAGTTACCGCTGTGGAGGAGACTGCAGGGACGACAGATATAGCTATAGCTCATGATGTAAATAGTGTATATAGTGGACAGGAAGGACTAATGTCTTCGAGTGAAAGCCATCAGCCGGCTGAACCTGAGGCTGAAGCTGCGACTGAGGCTCACGCAGATGGTAGAGAGCCTGGTCCTCCAGATATTGGTATAGATTTCGAGGCGGTGCCGCGTCGCTCAGGGCGCACAACTCGCCGCCCAGACTGGTTCACGTCTAACGATTTTGCTCAGTCTCACGCAATGGTCGTAGGGAGCGACGAGCAAGAGCAAGAAATATTTGTATGAATGGTCTTATGAATGTGAATGTATAAGTGTATTAAATAAATCTGTCGATGCTGATGATATAAGTATAATGTACTCATGTAGTTACGCCGTGAGCTACTACATGACGACACGCAGTATTGATGATTTATACTACAGATGCTGAAGAATTCCGCAAGTAGTTTAGGTGGAATTTTGTAACAGAAGCTACTAATGTTGTTTTTTTCTTCTTTTTCAACAAGATATCACTAGTCATGTCAAGGGACGACATGATTTTAACCCCGGGGGCATTGTAGCAGGATTATTATTTGAGTGGTCTTCCATAGCATTATAACAATATAACATTAGTTCATTGGCTTTCCATAGTTTCATTCTCTCACTAGGTGACTCCATAATTGTTATCATGTAGTCATGACTACCCGCTATAACCACATCTCATTGGTCAGTCACACCATATTCATCCCTCATTGGTCATCAGAGAGAAGTGGCATGTGACGCTGGTTTGAAAGCCTAACTTACTTCACTTCCTCTCTATTCGTAGCCGTGGACAGACCGTCAACGGCTGATCATTCATTTGTTTATGTTCTATCTGTATTTATTCACCATACAGGTATGTGCCTCTCATTTTCATTTCACTTTCAACTCATACTCTCGTTCATTATTGCATAATTATGAGACTAGTTTAAACGGTATCTTATTGTTTATATAATAGTATTAGTCTTATGCACATAAGTGACGATACAGTTCTCATGTAAGCAGCGTGTAATAAACTTGACTTCCTCTCTATTCGTAGCCGTGGACAGACCGTCAACGGCTGATCATTCATTTGTTTTATGTTCTATCTGTATTTATTCACCATACAGGTAAATAAACCTCCTGACCGCCACCTCAGTTGTTCTCATTTCCTCGTGGCGGTGGCCTGCTTTCAGAGCCGGCCGCCAACTGTCACAGTAATGATGGAGAAACTAATGCTAAAGGTAATGATGGAAGAATCAATGCTAAAGGTAATGATGGAGAAACTAATGCTAAAGGTAATGATGGAAGAATCAATGCTAAAGCTAATGATGGAAGAACCAATGCTAAAGGAAATGATGAAAGAACCAATGCTAAAGGTAATGATGGAAGCACCAATGCTAAAGGTAATGATGGAGAAACTAATGCTAAAGGTAATGATGGAAGAATCAATGCTAAAGGTAATGATGGAGAAACTAATGCTAAAGGTAATGATGGAAGCACCAATGCTAAAGGTAATGATGGAGAAACTAATGCTAAAAGTAATTAATGATGGAAGCACCAATGCTAAAGGTAATGATGGAGAAACTAATGCTAAAGGTAATGATGGAAGCACCAATGCTAAAGGTAATGATGGAGAAACTAATGCTAAAGGTAATGATGGAAGAATCAATGCTAAAGCTAATGATGGAAGAACCAATGCTGAAGGTAATGATGGAAGAACCAATGCTAAAGGTAATGATGGAAGAACCAATGCTGAAGGTAATGATGGAAGCACCAATGATAAGGGTCAAGAGGAAGAAGCCATTGCTGAAATAGGAATAATACACTTAATGCTGCAGATAGTATTGACCTGTCGTCTCTGTCGTGTTTTTCACTTGTTATCGTCCTCATGTGTTCCACCTTTTATCAGTCACGTTTTCCACCTGTCGTTCCTCTCATGTTTTCCACCTGTTATCACTGTCATGTTTTCCACTTGTTATCATTCTCTTGTTTGCCATCTGTTATTACTGTCATGTTGTCTATGTGTCGCTCCTGTCATGTTTTCTACCTGTCGTGCCTGTCATATTTTTCACCTGTCGTGCCTGTCATATTTTTCACCTGTCGTGCCTGTCATGATTGCCGCATGAAGGTACCGATCGACATGATTTGAGATGACCACCTTTTCCCTCACAGAGTGGCAAGGATACACGCTGCAGGGCTAAATGAGTATGGCCACTTACACACCACAGCTCCCTGGAAGATTTGGCTCATCAAAGCCCCAGCCTCCACCAGTTTGCGAGCTCAGGTAGTGCTACAGCTATTACCATAATGTGACATCATTATTGTTGGCAAGATGAGACTGGTGGAGGGAATGATCTGTGGTCTCATCGTCTCACACTATGGCAGCAGTAATACTGGTCACCTAGTGCACTCTGATAACCCCCCCCCCCCACCACCACTCATAGAGTTTGGTATCAAAGTGTTCGTGTTACTCCCTCAACAAGTGGAAACCTATATTTAGAGAGTTACCTTGGTCAGCCATGCAGGAGTCCGGGGTTGTTATCTGTCTGACCTTGACCCACCATAATGCCTGCATTAGTCAGGAGTTGTGTTCAATCTGACCTTGGTCAACCATAATACTTACAGCAGCAAGGGGCTGTTCTCAGTCTGACCTTGACAGACCATAGTGTCTGCAGTAGTAAGGGGCTCTTTACCAGTCTGACATTGGCCCACCATAAAGGCCTAATGCATGCAGTACCAAGGGGTGATGTGGAGGTATTATCCTCCAATATCTCCACTACATAATTTGCTGGCCAGTATTGGTCTCCACTTCATCACATACCGTCCCGCATTTTATGGTTCAATATCTCCCTGACGTGCACCTGGTAATCCCCAGCCCCGTTTCTGTCGTCTTAAGGTTTTTCTGCCTGCTGCTACATCGTGAATAACAACAAACCTTGGCCACACCATCATCAGCGCCAAGGCGGTTGGTACCGGCCCTCATCAGGTGATGTTTATGAGGCTGTAGGTTTCATAGAAGACTTGTTGGTCTCTATGGTTAAGATCACGAACCCACACCTGGATGATTGGGCAAGAAAACCCTTCTGGGCCCTCGATGAAACATCGCTGAAAGTGATGTCGTTGACGACGTGACTGATATGACAGCAAATGTCTCGGGGCTTGGAACCAAGACGCCACTTTAAGGCATAAGGCGCATAAGGCGATGCTTTTCCTGCACTTCAGGCCGTCAAAGGAATAATGTGGACCAAAAAATGCAACCTACTTTCTCGTGCGCAAATGCTTATGGTTGTCTAATTTTGTGTTCTGTAATTGGGTTTTATGGACTATTGCCTATTGCCTACGACCTCATAACCCTCAGCCATGCCCAAGTGATGACCAGATGAGGGCCGGCACCCATAATCTTGGCGGGGATGGTGGTGAGGCCAAGATGACGTTCACATTATATACATGACGTCATAGACGGCGAGATTAAAGCCAAATCTTAGGCGTGGTCGCCACCAGTGACGTCAAGTTCCTTCAGCCATCACAGCCATGTCCTCAACAGTTACTGATAATAAACTTGTTTGCATTCTGAAGCTTCGCTGCTGGTAGTGCAAATAAACTAAGAAAGCTATGGTTGGTTCAACTAGAAAGATTCTATTTCGCCTCTCTGTTCTCTAGGAATGTTTAGCATTGCATCTGCTCTTGCCTTCCTTTGTTTGATTGCTTCTAGTACGGACGTAAACAACGGCACCCTGGGGCCCGGTGTGGCATGTAGGAGTCCGGCTCAGCGGCTTGTATCAAACGGGACACAGATACGTTGACGACTAAACTATTTCGTAAAAGAAGCTTTCTTGCCGTGATTTACGGCGGATTGTCTCAGCATGATGACGCTTCCTGGAGGAATTTACTCACGTACACGAGATAACCACACTTTGCCGCACAAGATGAACCAGTGCGACCGAAAAACTACACGTGGGTTCTTGGAACTTTAAGGGATCATTTCCATCCAAAACATTTAAAAAGTGCCTCCGTGGAAATATAATGGCTGTATTAGTGACTAATTGCAGAGATCTCATGCAAAATTGTCAATTGACTACTTATACATAATGCGTTACTAACCACCGTAGCAGGGTACCGGCCAAGGTGTATACGGCTTGGACTTGGTTTTGCTTAGATTGGGCTAACATCAAAAGGACATCCGATAAACCGGATAATTACCATATCCATCACATCAAACTAAAACTATGATGTGCCACAGCACAGGGTAGTTACGCGTCTTCCCGCCAACGTCCACGGCCAAGGAAACCTCAAAGGCATGCTGATAAGAATCGATTATACCGGTCGCCTAGGAGGTGGGTACATATTTGGTGGCTGCCCCTCGCTGCCTCACGCCCGCCAGATCACTACACTTAGCCAGAGTCTGTGAACACGGTGTCTGTGATGGATATCTCGTGTTCCTTCAGACATTGCTGCCGCGGCGCAGCGGATCCGGGAGACAGGAAGAACGGGAAGCGCTGCTGGGAAAGACAGGGGGAGTAAGGTTGCGGGGGAGGGGAAGGAAGGGAAGGGAGAGAAAGGGGCTGTTTAGAAGAGCGAGGGGGAGCGGGAGTATGATTACTCCAATCATGGAGATCAGCCAAAAAAACGTCTAAAAAAATCCATCATATCTACGTGACGTCTGTGATGTGGGTTATAAGTCGCTCACCGACTCAGCCAGGGGTCAACTTTTAAAGGTCAATGACAGGAGAGCCTCCTCGACGTAAGTCACCAGGTTGTCACACCGATTAAAGGAAACGTTTCCCGTGTTAGTTGGAAAAGCGTGAGACCGGGGTTGCCAGAGGTGATGTCTGTGGCACTCAGTCGCCCTCTCTTACTGATGGGTGCGGCATCCTTTCACTTTCTACTTCTCCGCCTGGGTTACTGGGCCCAGAGCTTAGACCTAGTGTCACTGCTGGTCCTATACTTATGGCATTCCATTTCAAAATGGATACCCATAGAGTCGACCGAGAAGATATCTTTCACAGTGAGCTACGTGTCTGATGGCATGGGTGGGACACCTTCTAGTGAAATCAATCACATCCACTGCCAAGGAGTCGCCATCATTACTATAGCAGCAGAGTACTTTGCATATAGCTAGCGTGTGTCATGATGAGTTTGTATGGACTATTTTGTAAATGCGCCCTCTGTGATTGGGTTTAATGTGCTAAGGTTTGTTAGGTTAGTCTGCCCTGTGATTACATGTCAATAGTCTAAATCGTAGCATTGCTTCATGAACAACGGATGAAATAGATGACATGTAAAATGCATGATATCGAACAGGGGCGGATCTAAGAATTTGCCAAGGGGGGGGGGGGGGGGGGGTTGCTCTCTGAAGATTTGTGACCGGGCTGGTGGTTGCTCTGTGCTCTGAAAACTTGCAACCAAGGAGGGGGGGGGGGTTACCCTGAAAACTTGTGACCCGGTGGGGGTGGGCTACTCTGAAGACTTGTGACCCGGTGGGAGGGGGGCTTAGAGAACCTGACTTTAACAGTGTATGTTCAGTTTCCAAGGAGGGGGGATGCTCTCTGAAGACTTGGGACTATAACATGTATGTTAATATGTATGTTGTATGTTCTGGTTCCCAAGGAAGGGGGGGGATTGCAAAACCCCTAACCCCCCCCCCTAGATCCGCCCCTGTCAAAGTAAGACTGCTGATATGCATGGCTGCCAATTCACTGACCATCATGTGCTCCCTTATCGCTTCGTAGGCTGCAGTTGGCCCTAAGAGGCCATAATAATGGAAATGGGTTATGGGTCTCAAATATTTATATATCAACCAGGTGTGACTATTCATTAGAGAAAATGCCAACCGTCCGTCTCTCTTTTTACATACGGCACTTTGTGTAGGACACTAAGATTGCATCATTGATAAAATACCCATTATACACAATAGGCAGGTGGTCTTCAAATCGCCCACATACAACTCACACAGCATTGTTCCTGGACCGCAGTCAACTATTGTTTTGCTGCTCCGTTGTCTGCCCTGGATTATTCTTCTTCTCGTGGCTTTCGTATCGGCTTAAAGCACCCTGGGGCCGGGTATGGTATGTAGGAGGCCGGCTCAGCGACTTGTATCAAACGGGAAACAAACACGTTGACGACAAAACAATATCGTAAAAGAAGCTTTCCTGCCGTGATTTACTGCGGACTGTCTCAGCATGATGACGCTTCCGTCCTGGAGGAGTAGCCGACCCACTCAAAGATTTCTTTATCATGACACATGCTAGCTCTATACAAAGTACTCTGCTGCTATGGTAATGATGGCGACTCCTTGACAGTGGATGTGATTGAATTTTGCCTAATGCTGCCCGGGGGATTCAGTTTACCCAGACAAATACGCCATTACTAAGGGACTTTATCGTTCATTTTCCGCAAAAGGTGTCCCACCCGTGCCACCAGACTCTATGGGTAACCATTTTGAAATGAAATGTCATAAGTATATGACCAGCAGTAACGCTAAGTCAAAACTCCGGGTGGAGAAGTAGAAAGCGAAAGGATGCCGCACCCATCAGTAAGAGAGGGCGACTGAGTGCCACAGACATCACCTCTGGCAACCCCGGTCTCACGCTATTCGAACTGACAAGGGAAACGTTTCCTTTAATCGGTGAGACAAGCTGGGGACTTACGTCGAATAGGCTCTCCTGTCGTTGACCTTTAAAAGTTGACCTCTGGCTGAGTCGGCGAGCGACTTATAACCCACATCACAGACGTCACGTGCATATGATTGGTTTTTTGGACGGTTTTTTGGCTGATCTGATTACTTCCGCTCCCCCTCTCGCGGGAGGCAGCGAGGCGTAGCCAGCAAGTATGTACCCACCTCCTAAGCGACCGGTATAATCGATTCTTATCAACATGCATTTGAGGTTTCCTTGGCTGTGGACGTTGGCGGGAAGACGCGCAACTACTACCCTATTTTAGTTTAATGTGATGAATAGGGTAATTATCCGGTTGAAGGGATGCCCTTTTGTTGTTAGCCCAATCTAAGCCGTTTTTTGGGTCAAACTGGTTCATCTTGTGCGGCAACGTGTAGTTATCTCATGTATTACGTCATCTAAATGAGGGCAACACGGAGCAGAGAGGACGAGAGGCAATGATGACTGACGCACGGAGCAGAGAGGACGAGAGGCAATGATGACTGACGCACGGAGCAGAGAGGACGAGAGGCAATGATGACTGGCGCATGGAGCAGAGAGGACGAGAGGCAATGATGACTAGCGCACGGAGCAGAGAGGACGAGAGGCAATGATGACTGGCGCACGGAGCAGAGAGGGCGAGAGGCAATGATGACTGGCGCATGGAGCAGAGAGGACAAGAAGCAATGATGACTGGCGCATGGAGCAGAGAGGACGAGAGGCAATGATGACTGGCGCACGGAGCAGAGAGGACGAGAGGCAATGATGACTGGCGCATGGAGCAGAGAGGACAAGAAGCAATGATGACTGGCGCATGGAGCAGAGAGGACGAGAGGCAATGATGACTGGCGCACGGAGCAGAGAGGACGAGAGGCAATGATGACTGGCGCATGGAGCAGAGAGGACAAGAAGCAATGATGACTGGCGCACGGAGCAGAGAGGACGAGAGGCAATGATGACTGGCGCACGGAGCAGAGAGGACGAGAGGCAATGATGACTGGCGCATGGAGCAGAGAGGCCGAAAGCAATGATGACTGGCGCACGGAGCAGAGAGGACGAGAGGCAATGATGACTGGCGCACGGAGCAGAGAGGCCGAAAGCAATGATGACTGGCGCATGGAGCAGAGAGGACGAGAGGCAATAATGACTGGCGCACGGAGCAGAGGACGAGAGTCAATTATGACTGGCGAAAGAAGCAGAGAGGACGAGAGGCATGGAGGACTGGGGCATGGACTGGAGAGGACGAGAGGCAATGATGAACAGTGCAAGGAGCAGAGAGAACGAGAGGCAATGATGACTGGCGCATGGAGCAGAGAGGACAAGAAGCAATGATGACTGGCGCATGGAGCAGAGAGGACGAGAGGCAATGATGACTGGCGCATGGAGCAGAGAGGACGAGAGGCAATGATGACTGGCGCATGGAGCAGAGAGGGCGAGCGGCAATGATGACTGGCGCATGGAGCAGAGAGGACAAGAAGCAATGATGACTGGCGCATGGAGCACAGAGGACGAGAGGCAATGATGACTGGCGCATGGAGCAGAGAGGCCGAGAAGCAATGATGACTGGCGCATGGAGCAGAGAGGCCGAGAAGCCCACCATAATGCCTGCAGTAGTAAGGTGTTGCTCCCAGTCTGATCTTGAGCCACCATAATGCCCGCAGTAGTAAGCAATTGATAACAGTCTGACCTTGACCCAGCATAATGCCTGCATTAGTCAGGAGTTGTTCACAGTCTGACCTTGACCCACCATAATACTTGCAGTGATAAGGAATTGTTCCAAGTCTGACCTTGACCCGCCATGATGCCTGCAGCAATCAAAGGTAGTGCCCAGTGTGAACTTGACCCACCATTAAGACCTAATGCATGCAGTACCAAGGGGTGATATTGGGGTACTATCCCTCAATATCTCCACTACATAATTCACTGGGCAGTATTGCTTCCACTTTATAACCTACTGTCCACCATTACTGCTGCATTTTACGGTTCAATATATCCCTGACGTGCACCTGGTAAGTCCCAGCCCCGTTTCTGTCGTCTTACTGTTTTTCTGCCTGCTGCTACATCGTAAAACAAACCTTGGCCACACCACCATCAGCGCCAAGGCGGTTGGTATCGGCCCTTATATGGTGATGTTAATGAGGCTGTAGGTATCATAGAAGACTTGTTGGTGGCTATGGCTAAGATCACGAACCCACACCTGGATGGTTGGGCGAGAAAACCCTCTGGACCCTCGACGAAACGGGAGCAGGACAACTCCCCCCGGAAAATTGCCCCCCAGTCAGTTCCCCCCCAGATAATTCCCCCCCCCCGGACAACTCTCCCCATACAAGTCCCCCCCGGACAATTCTTCCCCGGACAATTTCCCCCTGGGACAATTCCCCCAGACACCCCCCCTCCCCCCCTCCCGAGACAATATCTCGGACACTGTCACCCACATCATCCCAAACGGAGACGCCCCCCCTCCTCCCGCCAATCCCCACCGGTCAAACCCCAACTCAGGACCACAAACACTGTATGTCGTGCGCGTGAAGGAGCTTGGCGCTGTCTGTTCTGTAACACCCGTTAGGTTGCATTGTGGATGTGCAGGTTTCATATTATATTTCCATGTACACTGAGAAGTTCTGTCTCAAGAAACCCACAATAAGCCCTGGGCCTTCTGTAACATTAGAATTTGGAACTACATCAATGGCGCAGACGTATTCGAGAGACCCTGCGGCTATGAAGAGGTGGGGCGGGGGGTGTACGCCTATGTTATCGCGGTCACACAAACCCTCCTATAGGACAGATTCGCGGGCTAAATTAAGTTTGTCAGGGTGTTTTCAGGCTCCCAGAGTTTTCGAATATCAATACCGAAAAAGTTGTGACCATTCAAAGCCGACGTGCGAGTTAATATCAAATATATCTGAATAATTTATACTCCTGTGCCGGTATGGGTATTTTGGGTACTTAGGCCTGTCTGGTGGGGAAGGGCGTCGGGGCTTTCCAGGGTCGAGCAGTCCTCGATTGTCTGGGGGGGGCATTGTCCGGGGGTGGCGTGGGGGGGCGGTTGTCTTGCTCGTGTTGTCAGGAGAGAAAAGATTTGCCGGGGTGCAGGACAACCCCCCCCCCCCCAGACAATACCACCCCGCCCCCCCACCTAGGACAATTCTTCCCCGCTCGTTCACCCCGACACCCCCCTCCTCCCTTCGGACAATTGCTCGCCCCCCCCCGACAATACCCCCACAGGAAAATTCGGACTGCTTTGAATGTGCGTTAACTCGCATGTCGGTTTTGAGTTGTAATAACTTGCTGGGTATTGATACTCGAGACCTCCGAGCGCCTGTAAAAACGGACAAAATGAAATCCGCACGCGAATCTGTCCTTGCTAAGACCAATTATGGCGTATAATATACAACATCCTTGCTAAAACGCATTGTGTTTGGCGCGATAGCGCTTCGAAGAGAAGCATGCCCCCCCCCCCCACCGCCCCACACCATATTCGCTGGGAACCAGCCTGCCTGTCCGAAACAGACCGCTGGTAACGGGTATCCTCCATTTTAGAAAGGGCCGGAATTCCGGCCTTTTTCCTTAGTCGCCAAAGTTAAAAAACTTGTGAAGAATATACCTTCACGAAACCTCGCATTGTAATTTATCTAAGGAAATATCTAATTACGACATATGCTGACTTATAGACGGTTGTCTGACCTCGAAAGCATGGAAAGCCAAAGTGGAATTTAATCGACTGATGAATGCAACTGATCGTGACAACCTTGCGGAGAAGACAGTATGAACATGATCAAGTTCGAGATTGCGGGTAGGTGTCAGACGCCTTACCACGTGTTTTAAATTATGAAAAAGAAAGAAAACAGTTACATACGTTTGTATGTGCGTGCGCGTCCGTCTTCCCTCCTGTTATTTGTTTTTTTTTTTCTGTTATTTTGATGTCTGTCCATAGGTTTTTGTGTAAGCAAAGGTAAAATAAGTCCTCACTGGATTTTCTATAGGGATCCTGCGCCTCTTAGTTTTTAAGATATTGAGCATGTTTGCTGGCCTTTGTCCGCCATCGTGGAACTAGAGGGTGCGTTGCACCTAGATACATACAAATATCTTCGATTTAATTCAGCGACCCCGAAAACCTGTGAATAAATATAAAATATTAGTTTGATCGTCGATTTGCGAGATATTGAGCTTTTTTGGGGTAGGTTTGCCCGTCCAAAGCCGCCAGGGGTAAAGTCGACTTGACATTAGCTAAATTTAAATACAAGGATATTAAGGACAAGTGTGCTAACTTTCATGCTTTTACCACCAAATGCACAACTCGACCTAATTTGTCGCTTAGCCGCTGAACTATCACGGAATATAGTTAATTTTTCCTTTTCGTCAACACAATTAAGCTTATAACCAGTAATGACGATGAGGACGACATCAGCTTGGTATAATATTTGCCAAAATATCCTCCTCCCGGCAAACAAATTCAATGTCTCTTTATTCCTAATCTCTATGTTTCATATGCTATGTGAAATCCAAATTATGATCCAATTTACTTCAAATTGAAATATGTTTTTAAATAATAGGACATATGTCTTTCTTGAAGATATGAAAATTCATTTTGGCTTGCCATAGCATCTGCACGACAACCACGGAGGCTTAAAAATTACTAGTTACCGGCCTAGTATGCTGCGAGCAGCTCTAGGCCGGTTCCCAGCCTACACACCACAATGGGCAGTGGACGTCACAGCAGGCGCGTGCTCCTTTATGCTAGAGGCCTTGGGGGGCACTACCTTTATGATGGTGCGGGTATGCCGCCCATACGATAGTGGTCATATGAGAGCCAGAGAATATAAAATACGCCATTTTGTTTTCATCGCGAGAGAACTGTTTGGTTAAGAAGGCATCCAACTAGACACCGGCATTCTTTTCTTTTTTTGACGATAGAGATAATGCAGGTTTCTGCTCCGTGGAAAGAAAAAAAAGGGGACAAAAGGTGTTATTTGTGTGATACGCCCCCCCCCCCCGTGCCTCGGCAGTCGCTTAGTCGTCAAGACGAAAGTAAGTTTCGTTGACCAAATGCACTTTAGGTACTTTAGTAAGTAAATGTGTTACATAGAATACAGTTTGGTTTGGACGGAAGTAGATTTGGTTCACCATATGACTTTTTGTCACAACGTGGGCAGAAGCCTATAATTTTTTATATGGGTGTTACCTCACTCATGAGTGAGTTAACTCTTATCGACCCATGGCTGCGCACAAGGCGTGCCAAGGTGGAAGGAAATACATATTTTCTCATGCACCACTCGCACGCCATTGGCGGGGAAGGGGGGGGGGGGGCACTAGATGTATTTAGGTATATACATATGTGTCGCCTAAATGACCCCTTTTTTCGCCATTTTTCTCTCAATCCCCGGAGCAGAAATCTGGAATTTCTCTCGATGTGCCCATCTGAGACTGAAGTATTTTTATTAATTGCAGCTATTGACTATATATTTCAGTTCATGTCGAAAGTGTTCAAATAATTAACCACCATAAACTTTGCCATGACTGCCAGTGTCTATCCCTCTCGGATGTCCTCCCAAAGTATTCCTACGTGTCGGAAGGAGAAGGGGGTGGGGGCTTGTCCGTTTGTTGGTGTGGGTTTCCAGGGGATGGTTATCGTCCAGGGGGGTATTGTCCGGGGGCAACTTGCCGAGGGGGACTGGCCCAAGCGGAACATGTTCCAGGTGGGGGATTGTAGTGTGTGGGGGGGGGGGGGGTTGTCCGGGGGGGAACTGACTGGGGGGAATTGTCTGGCGGAAAGTTGTCTCGTAGGAGGGAGTTGTCCGGGGGAAAGTTGTCCTAGGGGGGAATTGTCCGGGGGGAAGTTGTCCGGGATGGACTTGTCCGGGGGGGACTTGTCCTAGGGGGGAATTGTCCGGGAGGGAATTGTCCGGGGGGGGGGAGTTGTCCGGGGGGGACTTGTCCTAGGGGGAATTGTCCGGGGGGGAATTGTCGGGGGGGAGTTGTCCGGGGGGGAATTTTCCGGGGGGGGAGTTGTCCTAGAACCGATGAAACATCGCTGAAAGCGACAAAAAATGACGACGTGACTGATATGGCGGCCACTGTTTCGGTGCTTGGAACCATGACGCCACTCTAAGGCATAGGCGCATAATTCAGTGCCTTTCCTGCACTTTAGACTGTCAAAGGGAAAATATTTACCATGAAAGGCCCCATAATTCCTCGTGAGCAAATACTTATTGTTGTCTAAATTTGTGTTCTGTAATTGGGTTTTAAGGACTATTGTCTATTTCCGATGGCCTCATAACCCCCAGTCATGCCCAAGTGATGACCAGATGAGGGCCGGCACCCGCCATCTTGGTGAGGATGGTGGTGAGGCCAAGGTGGCGTTCACATTATATACATGACGTCATAGACGGCGAGATTAAAGCCAAATCTTAGGCGTGATCGCCACCAGTGACGTCATGTTCCTTCAGCCACCACTGTCATGTCCTCAACAGTTACAGTAACTGATAATAAACTTGTTTGCAGTCTGAATCTTCGCTGCTGGTAGCGCAAATAAACTCAGAAAGCTATGGTTGGTTCAACTAGAAAGATTCTATTTCGCCTCTTTGTTCTCTAGAAATGTTTAGTATTCCATCTGCTCTTGCCGTCGTTTGTTGTGATTGCTTCTACTACGGACGTAAACAAAAAGCCAAGGGACATGGATAATGCAATGCATTATTGAGATTCTGACTGCCTAAATCAGAATCTGGACTGCGCTGTATCTCTACACTTAAAAACCACATGGGGCAACCACCTACGGCATGAAGGACCCTCTAGAACCTCCCCCCTCCCCCTACCCATGGCCCGAGCCTCTGCTAAGGCGGCAACGCCCCTGACCTTGCCACAATTATGCCGTGTGGGCTTCTCAAACATGGCGATAGTAGTCTGCAAACACCCTTCATGACATCTTGTCCTCTCTGCTCCATGCGCCAGTCGTCATTGCCTCTCGACTGCCATCACAGGCAGAGTCTGAGAGGACAATGCGCCTCTAGACCTCGCTCAAACGCCCATTGCTGTCCGTTCTACATGACAACGCTAATTAAAGCTGCTCATACAGCAATTTCTACCTACATTATCAGTTTGAAAATCCTTTGGAGAAAGGCCGAAGACACATTGTTTGACAGTGTGACTGAGAGTTCGTGTTCTTCATCATGTTCTCGGTAAGAACACATGTTTGAGCTTATTTAAAAAGGCAGAAAACAGCAGTGATACCCGAATTTTGATGAAGAACCGAATAGATCATTTCCATCCAAAATGTTTCTCTGAACACCGGGCAAGGTATATACGGCTTGGACTTGGTTTCGCTTAGGTCGGGTTAACACCGAAAGGGCATCCGTTGAACCGGATAATTACCATATCCATCACATCAAACTAGAAATATGACGTGGCACGGCACAAGGTAGTTACGCGTCTTCCCGCCAATAAAAATCGATTAATCGAGAGAGGGAAGGATAGAGATGGAGAGGAAGCAGTGAGTGAAGAGAGAGAGGGAATTGAGTAATCAGATCAGCAAAGAACCGTCCAAAAAACACATCATATCTACGTGACGTCTGTGATAAAAGTCGCTCCCCGTCTCAGCCAGGGGTCAACCTTTAAAGGTCAACGGCAGGAGAGCCTTCTCGACGTTAGTCACAAGGTTGTCACACCGATTAAATGAAACGTGTCCCGTGTCAGTTCCAGTAGCGTGAGACAGTGGCTCCCAGAGGTGGCTTCTGTGGCACTCAGTCGCCCTTTCGAACTCACGGGATCCGAATCCTTCTTAATTGATGACATTCCATTTCACAATGGTTACTTATATAGAGCTGAACGCGAAGATATCTTTCACAGCGGGATGAGTTTCTGGTGCTACGGGTGGGGCACCTACTGGTGAAATTGAAGGAAATAAAGTCCCTTAGTAATGGCGTATTTGTCTGGGTAAACTGAATCACCCGGACAGCATTAGGCAAAATTCAATCACATCCACTGCCAGGGGGTCGCCATCATTACTATAGCAGCAGAGTACTTTGCATATAGCTAGCGTGTGTAATGATGAGTTTGTATGGACTATTTTGTAAATGCGACCTCTGTGATTAGGTTTACGTGCTAATGTTTGTTAGGTTAGTCTGCCCTGTGATTACATGTCAATAGTCGAAATCGTAGCATGGCTTCATGAACAACGGATGAACTAGATGACATGTAAAATGCATGATATCAAACAGGGGCGGATCTAGGAATTTGCCAAGGGGGGGGGGGGGTTGCTCTCTGAAGACTTATGACCGGGGGGGATGCTCTGTGCTCTGAAAACTTGCCACCGGGGGGGCGGGGGCTACTCTGAAGACTTGAGACCTTAACATGTATGTTAACATGTATGTTGTATGTTCTGGTTGCCAAAGGGGACGGCGGGTTGCAACCCCCCTAACCCCCCCCCCTCCACCCCTAGATCCGCCCCTGTCATAGTAAGACTGCTGATAAGCATGGCTGCCAATTCACTGACCATCATGTGCTCCCTTACCGTCTCGTAGGCCGCAGTTGGCACTAAGAGGCCATATTAATGGAAAGGATATGGGTCTCAAATATTTATATATCAACCAGGTGTGACTATTCATTGGAGGAAATGCCACCCTCCGTCTCTCTTTTTATATACGGCACTTTGCGTAGGCCACTAAGATTGCATCATTGATAAAACACCCATCATACACAATAGGCAGGTGGTCTCCACATCGCCCACATACAACTCACACAGCATTGTTCCTGGACCACAGTCAACTATTGTTTTGCTGCTCCGTTGTCTGCCCTGGATCATTCTTCTTCTCGGGGCTTCGTATCCGCTCTCTACGACATTGAATTGTAAAGCACCCTGAAGCCCGGTATGTAGGAGTCCGGCTCAGCGGCTTGTATCAAACGGGAAACAGACACGTTGACGACAAAACTATTTCGTAAAAGAAGCTTTTCTGCCGTGATTCACGGCGGATTTTCTCAGCATGATGACGCTTCCTGGAGGAGTAGTCGACCCAGTCAAGGCTTTCTTTATCATGACACATGCTAGCTCTATGCAAAGTACTCTGCTGCTATGGTAATGATGGTGACCCCTTGACAGTGGATGTGAATGAATTTTGCCTAATGTTGCCCGGGTGATTCAGTTTACCCAGACAAATACGCCATTACTAAAGAACTTTATCGTTAAATTTCACTAGAAGGTGTCCCACCCATGCCATCAGACACGTAGCTCACTGTGAAAGATATCTTTTCGGTCGACTCTATGGCATTCCATTTTGAAATGGAATGGCATAAGTTTAGAACCAGCAGTGACACAGGTCTAAACTCTGGACTCAGTAACCCAGGCGACAAGAAGAAAGTGAAAGGATGCCGCACCCATCAGTAAGAGAGGGCGACTGAGTGCCACAGACATCACCTCTGGCAACCCCGGTCTCACGCTATTCCAACTGACAAGGGAAACGTGTCCTTTAATCGGTGAGACAAGCTGGTGACTTACGTCGAATAGGGTCTCCTGTCGTTGACCTTTAAAGGTTGACCTCTGGCTGAGTCGGCGAGCGACTTATAACCCACATCACAGACGTCACGTACATATGATTGGTTTTTTGGACGGTTTTTTGGCTGATCTGATTACTCCCACTCCCCCTCTCGCGGGAGGCAGCGAGGAGTAGCCAGCAAGTATGTACCCACCTCCTAAGCGACCGGTATAATCGATTCTTATCAATATGCATTTGAGGTTTCCTTGGCTGTGGAAGTTGGCGGGAAGACGCGCAACTACTACCCTATTTTAGTTTAATGTGATGAATAGGGTAATTATCCGGTTGAAGGGATGCCCTTTTGGTGTTAGCCCAATCTAAGCCGTTTTTTGGGTCAAACTGGTTCATCTTGTGCGGCAACGTGTAGTTATCTCATGTATTACGTCATCTAAATAAGGGCAACACGGAGCAGAGAGGACGAGAGGCAATGATGACTGGCGCACGGAGCAGAGAGGACGAGAGGCAATGATGACTGGCGCATGGAGCAGAGAGGACGAGAGGCAATGATGACTGGCGCACGGAGCAGAGAGGACGAGAGGCAATGATGACTGGCGCATGGAGCAGAGAGGACGAGAGGCAATGATGACTGGCGCATGGAGCAGAGAGGACGAGAGGCAATGATGACTGGCGCATGGAGCAGAGAGGACGAGAGGCAATGATGACTGGCGCATGGAGCAGAGAGGACGAGAGGCAATGATGACTGGCGCATGGAGCAGAGAGGACAAGAAGCAATGATGACTGGCGCATGGAGCACAGAGGACGAGAGGCAATGATGACTGGCGCATGGAGCAGAGAGGCCGAGAAGCAATGATGACTGGCGCATGGAGCAGAGAGGCCGAGAAGCCCACCATAATGCCTGCAGTAGTAAGGTGTTGCTCCCAGTCTGATCTTGACCCACCATAATGCCCGCAGTAGTAAGCAATTGATAACAGTCTGACCTTGACCCAGCATAATGCCTGCATTAGTCAGGAGTTGTTCACAGTCTGACCTTGACCCACCATAATACTTGCAGTGATAAGGAATTGTTCCAAGTCTGACCTTGACCCGCCATGATGCGTGCAGCAATCAAAGGTAGTGCCCAGTGTGAACTTGACCCACCATTAAGACCTAATGCATGCAGTACCAATTACTGCTGCATTTTACGGTTCAATATATCCCTGACGTGCACCTGGTAATCCCCAGCCCCGCTTCTGTCGTCTTACTGTTTTTCTGCCTGCTGCTACATCGTGAATAACAACAAACCTTGGCCACACCACCATCAGCGCCAAGGCGGTTGGTATCGGCCCTTATATGGTGATGTTAATGAGGCTGTAGGTATCATAGAAGACTTGTTGGTGGCTATGGCTAAGATCACGAACCCACACCTGGATGGTTGGGCGAGAAAACTCTCTGGACCCTCGACGAAACGGGAGCAGGACTACTTCCCCCCCGGAAAATTGCCCCCCGGTCAGTTCCCCCCCAGATAATTCCCCCCCCCCCCGGACAACTCTCCCCATACAAGTCCCCCCCGGACAATTCTTCCCCGGACAATTTCCCCCTGGGACAATTCCCCCAGACACCCCCCCTCCCCCCACTCCTGAGACAATATCTCGGACACTGTCACCCACATCATCCCAAACGGAGACGCTCCCCCTCCTCCCGCCAATCCCCACCGGTCAAACCCCAACTCAGGACCACAAACACTGTATGTCGTGCGCGTGAAAGAGCTTGGCGCTGTCTGTTCTGTAACACCCGTTAGGTTGCATTGTGGATGTGCAGGTTTCATATTATATTTCCATGTACACTGAGAAGTTCTGTCTCAAGAAACCCACAATAAGCCCTGGGCCTTCTGTAACATTAGAATTTGGAACTACATCAATGGCGCAGACGTATTCGAGAGACCCTGCGGCTATGAAGAGGTGGGGCCGGGGGTGTACGCCTATGTTATCGCGGTCACACAAACCCTCCTATAGGACAGATTCGCGGGCTAAATTAAGTTTGTCAGGGTGTTTTCAGGCTCCCAGAGTTTTCGAATATCAATACCGAAAAAGTTGTGACCATTCAAAGCCGACGTGCGAGTTAATATCAAATATATCTGAATAATTCATACTCCTGTGCCGGTATGGGTATTTTGGGTACTTAGGCCTGTCTGGTGGGGAAGGGCGTCGGGGCTTTCCAGGGTCGAGCAGTCCTCGATTGTCTGGGGGGGCATTGTCCGGGGGTGGCGTTGGGGGGGGTTGTCTTGCTCCTGTTGTCAGGAGAGAAAAGATTTGCCGGGGAGCAGGACAACCCCCCCCCCCAGACAATACCACCCCGCCCCCCCCCCACCTAGGACAATTCTTCCCCGCTCGTTCACCCCGACACCCCCCTCCTCCCTTCGGACAATTGCTCGCCCCCCCCCCCCCCCGACAATACCCCCACAGGAAAATTCGGACTGCTTTGAATGTGCGTTAACTCGCATGTCGGTTTTGAGTTGTAATAACTTGCTGGGTATTGATACTCGAGACCTGCGAGCGCCTGTAAAAACGGACAAAATGGAATCCGCACGCGAATCTGTCCTTGCTAAGACCAATTATGGCGTATAATATACAACATCCTTGCTAAAACGCATTGTGTTTGGCGCGATAGCGCTTCGAAGAGAAGCATGCACCCCCCCCCCCCCACCGCCCCACACCACATTCGCTGAGAACCAGCCTGCCTGTCCGAAACAGACCGCTGGTAACGGGTATCCTCCATTTTAGAAAGGGCCGGAATTCCGGCCTTTTTCCTTAGTCGCCAAAGTTAAAAAACTTGTGAAGAATATACCTTCACGAAACCTCGCATTGTAATTTATCTAAGGAAATATCTAATTACGACATATGCTGACTTATAGACGGTTGTCTGACCTCGAAAGCATGGAAAGCCAAAGTGGAATTTAATCGACTGATGAATGCAACTGATCGTGACAACCTTGCGGAGAAGAGACAGTATGAACATGATCAAGTTCGAGATTGCGGGTAGGTGTCAGACGCCTTACCACGTGTTTTAAATTATGAAAAAGAAAGAAAACAGTTACATACGTTTGTTTGTGCGTGCGCGTCCGTCTTCCCTCCTGTTATTTGTTATTTTTTTTCTGTTATTTTGATGTCTGTCCATAGGTTTTTGTGTAAGCAAAGGTAAAATAAGTCCTCACTGGATTTTCAATAGGGACCCTGCGCCTCTTAGTTTTTAAGATATTGAGCATGTTTGCTGGCCTTTGTCCGCCATCGTGGAACTAGAGGGTGCGTTGCACCTAGATACATACAAATATCTTCGATTTAATTCAGCGACCCCGAAAACCTGTGAATAAATATAAAATATTAGTTTGATCGTCGATTTGCGAGATATTTTTTGGGGTAGGTTTGCCCGTCCAAAGCCGCCAGGGGTAAAGTCGACTTGACATTAGCTAAATTTAAATACAAGGATATTAAGGACAAGTGTGCTAACTTTCATGCTTTTACCACCAAATGCACAACTCGACCTAATTTGTCGCTTAGCCGCTGAACTATCACGGAATATAGGTAATTTTTCCTTTTCGTCAACACAATTAAGCTTATAACCAGTAATGACGATGAGGACGACATCAGCTTGGTATAATATTTGCCAAAATATCCTCCTCCCGGCAAACAAATTCAATGTCTCTTTATTCCTAATCTCTATGTTTCATATGCTATGTGAAATCCAAATTATGATCCAATTTACTTCAAATTGAAATATGTTTTTAAATAATAGGACATATGTCCAACTCATGTAAAGACATGTACACAACAATTTTACGGTTGATTTCTTGAAGATATGAAAATTCATTTTGGCTTGCCATAGCATCTGCACGACAACCACGGCGGCTTAAAAATTACTAGTTACTGGCCTAGTATGCTGCGAGCAGCTCTAGGCCGGTTCCCAGCCTACACACCACAATGGGCAGTGGACGTCACAGCAGGCGCGTGCTCCTTTATGCTAGAGGCCTTGGGGGGCACTACCTTTATGATGGTGCGGGTATGCCGCCCATACGATAGTGGTCATATGAGAGCCAGAGAATATAAAATACGCCATTTTGTTTTCATCGCGAGAGAACTGTTTGGTTAAGAAGGCATCCAACTAGACACCGGCATACTTTTCTTTTTTTGACGATAGAGATAATGCAGGTTTCTGCTCCGTGGAAAGAAAAAAAAGGGGACAAAAGGTGTTATTTGTGTGATACGCCCCCCCCCCCCCCCCCCGTGCCTCGGCAGTCGCTTAGTCGTCAAGACGAAAGTAACTTTCGTTGACCAAATGCACTTTAGGTACTTTAGTAAGTAAATGTGTTACATAGAATACAGTTTGGTTTGGACGGAAGTAGATTTGGTTCACCATATGACTTTTTGTCACAACGTGGGCAGAAGCCTATAATTTTTTATATGGGTGTTACCTCACTCATGAGTGAGTTAACTCTTATCGACCCATGGCTGCGCACAAGGCGTGCCAAGGTGGAAGGAAATACATATTTTCTCATGCACCACTCGCACGCCATTGGCGGGGAAGGGGGGGGGGGCACTAGATGTATTTAGGTATATACATATGTGTCGCCTAAATGACCCCTTTTTTCGCCATTTTTCTCTCAATCCCCGGAGCAGAAATCTGGAATTTCTCTCGATGTGCCCATCTGAGACTGAAGTATTTTTATTAATTGCAGCTATTGACTATATATTTCAGTTCATGTCGAAAGTGTTCAAATAATTAACCACCATAAACTTTGCCATGACTGCCAGTGTCTATCCCTCCCGGATGTCCTCCCAAAGTATTCCTACGTGTCGGAAGGAGAAGGGGGTGGGGGCTTGTCCGTTTGTTGGTGTGTGTTTCCAGGGGATGGTTATCGTCCAGGGGGGTATTGTCCGGGGGCAACTTGCCGAGGGGGACTGGCCCAAGCGGAACATGTTCCAGGTGGGGGATTGTAGTGTGTGGGGGGGGGGGGTTGTCCGGGGGGGAACTGACTGGGGGGAATTGTCTGGCGGAAAGTTGTCTCGTAGGGGGGAGTTGTCCGGGGGAAAGTTGTCCTAGGGGGGAATTGTCCGGGGGGAAGTTGTCCGGGGGGGACTTGTCCTAGGGGGGAATTGTCCGGGGGGGAATTGTCCGGGGGGGGAGTTGTCCGGGGGGGACTTGTCCTAGGGGGAATTGTCCGGGGGGGAATTGTCGGGGGGGAGTTGTCCGGGGGGGAATTTTCCGGGGGGGAGTTGTCCTAGAACCGATGAAACATCGCTGAAAGCGACAAAAAATGACGACGTGACTGATATGGCGGCCACTGTTTCGGTGCTTGGAACCATGACGCCACTCTAAGGCATAGGCGCATAATTCAGTGCCTTTCCTGCACTTTAGACTGTCAAAGGGAAAATATTTACCATGAAATGCCCCATAATTCCTCGTGAGCAAATACTTATTGTTGTCTAAATTTGTGTTCTGTAATTGGGTTTTAAGGACTATTGTCTATTTCCGATGGCCTCATAACCCCCAGTCATGCCCAAGTGATGACCAGATGAGGGCCGGCACCCGCCATCTTGGTGAGGATGGTGGTGAGGCCAAGGTGGCGTTCACATTATATACATGACGTCATAGACGGCGAGATTAAAGCCAAATCTTAGGCGTGATCGCCACCAGTGACGTCATGTTCCTTCAGCCACCACTGTCATGTCCTCAACAGTTACAGTAACTGATAATAAACTTGTTTGCAGTCTGAATCTTCGCTGCTGGTAGCGCAAATAAACTCAGAAAGCTATGGTTGGTTCAACTAGAAAGATTCTATTTCGCCTCTTTGTTCTCTAGAAATGTTTAGTATTCCATCTGCTCTTGCCGTCGTTTGTTTTGATTGCTTCTAGTACGGACGTAAACAAAAAGGCAAGGGACATGGATAATGCAATGCATTATTGAGAGTCTGACTGCCTACATCAGAATCTGGACTGCGCTGTATCTCTACACTTAAAAACCACATGGGGCAACCACCTACGGCATGAAGGACCCTCTAGACCCTCCCCCCTCCCCCTACCCATGGCCCGAGCCTCTGCTAAGGCTGCAACGCCCCTGACCTTGCCACAATTATGCCGTGTGGGCTTCTCAAACATGGCGATAGTAGTCTGCAAACACCCTTCATGACATCTTGTCCTCTCTGCTCCATGCGCCAGTCGTCATTGCCTCTCGACTGCCATCACAGGCAGAGTCTGAGAGGACAATGCGCCTCTAGACCTCGCTCAAACGCCCATTGCTATCCATTCCACATGACAACGCTATTTAAAGCTGCTCATACAGCAATTTCTACCTACATTATCAGTTTGAAAATCCTTTGGAGAAAGGCCGAAGACACATTGTTTGACAGTGTGAATGAGAGTTCGTGTTCTTCATCATGTTCTCGGTAAAAACACATGTTTGAGCTTATTTGAAAAGGCAGAAAACAGCAGTGATACCCGAATTTTGATGAAGAACCGAATAGATCATTTCCATCCAAAATGTTTCTCTGAACACCGGGCAAGGTATATACGGCTTGGACTTGGTTTCGCTTAGGTCGGGTTAACACCGAAAGGGCATCCGTTGAACCGGATAATTACCATATCCATCACATCAAACTAGAAATATGACGTGGCACGGCACAAGGTAGTTACGCGTCTTCTCGCCACTAAGAATCGATTATACCCGTCGACAGGAAGAACGGGACGCAGGGCTGACAAAGGTAGGGGGAGGGGGGGAGGCGGGCTGGGGAAGAGAGAGGGAAGGAGAGAGAGGAGGAGGAAGGGCAGCGGGGAAGAGAGAGGGAAGGATAGGGATGGAGAGGAAGAGGTGAGTGAAGAGAGAGAGGGAATTGAGTAATCAGATCAGCAAAGAACCGTCCAAAAACACATCATATCTACGTGACGTCTGTGATAAAAGTCGCTCCCCGTCTCAGCCAGGGGTCAACCTTTAAAGGTCAACGGCAGGAGAGCCTCCTCGACGTAAGTCACTAGGCTGTCCCACCGATTTTAATGAAACGTGTCCCGTGTCAGTTCGAGTAGCGTGAGACAGGGGCTGCCAGAGGCGACTTCTGTGGCACTCAGTCGCCCTTTCGCACTCACGGGGTCCGAATCCTTCTTTATTGATGACATTCCATTTCACAATGGTTACTCCTATAGAGCTGATCGCGAAGATATCTTTCACAGCGGGATGAGTTTCTGGTGCTACGGGTGGGGCACCTTCTGGTGAAATTGAAGGAAATAAAGTCCCTTAGTAATGGCGTATTTGTCTGGGTAAACTGAATCACCCGGACAGCATTAGGCAAAATTCAATCACATCCACTGCCAAGGGGTCGCCATCATTACTATAGCAGCAGAGTACTTTGCATATAGCTAGCGTGTGTAATGATGAGTTTGTATGGACTATTTTGTAAATGCGACCTCTGTGATTAGGTTTACGTGCTAATGTTTGTTAGGTTAGTCTGCCCTGTGATTACATGTCAATAGTCGAAATCGTAGCATGGCTTCACGAACGGATGAACTAGATGACATGTAAAATGCATGATATCAAACAGGGGCGGATCTAAGAATTTACCAAGGGGGGGGGGGTTGCTCTCTGAAGACTTATGACCGGGGGGGGATGCTCTGTGCTCTGAAAACTTGCCACCGGGGGGGCCGGGGGCTACTCTGAAGACTTGAGACCTTAACATGTATGTTAACATGTATGTTGTATGTTCTGGCTGCCAAAGGGGAGGGGGGGTTGCCCCTAACCCCCCCCCCCTAGATCCGCCCCTGTCATAGTAAGACTGCTGATAAGCATGGCTGCCAATTCACTGACCATCATGTGCTCCCTTATCGCCTCGTAGGCCGCAGTTGGCACTAAGAGGCCATATTAATGGAAAGGATATGGGTCTCAAATATTTATATATCAACCAGGTGTGACTATTCATTGGAGGAAATGCTACCCTCCGTCTCTCTTTTTATATACGGCACTTTGCGTAGGCCACTAAGATTGCATCATTGATAAAACACCCATCATACACAATAGGCAGGTGGTCTCCACATCGCCCACATACAACTCACACAGCATTGTTCCTGGACCACAGTCAACTATTGTTTTGCTGCTCCGTTGTCTGCCCTGGATCATTCTTCTTCTCGGGGCTTCGTATCCGCTCTCTACGACATTGAATTGTAAAGCACCCTGAAGCCCGGTATGTAGGAGTCCGGCTCAGCGGCTTGTATCAAACGGGAAACAGACACGTTGACGACAAAACTATTTCGTAAAAGAAGCTTTCCTGCCGTGATTCACGGCGGATTTTCTCAGCATGATGACGCTTCCTGGAGGAGTAGTCAACCCAGTCAAGGCTTTCTTTATCATGACACATGCTAGCTCTATGCAAAGTACTCTGCTGCTATGGTAATGATGGCGACCCCTTGACAGTGGATGTGAATGAATTTTGCCTAATGCTGCCCGGGTGATTCAGTTTACCCAGACAAATACGCCATTACTAAAGAACTTTATCGTTAAATTTCACTAGAAGGTGTCCCACCCATGCCATCAGACACATAGCTCACTGTGAAAGATATCTTCTCGGTCGACTCTATGGCATTCCATTTTGAAATGGAATGGCATAAGTTTAGAACCAGCAGTGACACAGGTCTAAACTCTGGACTCAGTAACCCAGGCGACAAGAAGAAAGTGAAAGGATGCCGCACCCATCAGTAAGAGAGGGCGACTGAGTGCCACAGACATCACCTCTGGCAACCCCGGTCTCACGCTATTCCAACTGACAAGGGAAACGTTTCCTTTAATCGGTGAGACAAGCTGGTGACTTACGTCGAATAGGGTCTCCTGTCGTTGACCTTTAAAGGTTGACCTCTGGCTGAGTCGGCGAGCGACTTATAACCCACATCACAGACGTCACGTACATATGATTGGTTTTTTGGACGGTTTTTTGGCTGATCTGATTACTCCCACTCCCCCTCTCGCGGGAGGCAGCGAGGAGTAGCCAGCAAGTATGTACCCACCTCCTAAGCGACCGGTATAATTGATTCTTATCAACATGCATTTGAGGTTTCCTTGGCTGTGGACGTTGGCGGGAAGACGCGCAACTACTACCCTATTTTAGTTTAATGTGACGAATAGGGTAATTATCCGGTTGAAGGGATGCCCTTTTGGTGTTAGCCCAATCTAAGCCGTTTTTTGGGTCAAACTGGTTCATCTTGTGCGGCAACGTGTAGTTATCTCATGTATTACGTCATCTAAATAAGGGCAACACGGAGCAGAGAGGACGAGGGGCAATGATGACTGGCGCACGGAGCAGAGAGGACGAGAGGCAATGATGACTGGCGCAGGAAGCAGAGAGGACGAGAGGCAATGATGACTGGCGCACGGAGCAGAGAGGACGAGAGGCAATGATGACTGGCGCACGGAGCAGAGAGGACGAGAGGCAATGATGACTGGCGCACGGAGCAGAGAGGACGAGAGGCAATGATGACTGGCGCACGGAGCAGAGAGGACGAGAGGCAATGATGACTGGCGCATGGAGCAGAGAGGACGAGAGGCAATGATGACTGGCGCACGGAGCAGAGAGGACGAGAGGCAATGATGACTGGCGCACGGAGCAGAGAGGACGAGAGGCAATGATGACTGGCGCATGGAGCAGAGAGGACAAGAAGCAATGATGACTGGCGCATGGAGCAGAGAGGTCGAGAAGCCCACCATAATGCCTGCAGTAGTAAGGTGTTGCTCCCAGTCTGATCTTGAGCCACCATAATGCCCGCAGTAGTAAGCAATTGATAACAGTCTGACCTTGACCCAGCATAATGCCTGCATTAGTCAGGAGTTGTTCACAGTCTGACCTTGACGCACCATAATACTTGCAGTGATAAGGAATTGTTCCAAGTCTGACCTTGACCCGCCATGATGCCTGCAGCAATCAAAGGTAGTGCCCAGTGTGAACTTGACCCACCATTAAGACCTAATGCATGCAGTACCAAGGGGTGATATTGGGGTACTATCCCTCAATATCTCCACTACATAATTCACTGGGCAGTATTGCTTCCACTTTATAACCTACTGTCCACCATTACTGCTGCATTTTACGGTTCAATATATCCCTGACGTGCACCTGGTAAGTCCCAGCCCCGTTTCTCTCGTCTTACTGTTTTTCTGCCTGCTGCTACATCGTGAAACAAACCTTGGCCACACCACCATCAGCGCCAAGGCGGTTGGTATCGGCTCTTATATGGTGATGTTAATGAGGCTGTAGGTATCATAGAAGACTTGTTGGTGGCTATGGCTAAGATCACGAACCCACACCTGGATGGTTGGGCGAGAAAACCCTCTGGACCCTCGACGAAACGGGAGCAGGACAACTCCCCCCGGAAAATTGCCCCCCAGTCAGTTCCCCCCCCCAGATAATTCACCCCCCCCCCGGACAACTCTCCCCATACAAGTCCCCCCCGGACAATTCTTCCCCGGACAATTTCCCCCTGGGACAATTCCCCCAGACACCCCCCCTCCCCCCCTCCCGAGACAATATATCGGACACTGTCACCCACATCATCCCAAACGGAGACGCCCCCCCTCCTCCCGCCAATCCCCACCGGTCAAACCCCAACTCAGGACCACAAACACTGTATGTCGTGCGCGTGAAGGAGCTTGGCGCTGTCTGTTCTGTAACACCCGTTAGGTTGCATTGTGGATGTGCAGGTTTCATATTATATTTCCATGTACACTGAGAAGGTCTCAAGAAACCCACAATAAGCCCTGGGCCTTCTGTAACATTAGAATTTGGAACTACATCAATGGCGCAGACGTATTCGAGAGACCCTGCGGCTATGAAGAGGTGGGGCGGGGGGTGTACGCCTATGTTATCGCGGTCACACAAACCCTCCTATAGGACAGATTCGCGGGCTAAATTAATTTTGTCAGGGTGCTTTCAGGCTCCCAGAGTTTTCGAATATCAATACCGAAAAAGTTGTGACCATTCAAAGCCGACGTGCGAGTTAATATCAAATATATCTGAATAATTCATACTCCTGTGCCGGTATGGGTATTTTGGGTACTTAGGCCTGTCTGGTGGGGAAGGGCGTCGGGGCTTTCCAGGGTCGAGCAGTCCTCGATTGTCTGGGGGGGCATTGTCCCGGGGTGGCGTTGGGGGGGGTTGTCTTGCTCCTGTTGTCAGGAGAGAAAAGATTTGCCGGGGAGCAGGACAACCCCCCCCCCCAGACAATACCACCCCGCCCACCCCCCCCCACCTAGGACAATTCTTCCCCGCTCGTTCACCCCGACACCCCCCTCCTCCCTTCGGACAATTGCTCCCCCCCCCCCCTCCCCGACAATACCCCCACAGGAAAATTCGGACTGCTTTGAATGTGCGTTAACTCGCATGTCGGTTTTGAGTTGTAATAACTTGCTGGGTATTGATACTCGAGACCTGCGAGCGCCTGTAAAAACGGACAAAATGGAATCCGCACGCGAATCTGTCCTTGCTAAGACCAATTATGGCGTATAATATACAACATCCTTGCTAAAACGCATTGTGTTTGGCGCGATAGCGCTTCGAAGAGAAGCATGCACCCCCCCCCCCCCCACCCCACCCCACACTACCCCACACCACATTCGCTGGGAACCAGCCTGCCTGTCCGAAACAGACCGCTGGTAACGGGTATCCTCCATTTTAGAAAGGGCCGGAATTCCGGTCTTTTTCCTTAGTCGCCAAAGTTAAAAAACTTGTGAAGAATATACCTTCACGAAACCTCGCATTGTAATTTATCTAAGGAAATATCTAATTACGACATATGCTGACTTATAGACGGTTGTCTGACCTCGAAAGCATGGAAAGCCAAAGTGGAATTTAATCGACTGATGAATGCAACTGATCGTGACAACCTTGCGGAGAAGAGACAGTATGAACATGATCAAGTTCGAGATTGCGGGTAGGTGTCAGACGCCTTACCACGTGTTTTAAATTATGAAAAAGAAAGAAAACAGTTACATACGTTTGTATGTGCGTGCGCGTCCGTCTTCCCTCCTGTTATTTGTTATTTTTTTTCTGTTATTTTGATGTCTGTCCATAGGTTTTTGTGTAAGCAAAGGTAAAATAAGTCCTCACTGGATTTTCAATAGGGACCCTGCGCCTCTTAGTTTTTAAGATATTGAGCATGTTTGCTGGCCTTTGTCCGCCATCGTGGAACTAGAGGGTGCGTTGCACCTAGATACATACAAATATCTTCGATTTAATTCAGCGACCCCGAAAACCTGTGAATAAATATAAAATATTAGTTTGATCGTCGATTTGCGAGATATTTTTTGGGGTAGGTTTGCCCGTCCAAAGCCGCCAGGGGTAAAGTCGACTTGACATTAGCTAAATTTAAATACAAGGATATTAAGGACAAGTGTGCTAACTTTCATGCTTTTGCCACCAAATGCACAACTCGACCTAATTTGTCGCTTAGCCGCTGAACTATCACGGAATATAGGTAATTTTTCCTTTTCGTCAACACAATTAAGCTTATAACCAGTAATGACGATGAGGACGACATCAGCTTGGTATAATATTTGCCAAAATATCCTCCTCCCGGCAAACAAATTCAATGTCTCTTTATTCCTAATCTCTATGTTTCATATGCTATGTGAAATCCAAATTATGATCCAATTTACTTCAAATTGAAATATGTTTTTAAATAATAGGACATATGTCCAACTCATGTAAAGACATGTACACAACAATTTTACGGTTGATTTCTTGAAGATATGAAAATTCATTTTGGCTTGCCATAGCATCTGCACGACAACCACGGAGGCTTAAAAATTACTAGTTACCGGCCTAGTATGCTGCGAGCAGCTCTAGGCCGGTTCCCAGCCTACACACCACAATGGGCAGTGGACGTCACAGCAGGCGCGTGCTCCTTTATGCTAGAGGCCTTGGGGGGCACTACCTTTATGATGGTGCGGGTATGCCGCCCATACGATAGTGGTCATATGAGAGCCAGATAATATAAAATACGCCATTTTGTTTTCATCGCGAGAGAACTGTTTGGTTAAGAAGGCATCCAACTAGACACCGGCATTCTTTTCTTTTTTTGACGATAGAGATAATGCAGGTTTCTGCTCCGTGGAAAGAAAAAAAAGGGGACAAAAGGTGTTATTTGTGTGATACGCCCCCCCCCCCCCCCCCCCCACCGTGCCTCGGCAGTCGCTTAGTCGTCAAGACGAAAGTAACTTTCGTTGACCAAATGCACTTTAGGTACTTTAGTAAGTAAATGTGTTACATAGAATACAGTTTGGTTTGGACGGAAGTAGATTTGGTTCACCATATGACTTTTTGTCACAACGTGGGCAGAAACTTATAATTTTTTATATGGGTGTTACCTCACTCATGAAGGGAAGGGTGGGGGGCACTAGATGTATTTAGGTATATACATATGTGTCGCCTAAATGACCCCTTTTGTCGCCATTTTTCTCTCAATCCCCGGAGCAGAAATCTGGAATTTCTCTCGATGTGCCCATCTGAGACTGAAGTATTTTTATTAATTGCAGCTATTGACTATATATTTCAGTTCATGTCGAAAGTGTTCAAATAATTAACCACCATAAACTTTGCCATGACTGCCAGTGTCTATCCCTCCCGGATGTCCTCCCAAAGTATTCCTACGTGTCGGAAGGAGAAGGGGGTGGGGGCTTGTCCGTTTGTTGGTGTGTGTTTCCAGGGGATGGTTATCGTCCAGGGGGGTATTGTCCGGGGGCAACTTGCCGAGGGGGACTGGCCCAAGCGGAACATGTTCCAGGTGGGGGATTGTAGTGTGTGGGGGGGGGGGTTGTCCGGGGGGGCAACTGACTGGGGGGAATTGTCTGGCGGAAAGTTGTCTCGTAGGGGGGAGTTGTCCGGGGGAAAGTTGTCCTAGGGGGAAATTGTCCGGGGGCAAGTTGTCCGGGGGGGACTTGTCCGGGGGGGACTTGTCCTAGGGGGGAATTGTCCGGGGGGGAATTGTCCGGGGGGGGGAGTTGTCCGGGGGAGACTTGTCCTAGGGGGAATTGTCCGGGGGGGGAATTGTCGGGGGGGAGTTGTCCGGGGGGGAATTTTCCGGGGGGAAGTTGTCCTAGAACCGATGAAACATCGTTGAAAGCGACAAAAAATGACGACGTGACTGATATGGCGGCCACTGTTTCGGTGCTTGAAACCAAGACGCCACTTTTAGGCATAGGCGCATAATTCAGTGCTTTTCCTGCACTTTAGACTGTCAAAGGGAAAATGTTTACAATGAAATGCCCCATAATTCCTCGTGAGCAAATACCTATTGTTGTCTAAATTTGTGTTCTGTAATTGGGTTTTATGGACTATTGTCTATTTCCGATGGCCTCATAACCCCCAGCCATGCCCAAGTGATGACCAGATGAGGGCTGGCACCCACCATCTTGGTGAGGATGGTGGTGAGGCCAAGGTGGCGTTCACATTATATACATGACATCATAGACAGCGAGATTAAAACCAAATCTTAGGCGTGATCGCCACCAGTGACGTCATGTTCCTTCAGCCACCACAGCCCTGTTCTCAACAGTTACTGATAATAAACTTGTTTGCAGTCTGAAGCTTTGCTGCTGGTAGCGCAAATAAACTCAGAAAGCTATGGTTGGTTCAAAAAAGATTTTATTTCGCCTCTTTGTTCTCTAGAAATGTTTAGCATTCCATCTACTCTTGCCGTCCTTTGTTTGATTGCTTCTAGTACGGACGTAAACAAAAAGCCAAGGGACATGGATAATGCAGTGCATTATTGAGAGTCTGACTGCCTAAATCAGAATCTGAGCTGCGCTGTATCTCTACACATAAAAACCACATGGGGCAACCACCCACGGCATGAAGGACCCTCTAGACCCTCCCCCCTGCCGCTGCCCCTACCCATGGCCCGAGCCTCTGCTAAGGCTGCAACGCCCCTGACCTTGCCACAATTATGCCGTGTGGGCGTCTCAAACATGGCGATAGTAGTCTGCAAACACCCTCCCAGACATCTCGTCCTCTCTGCTCCATGCGCCAGTCATCATTGCCTGTCGACTGCCATCCCAGTCACAGTCTGAGAGGACAATGCGCCTCTAGACCTCGCTCAAACGCCCATTGCTGTCCATTCTACATGACAACGCTATTCAAAGCTGCTCATACAGCAATTTCTACCTACATTATCAGTTTGAAAATCCTTTGGAGAAAGGCCGAAGACACATTGTTTGACAGTGTGAATGAGAGTTCGTGTTCTTCATCATGTTCTCGGTAAAAACACATGTTTGAGCTTATTTGAAAAGGCAGAAAACAGCAGTGATACCAGAATTTTGATGAAGAACCGAATAGATCATTTCCATCCAAAATGTTTCTCTGAACACCGGGCAAGGTATATACGGCTTGGACTTGGTCTTGCTTAGGTTGGGTTAACACCCAAAGGGCATCCGTTAAACCGGATAATTACCATATCCATCACATCAGACTAAAATATGACGTGGCACGGCACAAGGTAGTTACGCGTTTTCCCGCCAATAAGAGTCGATTATACCCGTCGCTTTGGAGGTGGCTACATACTTGCTGACTGTCCCTCGCTGCCCGACCGCCAGACAGATTACTACACTTAGCCAAAGTCTGTGAACACGGTGTCTGTGATGGATACCTCGTGTTCCTTCAGACATTGCTGCCGCGGCTCAGCGGATCCGGGAGACAGGAAGAACGGGACGAAGTGCTGGGAAAGGCAGGGGAAGGGGGCGGGCTGGGGAAGATAAAGGGAAGGAGAGGGAGGAGGAGGAAGAGGTGAGTGAAGAGAGAGAGGGATTTGAGTAATCAGATCAGCAAAGAACCGTCCAAACAACACATCATATCTACGTGACGTCTGTGGTATAAATCGCTCCCCGACTCATCTCAAGGTCAACGACAGGGGAGCCTCCTCGAGACACAGAGGGTCTCAAATATTTATATATCAAACAGGTGTGACTATAAACAGCCTCCTCGACGTAAGTCACTAGGTTGTCACACCGATTAAATGAAACGTGTCGAGTGTCAGTTCGAGTAGCGTGAGACAGGGGCTGCCAGAGGTGACTTCTATGGCACTCAGTAGCCTTTTCGCACTCACGGGGGTCCGAATCCTTCTTTATTGATGACATTCCATTTCACAATGGTTACTCATATAAGGCTGATCACGAAGATATCTTTCACGGCGGGATGAGGTTCTGGTGCCACGGGTGGGGCACCTTCTGGTGAAATTGAACGATAAAGTTCCTTAGTAATGGCGTATTTGTCTGGGTAAACTGAATCACCCGGACAGCATTCGGCAAAATTCAAACACATTCACTGCCAAGGAATCGCCATCATTACTATAGCAGCAGAGTACTTTGCATATAGCTAGCGTGTGTCATGATGAGTTTGTATGGACTATTTTGTAAATGCGACCTCTGTGATTAGGTTTAATGTGCTAATATTTGTTACGTTAGTCTGCCCTGTGATTACATGTAAATAGTCTAAATCGTAGCATGGCTTCATGAACAACGGATGAAATAGATGACATGTAAAATGCATGCTTTCAAACAGGGGCGGATCTAGAAATTTGCCAAGGGGGGGGGGGGTTGCTCTCTGAAGACTTGTGACCGTGGGGGGGATGCTCTGTGCTCTGAAAACTTGGGACCGGGGGGGCGGGGGCTACTCTGAAGACTTGGGACCTTAACATGTATGTTAACATGTATGTTGTATGTTCTGGTTACCAAAGGGGACGGCGGGTTGCAACCCCCCTAAACCCCCCCCCCCCACCCCTAGATCCGCCCCTGTCATAGTAAGACTGCTGATAAGCATGGCTGCCAATTCACTGACCATCATGTGCTCCCTTACCGCCTCGTAGGCCGCAGTTGGCACTAAGAGGCCATATTAATGGAAAGGATATGGGTCTCAAATATTTATATATCAACCAGGTGTGACTATTCATTGGAGGAAATGCCACCCTCCGTCTCTCTTTTTATATACGGCACTTTGCGTAGGCCACTAAGATTGCATCATTGATAAAACACCCATCATACACAATAGGCAGGTGGTCTCCACATCGCCCACATACAACTCACACAGCATTGTTCCTGGACCACAGTCAACTATTGTTTTGCTGCTCCGTTGTCTGCCCTGGATCATTCTTCTTCTCGGGGCTTCGTATCAGCTCTCTACGACATTGAATTGTAAAGCACCCTGAAGCCCGGTATGTAGGAGTCCGGCTCAGCGGCTTGTATCAAACGGGAAACAGACACGTTGACGACAAAACTATTTCGTAAAAGAAGCTTTCCTGCCGTGATTCACGGCGGATTTTCTCAGCATGATGACGCTTCCTGGAGGAGTAGTCGACCCAGTCAAGGCTTTCTTTATCATGACACATGCTAGCTCTATGCAAAGTGCTCTGCTGCTATAGTAATGATGGCGACCCCTTGACAGTGGATGTGAATGAATTTTGCCTAATGCTGCCCGGATGATTCAGGTTAACCAGTCAACAACGCCATTACTAAGAGAATTTATCGTTCAATTTCCGCAAAAGGTGTCCCACCCCTGGCACCAGACACGTAGCTCACTGTGAAAGATATCTTCTCGGTCGACTCTATGGGTAACCATTTTGAAATGAAATGTCATAAGTATATGACCAGCAGTAACGCTAAGTCAAAACTCCGGGCGGAGAAGTAGAAAGCGAAAGGATGCCGCACCCATCAGTAAGAGAGGGCGACTGAGTGCCACAGACATCACCTCTGGCATCCCCGGTCTCACGCTATTCCAACTGACGCGGGAAACGTTTCATTTAATCGGTGTGACAACCTGGCGACTTACGTCGAGGAGGCTCTCCTGTCGTTGACCTTTAAAGGTTGACCCCTGGCTGAGTCGGGGAGCGATTTATATCACACACATCACGTAGATATGATGTGTTTTTTGGACGTTTTTTGGCTGATTTGATTACTCCCGTGCCCCCTCGCTCTTCTAAACAGCCCCTTTCTCTCAATTCCCTCCCTTCCCCACCCCCGCAACCTTACTCCCCCTGTCTTTCCCAGCAGCGCTTCTCGTTCTTCCTGTCTCCAGGATCCGCTGCGCCGCGGCAGCAATGTCTGAAGGAACACGAGGTATCCATCACAGACACCGTGTTCACAGACTCTGGCTAAGTGTAGTGATCTGGCGGGCGGGAGGCAGCGAGGGTAGCCAGCAAGTATGTACCCACCTCCTAGGCGACCGGTATAATCGATTCTAATCAGCATGCCTTTGAGGTTTCCTTGGCCGTGGACGTTGGCGGGAAGACGCGTAACTACCCTGTGCTGTGGCACATCATAGTTTTAGTTTGATGTGATGGATATGGTAATTATCCGGTTTAACGGATGTCCTTTTGGTGTTAGCCCAATCTAAGCAAAACCAAATCCAAGCCGGATAAACCTTTCCCGGTAGCCTGTTACGGTTCTTAGTAACGCATTATGTATAAGTAGTCAATTGACAATTTTGCATTAGATCTCTGCAATTATTCATTAATGCAGCCATTATATTTTCCCGGAGGAACTTCTTAAACGTTTTGGATGGAAATGATCCCTTAAAGTTCCAAGAACCCATGTGTAGTGTGTAATAAATAACAGGGCATGTTGTTAAGCCGCTGTTTTGGTCGAAGTGGTTCATCTTGTGCGGCAAAATGTGGTTATCTCGTGTACTACTTCATCTAAATGAGGGCATCACGGAGCAGAGAGGACGAGAGGCAATGATGACTGGCGCACGGAGCAGAGAGGACGAGAGGCAATGATGACTGGCGCATGGAGCAGAGAGGACGAGAGGCAATGATGACTGGCGCACGGAGCAGAGAGGACGAGAGGCAATGATGACTGGCGCATGGAGCAGAGAGGACGAGAGGCAATGATGACTGGCGCATGGAGCAGAGAGGACGAGAGGCAATGATGACTGGCGCACGGAGCAGAGAGGACGAGAGGCAATGATGACTGGCGCACGGAGCAGAGAGAACGAGAGGCAATGATGACTGGCGCACGGAGCAGAGAGGACGAGAGGCAATGATGACTGGCGCACGGAGCGGAGAGGACGAGAGGCAATGATGACTGGCGCATGGAGCAGAGAGGACGAGAGGCAATGATGACTGGCGCACGGAGCAGAGAGGACGAGAGGCAATGATGACTGGCGCACGGAGCAGAGAGAACGAGAGGCAATGATGACTGGCGCACGGAGCAGAGAGGACGAGAGGCAATGATGACTGGCGCATGGAGCAGAGAGGACGAGAGGCAATGATGACTGGCGCACGGAGCAGAGAGGACGAGAGGCAATGATGACTGGCGCACGGAGCAGAGAGAACGAGAGGCAATGATGACTGGCGCACGGAGCAGAGAGAACGAGAGGCAATGATGACTGGCGCATGGAGCAGAGAGGACGAGAGGCAATGATGACTGGCGCACGGAGCAGAGAGAACGAGAGGCAATGATGACTGGCGCATGGAGCAGAGAGGACGAGAGGCAATGATGACTGGCGCACGGAGCAGAGAGGACGAGAGGCAATGATGACTGGCGCACGGAGCAGAGAGAACGAGAGGCAATGATGACTGGCGCACGGAGCAGAGAGGACGAGAGGCAATGATGACTGGCGCATGGAGCAGAGAGGACGAGAGGCAATGATGACTGGCGCACGGAGCAGAGAGGACGAGAAGCAATGATGACTGGCGCATGGAGCAGAGAGGACGAGAGGCAATGATGACTGGCGCACGGAGCAGAGAGGACGAGAGGCAATGATGACTGGCGCACGGAGCAGAGAGGGCGAGAGGCAATGATGAATGGCGCACGGAGCAGAGAGGACGAGAGGCAATGATGACTGGCGCACGGAGCAGAGAGGACGAGAGGCAATGATGACTGGCGCACGGAGCAGAGAGGGCGAGAGGCAATGATGAGTGGCGCATGGAGCAGAGAGGACGAGAAGCAATGATGACTGGCGCTTGGAGCAGAGAGGACGAGAGGCAATGATGACTGACGCACGGAGCAGAGAGGACGAGAGGCAATGATGACTGGCGCATGGAGCAGAGAGGCCGAAAGCAATGATGACTGGCGCATGGAGCAGAGAGGACGAGAGGCAATGATGACTGGCGCATGGAGCAGAGAGGACGAGAGGCAATGATGACTGGCGCATGGAGCAGAGAGGCCGAAAGCAATGATGACTGGCGCATGGAGCAGAGAGGACGAGAGGCAATGATGACTGGCGCATGGAGCAGAGAGGACGAAAGCCAATGATGACTGGCGCTTGGAGCAGAGAGGACAAGAGGCAATGATGACTGGCGCATGGAGCAGAGAGGACGAGAAGCAATGATGACTGGCACTTGGAGCAGAGAGGACGAGAAGCAATGATGACTGACGCACGGAGCAGAGAGGACGAGAGGCAATGATGACTGGCGCATGGAGCAGAGAGGACGAGAGGCAATGATGACTGATGCACGGAGCAGAGAGGACGAGAGGCGATGATGACTGGCGCATGGAGCAGAGAGGCCGAGAGGCAATGATGACTGGCGCACGGAGCAGAGAGGGCGAGAGGCAATGATGACTGACGCACGGAGCAGAGAGGACGAGAGGCAATGATGACTGGCGCTCGGAGCAGAGAGGACGAGAGGCAATGATGACTGGCGCACGGAGCAGAGAGGGCGAGAGGCAATGATGACTGACGCACGGAGCAGAGAGGACGAGAGGCAATGATGACTGGCGCTTGGAGCAGAGAGGACGAGAGGCAATGATGACTGACGCACGGAGCAGAGAGGACGAGAGGCAATGATGACTGGCGCATGGAGCAGAGAGGCCGAAAGCAATGATGACTGGCGCATGGAGCAGAGAGGACGAGAGGCAATGATGACTGGCGCATGGAGCAGAGAGGACGAGAGGCAATGATGACTGGCGCATGGAGCAGAGAAGCCGAAAGCAATGATGACTGGCGCATGGAGCAGAGAGGACGAGAGGCAATGATGACTGGCGCATGGAGCAGAGAGGACGAAAGCCAATGATGACTGGCGCTTGCAGCAGAGAGGACAAGAGGCAATGATGACTGGCGCATGGAGCAGAGAGGACGAGAAGCAATGATGACTGGCGCTTGGAGCAGAGAGGACGAGAGGCAATGATGACTGACGCACGGAGCAGAGAGGACGAGAGGCAATGATGACTGGCGCATGGAGCAGAGAGGACGAGAGGCAATGATGACTGATGCACGGAGCGGAGAGGACGAGAGGCGATGATGACTGGCGCATGGAGCAGAGAGGCCGAGAGGCAATGATGATTGGCGCATGGAGCAGATAGGACGAGAGGCAATGATGACTGGCACATGGAGCAGAGAGGACGAGAGGCACTGATGACTGGCGAAATAAGCAGAGAGAACGAGAGGCAAAGAGGACTGCGGCATGGACTGGAGAGAACGAGAGGCAATGATGAGTGGCGCATGGAGCGGCGAGGACGAGAGGCAATGATGAACAGTGCAAGGAGCAGAGAGGACGAGAGGCAATGGTGAGTGGCGTATGGAGCAGAGAGGACGAGAGGCAATGATGACTGGCGCACGGGGCAGAGGACGAGAGGCAATGATGACTGGCGCATGGAGCAGAGAGGACGAGAGGCAAAGATGACTGGGGCATGCACTGGAGAGGACGAGAAGCAATGATGACTGGCGCATGGAGCGAAGAGGATGAGAGACGATGATGACTGGCGCACGGGGCAGAGGACGAGAGGCAATGATGACTGGCGCATGGAGCGGAGAGAACGAGAGGCAATGACGACTGGCGCATGGAGCAGAGAGGACGAGAGGCAATGATGACTGGCGCATTGAGCAGAGAGAACGAGAGGTAGCGATGACTGGCGCACGAAATAAAGGGTTGCTCCCTGTCTGACCTTCACCCACCATATGCATGCAGTAGTATGGAGTTACTCGCAGTCTGACCTTTGCTCACTATAATGCCTGCAGTAGTAAGGAGTTGCTCGCAGTCTGACCTTGACCCACCATAATGTCCGTAGTAGTAAGGAGTTGTTCACAGTCTGATCTTGACCCAGCATAATGCCTGCAGTAGTAAGGAATTGTTCCAAGTCTGACCTTGACCCGCCATGATGCCTGCAGAAATCAAAGGTAGTGCCAAGTGTGACCTTGATCCACCATTAAGACCTAATGCATGCAGTACCAAGGGGTGATATTGGGGTACTATCCTCCAATATCTCGACTACATCATTCTCTGGGCAGTATTGCCTCCACTTCATAACCTACTGTCCTCCATTATCTGCATTTTACGGTTCAATATATCTCTGACGTGCACCTGGTAATCCCCAGGCCCGTGTCTGTCGTCTTACAGTCTTCTGCCTGCTGCTACATCGTGAATAACAACAAACCTTGGCCACACCACCATCAGCGCCAAGGCGGTTGGTATCGGCCCTCATATGGTGATGTTTATGAGGCTGCAGGTATCATAGAATGCTTGTTGGTGGCTACGGCTAAGATCACGAACCCACACCTGGTTGGGCAAGAAAACCCTCGGGACCCTCGATAAAACATCGCTGAAAGCAAGCAAAAATGACGACGTGACTGACATGGCGGCAACTGTTTCGGTGCTTGGAACCAAGACGCCACTTTTAGGCATAGGCGCATAATTCAGTGCCTTTCCTGCACTTTAGACTGTCAAAGGGAAAATGTTTACCATGAAATGCCCCATAATTCCTCGTGAGCAAATACTTATTGTTGTTTAAATTTGTGTTCTGTAATTGGGTTTTAAGGACTATTGTCTATTTCCGATGGCCTCATAACCCCCAGTCATGCCCAAGTGATGACCAGATGAGGGCCGGCACCCGCCATCTTGGTGAGGATGGTGGTGAGGCCAAGGTGGCGTTCACATTATATACATGACGTCATAGACGGCGAGATTAAAGCCAAATCTTAGGCGTGATCGCCACCAGTGACGTCATGTTCCTTCAGCCACCACTGTCATGTCCTCAACAGTTACTGATAATAAACTTGTTTGCAGTCTGAATCTTCGCTGCTGGTAGCGCAAATAAACTCAGAAAGCTATGGTTGGTTCAACTCGAAAGGTCCTATTTCGCTTCTTTGTCCTCTAGACATGTTTAGCATTCCATCTGTTCTTGCCGTCCTTTGTCTTGATTGCTTCTAGTACGGATGTAAACAAAAAGTCAAGGGACATGGATAATGCAATGTATTATGGAGAGTCTGACTGCCTAAATCAGAATCTGACCTGCGCTGTATCTCTACACTTAAAAACCACATGGGGCAACCACCCACGGCATGAAGGACCCTCTAGACCCTCCACCCTCCCCCTACCCATGGCCCGAGCCTCTGCTTAGGCTGCAACGCCCCTGACCTTGCCACAATTATGCCGTGTGGGCTTCTCAAACATGGCGATAGTAGTCTGCAAACACCCTCTCAGACATCTCGTCCTCTATGCTCCATGCGCCAGTCGTCATTGCCTCTCGACTGCCATCCCAGTCACAGTCTGAGAGGACAATGCGCCTCTAGACCTCGCTCAAACGCCCATTGCTGTCCATTCCACATGACAACGCTATTTAAAACTGCTAATACAGCAATTTTCTACCTACATTATCAGTTTAAAAATCCTTTGGAGAAAGACACATTGTTTGAAGGAGCAAATGATAGTTCGTGTTCTCAATCATGTTCTCGGTAAGGAAAGATGACTGATCTATTTGAAAAGGCAGAAGACAGCAGTTCTACCGGAATTTGTATGACGTAGTACACGAGACCGATACTTCTCACACGAGATGAACCACTTAGACCAAAAAAGGGGCTTAACAACATGCCCTGTTATTTATTGCACACCACACGTGTGTTTTAAGAACTGAATAAATCAATTCCATCCAAAAGGTTTCTCCGGGGAAGATGTTGCTGCGTGAGTAACTTTAATTGCGGAGATCTCAAGCACAATTGGGAATTGACTACTTATGCATCATGTGTTGTTATTACCACCGTAGCAGGAACCTGGCAAAGTGTATACGGCTTGGACTTTGTCTTGCTTAGGTTGGGTTAACGCCAAAAGGGCATCCGTTAAACCGGATAATTACCATATACATCACATCAACAAACAAAAATGATGTGCCACGGCACAGGGTAGTCACGCGTCTTCCCGCTAACGTCCGCGGCCAAGGAAACCTTAAAGGCATGCTGATAAGAATCGATTATACCGGTCGCTTGGGAGGTGGGTACATACTTGCTGGCTACCCCTCGCTGCCTCCCGCCCGCCAGATTACTACACTTAGCCGGAGTCTGTGAACACGGTGTCTGTGATGGATATCTCGTGTTCCTTCAGACATTGATGCCGCGGCGCAGCGGATCCGGGAGACAGGAAGAACGGGACGCAAGGCTGGGAAAGGCAGGGGTGGGGGGAGCGGGCTGGGGAAGATAAAGGGAAGGAGAGGGAGGAGGAGGAAGGGGAGGGAAGAGAGAGGGATGGAGAGGAAGGGGAGGGAAGAGAGAGGGAAGGATAGGGATGGAGAGGAAGAGGTGAGTGAAGAGAAAGAGGGACTTGAGTAATCAGATCAGCAAAGAACCGTCCAAAAAACACATCATATCTACGTGACGTCTGTGATGTGGGTTATAAGTCGTTCCCCGACTCAGCCAGGGGCCAACCTTTGAAGGTCAACGACAGGGGAGCCTCCTCGACGTAAGTCACTAGGTTATCACACTGATTAAATGAAACGTTTCCCGTGTTAGTTCAAATAGCGTCAGACAGGGCTGGCAGAGGTGATTTCTGTGGCACTCAGTCGCCCTTTCGCACTCACGGGGTCCGAAACATTCTTTATTTATGGCATTTCATTTCTCAATTGTAACCCATATAGAGCTGATCGCGAAGATATCTTTAACAGTGAGCTGCAGTTCTGGTGCCACGGGTGGGACAATTTAACGATAAAGCCCCTTAGTAATGGAGTATTTGTCTGGGTACACTGAATCACCCGGACAGCGTTCGGCAAAATTCAATCTCATCCACTGCCAAGATGTCGCCATCATTACTATAGTAGCAGACTACTTTGCATAGAGCTAGCGTGTGTCATGATGAGTTTGTATGGACTGTTGTCTAAATGCGCCCTCTGTGATTGATTTGAACGTGCTAATGTTTATTAGGCTTGTCGGCCCTGTGGTTACACGTCCATAGTCTAAATCGTAGCATAGCTTCTCTGTACAATGGATGAAATAGATGACATAAAATGCAACTTTACTGTTTACTGACCATCATATGCTCCCTTATCACGTCGTAGGCCGTAGTTGGCCCCAAGAGGCCATATTAATGGAAAGGATATGGGTCTCAAATATTTATATATCAAACAGGTGTGACCATTCATTGCAGGAAATGGCACCCTTCGTCTCTCTTTTTACATACGGCACTCTGCGTAGGCCACTCAGATTGCATCATTGATAAAATACCCATTATACACAATAGGTAGGTGGTCTTCAAATCGCCCACATACAACTCACACAGCATTGTTCCTGGACCGCAGTCAACTATTGTTTTGCTGCTCCGTTGTCTGCCCTGGATTATTCTTCTTCTCGGGGCTTTCGTATCCGCTTTCTACACGTCAGTGAAATGTAAAGCACCCTGGGGCCCGGTATGGCATGTAGGAGTCCGGCTCAGCGGCTTGTATCAAACGGGACACAGACACGTTGACGACAAAACAATATCGTAAAAGAAGCTTTCCTGCCGTGATTCACGGCGGACTGTCTCAGCATGATGACGCTTCCGTCCTGGACGAGTAGCCGGCCCAGTCAAAGCTTTCTTTATCATGACACATGCAAGCTCTATACAAAGTACTCTGCTGCTATGGTAATGGTGGGGACTCCTTGACAGTGGATGTGATGGCATTTTGCCTAATGCTGGCCAGGTGATTCAGTTTACCCAGACAAATACGCCATTACTGAGGGACTTTATTGTTCAATTTCACCAAAAGGTGTCTCACCCGTTGTACCAGAAACGCACCACACTGCCAAAGATATCTTCTCGATCGACTCTATGGATAACCATTTTGAAATGGAATGCCATAAGTATAGGACCAGCAGTGACACTAGGTCTAAACTCTGGACTCGGTAACCCGGGCGGAGAAGTAGAAAGTGAAAGGATGCCGCACCCATCAGTAAGAGAGGGCGACTGAGTGCCACAGACCTCACCTCTGGCAACCCCGGTCTCACGCTATTCCAACTGACACGGAAAACGTTTCATTTAATCGGTGTGACAACCTGGTGACTTACGTCGAGGAGGCCCTCCTGTCATTGACCTTTAAAAGTTGACCCCTGGCTGAGTCGGTGAGCGACTTATAACCCACATCACAGACGTCACGAAGATATGATGGCTTTTTTGGACGTTTTTTGGCTGATCTGATTACTCCCGCTCCCCCTCGCTCTTCCAAACAACCCCTTCCTCTCCCTCCTTCTCCTTCCCTCTCTCTTCCCCACCCCGGCACCCTCACTCCCCCCGTCTTTTCCAGCCGTGCTTTCCGTTCTTCCTGTCTCCCGGATCCGCTGCGCCGCGGTAGCAATGTCTGAGGGAACACGAGATATCCATCACAGACACCGTGTTCACAGACTCTGGCTAAGTGTAGTGATCTGGCGGGCGGGAGGCAGCGAGGGTAGCCAGCAAGTATGTACCCACCTCCTAAGCGACCGGTATAATCGATTCTTATCAGCATGCCTTCGAGGTTTCCTTGGCCGTGGACGTTGGCGGGAAGACGCGTAACTACCCTGTGCTGTGGCACGTCATAGTTTTAGTTTGATGTGATGGATATGGTAATTATCCGGTTTAACGGATGCCCTTTTGATGTGAGCCCAATCTAAGCAAAACCAAGTCCAAGCCGTATACACCTTGCCCGGTACCCTGCTACGGTGGTTAGTAACGCACTATGTATAAGTAGTCAATTGACAATTTTGCATGAGATCTCTGCAATTAGTCACTAATGCAGCCAGGATATTTCCCTGGGGAAACTTTTTAAACGTTTTGGATGGAAATGATCCCTCTAAGTTCCAAGAACCCATGTATAGTGTGTAATAAATAACAGGGCGTGTTGTTAAGCCGCGTTTTTGGTCGAACTGGTTCATCTTGTGCGGCAAAATGTGGTTATCTCGTGTACTACGTCATCTAAATGAGGGCATCACGGAGCAGAGAGGACGAGAGGCAATGATGACTGGCGCACGGAGCAGAGAGGACGAGAGGCAATGATGACTGGCGCATGGAGCAGAGAGGACGAGAGGCAATGATGACTGGCGCACGGAGCAGAGAGGACGAGAGGCAATGATGACTGGCGCACGGAGCAGAGAGGACGAGATGCAATGATGACTGGCGCACGGAGCAGAGAGAACGAGAGGCAATGATGACTGGCGCATGGAGCAGAGAGGACGAGAGGCAATGATGACTGGCGCACGGAGCAGAGAGAACGAGAGGCAATGATGACTGGCGCACGGAGCAGAGAGGACGAGAGGCAATGATGACTGGCGCACGGAGCGGAGAGGACGAGAGGCAATGATGACTGGCGCATGGAGCAGAGAGGACGAGAGGCAATGATGACTGGCGCACGGAGCAGAGAGGACGAGAGGCAATGATGACTGGCGCACGGAGCAGAGAGAACGAGAGGCAATGATGACTGGCGCACGGAGCAGAGAGGACGAGAGGCAATGATGACTGGCGCATGGAGCAGAGAGGACGAGAGGCAATGATGACTGGCGCACGGAGCAGAGAGGACGAGAGGCAATGATGACTGGCGCACGGAGCAGAGAGAACGAGAGGCAATGATGACTGGCGCACGGAGCAGAGAGAACGAGAGGCAATGATGACTGGCGCATGGAGCAGAGAGGACGAGAGGCAATGATGACTGGCGCACGGAGCAGAGAGAACGAGAGGCAATGATGACTGGCGCATGGAGCAGAGAGGACGAGAGGCAATGATGACTGGCGCACGGAGCAGAGAGGACGAGAGGCAATGATGACTGGCGCACGGAGCAGAGAGAACGAGAGGCAATGATGACTGGCGCACGGAGCAGAGAGGACGAGAGGCAATGATGACTGGCGCATGGAGCAGAGAGGACGAGAGGCAATGATGACTGGCGCACGGAGCAGAGAGGACGAGAAGCAATGATGACTGGCGCATGGAGCAGAGAGGACGAGAGGCAATGATGACTGGCGCACGGAGCAGAGAGGACGAGAGGCAATGATGACTGGCGCACGGAGCAGAGAGGGCGAGAGGCAATGATGAATGGCGCACGGAGCAGAGAGGACGAGAGGCAATGATGACTGGCGCACGGAGCAGAGAGGACGAGAGGCAATGATGACTGGCGCACGGAGCAGAGAGGGCGAGAGGCAATGATGAGTGGCGCATGGAGCAGAGAGGACGAGAAGCAATGATGACTGGCGCTTGGAACAGAGAGGACGAGAGGCAATGATGACTGACGCACGGAGCAGAGAGGACGAGAGGCAATGATGACTGGCGCATGGAGCAGAGAGGCCGAAAGCAATGATGACTGGCGCATGGAGCAGAGAGGACGAGAGGCAATGATGACTGGCGCATGGAGCAGAGAGGACGAGAGGCAATGATGACTGGCGCATGGAGCAGAGAGGCCGAAAGCAATGATGACTGGCGCATGGAGCAGAGAGGACGAGAGGCAATGATGACTGGCGCATGGAGCAGAGAGGACGAAAGCCAATGATGACTGGCGCTTGGAGCAGAGAGGACAAGAGGCAATGATGACTGGCGCATGGAGCAGAGAGGACGAGAAGCAATGATGACTGGCGCTTGGAGCAGAGAGGACGAGAAGCAATGATGACTGACGCACGGAGCAGAGAGGACGAGAGGCAATGATGACTGGCGCATGGAGCAGAGAGGACGAGAGGCAATGATGACTGATGCACGGAGCAGAGAGGACGAGAGGCGATGATGACTGGCGCATGGAGCAGAGAGGCCGAGAGGCAATGATGACTGGCGCACGGAGCAGAGAGGGCGAGAGGCAATGATGACTGACGCACGGAGCAGAGAGGACGAGAGGCAATGATGACTGGCGCTCGGAGCAGAGAGGGCGAGAGGCAATGATGACTGGCGCACGGAGCAGAGAGGGCGAGAGGCAATGATGACTGGCGTATGGAGCAGAGAGGACGAGAAGCAATGATGACTGGCGCTTGGAGCAGAGAGGACGAGAGGCAATGATGACTGACGCACGGAGCAGAGAGGACGAGAGGCAATGATGACTGGCGCATGGAGCAGAGAGGCCGAAAGCAATGATGACTGGCGCATGGAGCAGAGAGGACGAGAGGCAATGATGACTGGCGCATGGAGCAGAGAGGACGAGAGGCAATGATGACTGGCGCATGGAGCAGAGAAGCCGAAAGCAATGATGACTGGCGCATGGAGCAGAGAGGACGAGAGGCAATGATGACTGGCGCATGGAGCAGAGAGGACGAAAGCCAATGATGACTGGCGCTTGGAGCAGAGAGGACAAGAGGTAATGATGACTGGCGCATGGAGCAGAGAGGACGAGAAGCAATGATGACTGGCGCTTGGAGCAGAGAGGACGAGAGGCAATGATGACTGACGCACGGAGCAGAGAGGACGAGAGGCAATGATGACTGGCGCATGGAGCAGAGAGGACGAGAGGCAATGATGACTGATGCACGGAGCAGAGAGGACGAGAGGCGATGATGACTGGCGCATGGAGCAGAGAGGCCGAGAGGCAATGATGATTGGCGCATGGAGCAGATAGGACGAGAGGCAATGATGACTGGCACATGGAGCAGAGAGGACGAGAGGCACTGATGACTGGCGAAATAAGCAGAGAGGACGAGAGGCAAAGAGGACTGCGGCATGGACTGGAGAGAACGAGAGGCAATGATGAGTGGCGCATGGAGCGGCGAGGACGAGAGGCAATGATGAACAGTGCAAGGAGCAGAGAGGACGAGAGGCAATGGTGAGTGGCGTATGGAGCAGAGAGGACGAGAGGCAATGATGACTGGCGCACGGGGCAGAGGACGAGAGGCAATGATGACTGGCGCATGGAGCAGAGAGGACGAGAGGCAAAGATGACTGGGGCATGCACTGGAGAGGACGAGAAGCAATGATGACTGGCGCATGGAGCGAAGAGGATGAGAGACGATGATGACTGGCGCACGGGGCAGAGGACGAGAGGCAATGATGACTGGCGCATGGAGCGGAGAGAACGAGAGGCAATGACGACTGGCGCATGGAGCAGAGAGGACGAGAGGCAATGATGACTGGCGCATTGAGCAGAGAGAACGAGAGGTAGCGATGACTGGCGCACGAAATAAAGGGTTGCTCCCTGTCTGACCTTCACCCACCATATGCATGCAGTAGTATGGAGTTACTCGCAGTCTGACCTTTGCTCACTATAATGCCTGCAGTAGTAAGGAGTTGCTCGCAGTCTGACCTTGACCCACCATAATGTCCGTAGTAGTAAGGAGTTGTTCACAGTCTGATCTTGACCCAGCATAATGCCTGCAGTAGTAAGGAATTGTTCCAAGTCTGACCTTGACCCGCCATGATGCCTGCAGAAATCAAAGGTAGTGCCAAGTGTGACCTTGATCCACCATTAAGACCTAATGCATGCAGTACCAAGGGGTGATATTGGGGTACTATCCTCCAATATCTCGACTACATCATTCTCTGGGCAGTATTGCCTCCACTTCATAACCTACTGTCCTCCATTATCTGCATTTTACGGTTCAATATATCTCTGACGTGCACCTGGTAATCCCCAGGCCCGTGTCTGTCGTCTTACAGTCTTCTGCCTGCTGCTACATCGTGAATAACAACAAACCTTGGCCACACCACCATCAGCGCCAAGGCGGTTGGTATCGGCCCTCATATGGTGATGTTTATGAGGCTGCAGGTATCATAGAATGCTTGTTGGTGGCTACGGCTAAGATCACGAACCCACACCTGGTTGGGCAAGAAAACCCTCGGGACCCTCGATAAAACATCGCTGAAAGCAAGCAAAAATGACGACGTGACTGACATGGCGGCAACTGTTTCGGTGCTTGGAACCAAGACGCCACTTTTAGGCATAGGCGCATAATTCAGTGCCTTTCCTGCACTTTAGACTGTCAAAGGGAAAATGTTTACCATGAAATGCCCCATAATTCCTCGTGAGCAAATACTTATTGTTGTTTAAATTTGTGTTCTGTAATTGGGTTTTAAGGACTATTGTCTATTTCCGATGGCCTCATAACCCCCAGTCATGCCCAAGTGATGACCAGATGAGGGCCGGCACCCGCCATCTTGGTGAGGATGGTGGTGAGGCCAAGGTGGCGTTCACATTATATACATGACGTCATAGACGGCGAGATTAAAGCCAAATCTTAGGCGTGATCGCCACCAGTGACGTCATGTTCCTTCAGCCACCACTGTCATGTCCTCAACAGTTACTGATAATAAACTTGTTTGCAGTCTGAATCTTCGCTGCTGGTAGCGCAAATAAACTCAGAAAGCTATGGTTGGTTCAACTCGAAAGGTCCTATTTCGCTTCTTTGTCCTCTAGACATGTTTAGCATTCCATCTGTTCTTGCCGTCCTTTGTCTTGATTGCTTCTAGTACGGATGTAAACAAAAAGTCAAGGGACATGGATAATGCAATGTATTATGGAGAGTCTGACTGCCTAAATCAGAATCTGACCTGCGCTGTATCTCTACACTTAAAAACCACATGGGGCAACCACCCACGGCATGAAGGACCCTCTAGACCCTCCACCCTCCCCCTACCCATGGCCCGAGCCTCTGCTTAGGCTGCAACGCCCCTGACCTTGCCACAATTATGCCGTGTGGGCTTCTCAAACATGGCGATAGTAGTCTGCAAACACCCTCTCAGACATCTCGTCCTCTATGCTCCATGCGCCAGTCGTCATTGCCTCTCGACTGCCATCCCAGTCACAGTCTGAGAGGACAATGCGCCTCTAGACCTCGCTCAAACGCCCATTGCTGTCCATTCCACATGACAACGCTATTTAAAACTGCTAATACAGCAATTTTCTACCTACATTATCAGTTTAAAAATCCTTTGGAGAAAGACACATTGTTTGAAGGAGCAAATGATAGTTCGTGTTCTCAATCATGTTCTCGGTAAGGAAAGATGACTGATCTATTTGAAAAGGCAGAAGACAGCAGTTATACCGGAATTTGTATGACGTAGTACACGAGACCGATACTTTCTCACACGAGATGAACCACTTAGACCAAAAAAGGGGCTTAACAACATGCCCTGTTATTTATTGCACACCACACGTGTGTTTTAAGAACTGAATAAATCAATTCCATCCAAAAGGTTTCTCCGGAGAAGATGTTGCTGCGTGAGTAACTTTAATTGCGGAGATCTCAAGCACAATTGGGAATTGACTACTTATGCATCATGTGTTGTTATTACCACCGTAGCAGGAACCTGGCAAAGTGTATACGGCTTGGACTTTGTCTTGCTTAGGTTGGGTTAACGCCAAAAGGGCATCCGTTAAACCGGATAATTACCATATACATCACATCAACAAACAAAAATGATGTGCCACGGCACAGGGTAGTCACGCGTCTTCCCGCTAACGTCCGCGGCCAAGGAAACCTTAAAGGCATGCTGATAAGAATCGATTATACCGGTCGCTTGGGAGGTGGGTACATACTTGCTGGCTACCCCTCGCTGCCTCCCGCCCGCCAGATTACTACACTTAGCCGGAGTCTGTGAACACGGTGTCTGTGATGGATATCTCGTGTTCCTTCAGACATTGCTGCCGCGGCGCAGCGGATCCGGGAGACAGGAAGAACGGGACGCAAGGCTGGGAAAGGCAGGGGTGGGGGGAGCGGGCTGGGGAAGATAAAGGGAAGGAGAGGGAGGAGGAGGAAGGGGAGGGAAGAGAGAGGGAAGGAGAGGGATGGAGAGGAAGGGGAGGGAAGAGAGAGGGAAGGATAGGGATGGAGAGGAAGAGGTGAGTGAAGAGAAAGAGGGACTTGAGTAATCAGATCAGCAAAGAACCGTCCAAAAAACACATCATATCTACGTGACGTCTGTGATGTGGGTTATAAGTCGTTCCCCGACTCAGCCAGGGGCCAACCTTTGAAGGTCAACGACAGGGGAGCCTCCTCGACGTAAGTCACTAGGTTATCACACTGATTAAATGAAACGTTTCCCGTGTTAGTTCAAATAGCGTCAGACAGGGCTGGCAGAGGTGATTTCTGTGGCACTCAGTCGCCCTTTCGCACTCACGGGGTCCGAAACATTCTTTATTTATGGCATTTCATTTCTTAATTGTAACCCATATAGAGCTGATCGCGAAGATATCTTTAACAGTGAGCTGCAGTTCTGGTGCCACGGGTGGGACAATTTAACGATAAAGCCCCTTAGTAATGGAGTATTTGTCTGGGTACACTGAATCACCCGGACAGCGTTCGGCAAAATTCAATCTCATCCACTGCCAAGATGTCGCCATCATTACTATAGTAGCAGACTAATTTGCATAGAGCTAGCGTGTGTCATGATGAGTTTGTATGGACTGTTGTCTAAATGCGCCCTCTGTGATTGATTTGAACGTGCTAATGTTTATTAGGCTTGTCGGCCGTGTGGTTACACGTCTATAGTCTAAATCGTAGCATAGCTTCTCTGTACAATGGATGAAATAGATGACATAAAATGCAACTTTACTGTTTACTGACCATCATATGCTCCCTTATCACGTCGTAGGCCGTAGTTGGCCCCAAGAGGCCATATTAATGGAAAGGATATGGGTCTCAAATATTTATATATCAAACAGGTGTGACCATTCATTGCAGGAAATGCCACCCTTCGTCTCTCTTTTTACATACGGCACTTTGCGTAGGCCACTAAGATTGCATCATTGATAAAATACCCATTATACACAATAGGCAGGTGGTCTTCAAATCGCCCACATACAACTCACACAGCATTGTTCCTGGACCGCAGCCAACTATTGTTTTGCTGCTCCGTTGTCTGCCCTGGATTATTCTTCTTCTCGGGGCTTTCGTATCCGCTTTCTACACGTCAGTGAATTGTAAAGCACCCTGGGGCCCGGTATGGCATGTAGGAGGCCGGCTCAGCGGCTTGTATCAAACGGGACACAGACACGTTGACGACAAAACAATATCGTAAAAGAAGCTTTCCTGCCGTGATTCACGGCGGACTGTCTCAGCATGATGACGCTTCCGTCCTGGACGAGTAGCCGGCCCAGTCAAAGCTTTCTTTATCATGACACATGCTAGCTCTATACAAAGTACTCTGCTGCTATGGTAATGGTGGGGACTCCTTGACAGTGGATGTGGTGGAATTTTGCCTAATGCTGGCCGGGTGATTCAGTTTACCCAGACAAATACGCCATTACTGAGGGACTTTATTGTTCAATTTCACCAAAAGGTGTCTCACCCGTTGTACCAGAAACGCACCACACTGCCAAAGATATCTTCTCGATCGACTCTATGGATAACCATTTTGAAATGGGATGCCATAAGTATAGGACCAGCAGTGACACTAGGTCTAAACTCTGGACTCGGTAACCCGGGCGGACAAGTAGAAAGTGAAAGGATGCCGCACCCATCAGTGAGAGAGGGCGACTGAGTGCCACAGACCTCACCTCTGGCAACCCCGGTCTCACGCTATTCCAACTGACACGGAAAACGTTTCATTTAATCGGTGTGACACCTTTAAAAGTTGACCCCTGGCTGAGTCGGTGAGCAACTTATAACCCACATCACAGACGTCACGTAGATATGATGGCTTTTTTGGACGTTTTTTGGCTGATCTGATTACTCCCGCTCCCCCTCGCTCTTCCAAACAACCCCTTCCTCTCCCTCCCTCTCCTTCCCTCTCTCTTCCCCACCCCGGCACCCTCACTCCCCCCGTCTTTTCCAGCCGTGCTTTCCGTTCTTCCTGTCTCCCGGATCCGCTGCGCCGCGGCCTAATGTCTGAGGGAACACGAGATATCCATCACAGACACCGTGTTCATAGACTCTGGCTAAGTGTAGTGATCTGGCGGGCGGGAGGCAGCGAGGGTAGCCAGCAAGTATGTACCCACCTCCTAAGCGACCGGTATAATCGATTCTTATCAGCATGCCTCTGAGGTTTCCTTGGCCGTGGACGTTGGCGGGAAGACGCGTAACTACCCTGTGCCGTGGCACATCATAGTTTTAGTTTGATGTGATGGATATGGTAATTATCCGGTTTAACGGATGCCCTTTTGGTGTTAGCCCAATCTAGGCAAAACCAAGTCCAAGCCGTATACACCTTGCCCGGTACCCTGCTACAGTGGTTAGTAAAGCATTATGTATAAGTAGTCAATTGACAATTTTGCATGAGATCTCTGCAATTAGTCACTAATGCAGCCATGATATTTCCCTGGAGGAACTTTTTAAATGTTTTGGATGGAAATGATCCCTTAAAGTTCCAAGAACCCACTTGTAGTATGCAATAAATAATAGGGCGTGTTGTTAAGCCGGTTTTTTGGTCGAACTGGTTCATCTTGTGCGGCAAAATGTGGTTATCTCGTGTACTACGTCATCTAAATGAGGGCATCACGGAGCAGAGAGGACGAGAGGCAATGATGGCTGGCGCACGGAGCAGAGAGGACGAGAGGCAGTGATGACTGGCGCATGGAGCAGAGAGGATGAGAAGCAATGATGACTGGCGCACGGAGCAGAGAGGACGAGAGGCAATGATGACTGGCGCACGGAGCAGAGAGGACGAGAGGCAATGATGACTGGCGCATGGAGCAGAGAGGACGAGAGGCAATGATGACTGGCACATGGAGCAGAGGGGACGAGAGGCAATGATGACTCGCGCACGGAGCAGAGAGGACGAGATGCAATGATGACTGGCGCACGGAGCAGAGAGGACGAGAGGCAATGATGACTGGCGCACGGAGCAGAGAGGACGAGAGGCAATGATGACTGGCGCATGGAGCAGAGAGGACGAGAGGCAATGATGACTGGCGCATGGAGCAGAGAGGGTGAGAGGCAATGATGACTGGCGCACGGAGCAGAGAGGACGAGAGGCAATGATGACTGGCGCACGGAGCAGAGAGGACGAGAGGCAATGATGACTGGCGCACGGAGCAGAGAGGACGAGAGGCAATGATGACTGGCGCATGGAGCAGAGAGGACGAGAGGCAATGATGACTGGCGCATGGAGCAGAGAGGACGAGAGGCAATGATGACTGGCGCACGGAGCAGAGAGGACGAGCGGCAATGATGACTGGCGCACGGAGCAGAGAGGACGAGAGGCAATGATGACTGGCGCACGGAGCAGACAGGCCGAAAGCAATGATGACTGGCGCACGGAGCAGAGAGAACGAGAGGCAATGATGACTGACGCACGGAGCAGAGAGGACGAGAGGCAATGATGACTGGCGCACGGAGCAGAGAGGACGAGAGGCAATGATGACTGACGCACGGAGCAGAGAGGACGAGAGGCAATGATGACTGGCGCTTGGAGCAGAGAGGACGAGAGGCAATGATGACTGGCGCACGGAGCAGAGAGGACGAGAGACAATGATGACTGGCGCACGGAGCAGAGAGGACGAGAGGCAATGATGACTGGCGCATGGAGCAGAGAGGACGAGAGGCAATGATGACTGGCGCATGGAGCAGAGAGGACGAGAGGCAATGATGACTGGCGCACGGAGCAGAGACGACGAGAGGCAATGATGACTGGCGCTTGGAGCAGAGAGGACGAGAGACAATGATGACTGGCGCACGGAGCAGAGAGGACGAGAGGCAATGATGACTGGCGCATGGAGCACAGAGGCCGCAAGCAATGATGACTGGCGCACGGAGCAGAGAGGACGAGAGGCAATGATGACTGGCGCACCGAGCAGAGAGGACGAGAGGCAATGATGACTGGCGCATGGAGCAGAGAGGACGAGAGGCAATGATGACTGACGCATGGAGCAGAGAGGACGAGAGGCAATGATGACTGGCGCACGGAGCAGAGAGGACGAGAGGCAATGATGACTGGCGCACGGAGCAGAGAGGACGAGAGGCAATGATAACTGGCGCACGGAGCAGAGAGGACGAGAGGCAATGATGACTGGCGCATGGAGCAGAGAGGACGAGAGGCAATGATGACTGGCACATGGAACTGAGAGGACGAGAGGCAATGATGACTGGCGCATGGAGCAGAGAGGACGAGAGGCAATGATGACTGGCGCACGGAGCTGAGAGGACGAGAGGCAATGATGACTGACGCACGGAGCAGAGAGGACGAGAGGCAATGATGACTGGCGCATGGAGCTGAGAGGACGAGAGGCAATGATGACTGGCGCATGGAGCTGAGAGGACGAGAGGCAATGATGACTGGCGCACGGAGCAGAGAGGACGAGAGGCAATGATGACTGGCGCACGGAGCAGAGAGGGCGAGAGGCAATGATGACTGGCGCACGGAGCAGAGAGGACGAGAGGCAATGATGACTGGCGCACGGAGCAGAGAGGGCGAGAGGCAATGATGACTGGCGCACGGAGCAGAGAGGACGAGAGGCAATGATGACTGGCGCACGGAGCAGAGAGGACGAGAGGCAATGATGACTGACGCACGGAGCAGAGAGGGCGAGAGGCAATGATGACTGGCGCATGGAGCTGAGAGGACGAGAGGCAATGATGACTGGCGCATGGAGCTGAGAGGACGAGAGGCAATGATGACTGGCGCACGGAGCAGAGAGGACGAGAGGCAATGATGACTGGCGCACGGAGCAGAGAGGACGAGAGGCAATGATGACTGGCGCACGGAGCAGAGAGGACGAGAGGCAATGATGACTGGCGCATGGAGCAGAGAGGACGAGAGGCAATGATGACTGGCGCACGGAGCAGAGAGGGCGAGAGGCAATGATGACTGGCGCACGGAGCAGAGAGGGCGAGAGGCAATGATGACTGGCGCACGGAGCAGAGAGGACGAGAGGCAATGATGACTGGCAAAAGAAGCAGAGAGGACGAGAGGCAAAGATGACTGGCGCACGGAGCAGAGAGGGCGAGAGGCAATGATGCCTGGCGCATGGAGCAGAGAGGACGAGAGGCAATGATGACTGACGCACGGAGCAGAGAGGACGAGAGGCAATGATGACGGGCGCATGGAGCTGAGAGGACGAGAGGCAATGATGACTGACGCACGGAGCAGAGAGGACGAGAGGCAATGATGACTGACGCACGGAGCAGAGAGGACGAGAGGCAATGATGACTGGCGCATGGAGCAGAGAGGACGAGAGGCAATGATGACTGGCGCATGGAGCTGAGAGGACGAGAGGCAATGATGACTGGCGCATGGAGCTGAGAGGACGAGAGGCAATGATGACTGGCGCATGGAACTGAGAGGACGAGAGGCAATGATGACTTGGGCATGGAGCTGAGAGAACGAGAGGCAATGATGACTGGCGCACGGAGCAGAGAGGACGAGAGGCAATGATGACTGGCGCACGGAGCAGAGAGGACGACAGGCAATGATGACTGGCGCACGGAGCAGAGAGGGCGAGAGGCAATGATGACTGGCGCATGGAGCGGAGAGGGTGAGAGGCATCCCCAACCCTATTTCTGTCGTCTTAAAGTTTGTCTGCCTGCTGCTACATCGTGAATAACAACAAATCTTGGCCACACCACCAACAGCACCAAGGCGGTTGGTATCGGCCCTCATCTGGTGATGTTTATGAGGCTGTAGGTTTTTAGAAGACTTGTTGGTGTCTATGGTAAAGATCACGAACCCACACCAGGATGGTTGGGCAAGAAAACCCTGTACCCTCGATGAAACATCGGTGGAAGCGCGAATCCGTTGACGACGTGACTGGTATGAGAGCGAAGGTCTCGGTGCTTGGAACCAAGACGCCACTTTAAGGCCGTGATTTTCCTGCACTTCAGGCCGTCAAACGGGAAAATGTGGACCAAGAAATGCCTCTTAATTTCTCGTGTGCAAATGCTTATGGTTGTCTAAATTTGTGTTCTGTAATTGGGTTTTATGGACTATTGTCCATTGCCTACCACCTCATAACCCTCAGCCATGCCCATGTGATGACCAGATGAGGGCCGGCACCCATCACCTTGCCGGGGATGGTGGTGATACCAAGATGACGCTCACATTATATACATGACGTCATTGATGAAGAGATTTAAAGCCACATCTTAGGCGTCGTCGCCACCAGTCGACGTCATGTTCCTTCAGCCACCACTGTCATGTCCTCAACAGTTACCAATGATAAACTTGTTTGCAGTCTGAAGCTTAGCCGCTGGTAGCGCAAATAAACTGAGAAGGCTATGGTTGGTTCAACTCGAAAGGTCCTATTTCGCTTCTTTGTCCTCTAGACATGTTTAGCATTCCATCTGTTCTTGCCGTCCTTTGTCTTGATTGCTTCTAGTACGGATGTAAACAAAAAGTCAAGGGACATGGATAATGCAGTGCATTATTGATAGTCTGACTGCCTAAATCAGAATCTGACCTGCGCTGTATCTCTACACTTAAAAACCACATGGGGCAACCACCCACGGCATGAAGGACCCTCTAGACCCTCCACCCTCCCCCTACCCATGGCCCGAGCCTCTGCTTAGGCTGCAACGCCCCTGACCTTGCCACAATTATGCCGTGTGGGCTTCTCAAACATGGCGATAGTAGTCTGCAAACACCCTCTCAGACATCTCGTCCTCTATGCTTCATGCGCCAGTCGTCATTGCCTCTCGACTGCCATCCCAGTCACAGTCTGAGAGGACAATGCGCCTCTAGACCTCGCTCAAACGCCCATTGCTGTCCATTCCACATGACAACGCTATTTAAAACTGCTAATACAGCAATTTTCTACCTACATTATCAGTTTAAAAATCCTTTGGAGAAAGACACATTGTTTGAAAGAGCAAATGATAGTTCGTGTTCTCAATCATGTTCTCGGTAAGGAAAGATGACTGATCTATTTGAAAAGGCAGAAGACAGCAGTTATACCGGAATTTGTATGACGTAGTACACGAGACCGATATTTTCTCACACGAGATGAACCACTTAGACCAAAAAAAGTGGCTTAACAACATGCCCTGTTATTTATTGCACACCACACGTGTGTTTTAAGAACTGAATAAATCAATTCCATCCAAAAGGTTTCTCCGGGGAAGATGTTGCTGCATGAGTAACTTTAATTGCGGAGATCTCAAGCACAATTGGGAATTGACTACTTATGCATCATGTGTTGTTATTACCACCGTAGCAGGAACCTGGTAAAGTGTATACGGCTTGGACTTTGTCTTGCTTAGGTTGGGTTAACGCCAAAAGGGCATCCGTTAAACCGGATAATTACCATATACATCACATCAACAAACAAAAATGATGTGCCACAGCACAGGGTAGTCACGCGTCTTCCCGCTGACGTCCGCGGTCAAGGAAACCTTAAAGGCATGCTGATAAGAATCGATTATACCGGTCGCTTAGGAGGTGGGTACATACTTGCTGGCTACCCCTCGCTGCCTCCCGCCCGCCAGATCACTACACTTAGCCAGAGTCTGTAAACACGGTGTCTGTGATGGATATCTCGTGTTCCTTCAGACATTGCTGCCGCGGCGCAGCGGATCCGGGAGACACGAAGAACGGGACGCAAGGCTGGGAAAGGCAGGGGTGGGGGGGAGCGGGCTGGGGAAGATAAAGGGAAGGAGAGGGAGGAGGAGGAAGGGGAGGGAAGAGAGAGGGAAGGAGATCGATGGAGAGGAAGGGGAGGGAAGAGAGAGGGAAGGATAGAGATGGAGAGGAAGAGGTGAGTGAAGAGAAAGAGGGACTTGAGTAATCAGATCAGCAAAGAACCGTCCAAAAAACACATCATATCTACGTGACGTCTGTGATGTGGGTTATAAGTCGTTCCTCGACTCAGCCAGGGGCCAACCTTTGAAGGTCAACGACAGGGGAGCCTCCTCGACGTAAGTCACTAGGTTATCACACTGATTAAATGAAACTTTTCCCGTGTTAGTTCAAATAGCGTCAGACAGGGCTGGCAGAGGTGATTTCTGTGGCACTCAGTCGCCCTTTCGCACTCACGGGGTCCGAAACATTCTTTATTTATGGCATTTCATTTCTCAATTGTAACCCATATAGAGCTGATCGCGAAGATATCTTTAACAGTGAGCTGCAGTTCTGGTGCCACGGGTGGGACAATTTAACGATAAAGCCCCTTAGTAATGGAGTATTTGTCTGGGTACACTGAATCACCCGGACAGCGTTCGGCAAAATTCAATCTCATCCACTGCCAAGATGTCGCCATCATTACTATAGTAGCAGACTACTTTGCATAGAGCTAGCGTGTGTCATGATGAGTTTGTATGGACTGTTGTCTAAATGCGCCCTCTGTGATTGATTTGAACGTGCTAATGTTTATTAGGCTTGTCGGCCCTGTGGTTACACGTCCATAGTCTAAATCGTAGCATAGCTTCTCTGTACAATGGATGAAATAGATGACATGAAATGCAACTTTACTGTTTACTGACCATCATATGCTCCCTTATCACGTCGTAGGCCGTAGTTGGCTCCAAGAGGCCATATTAATGGAAAGGATATGGGTCTCAAATATTTATATATCAAACAGGTGTGACCATTCATTGCAGGAAATGCCACCCTTCGTCTCTCTTTTTACATACGGCACTTTGCGTAGGCCACTAAGATTGCATCATTGATAAAATACCCATTATACACAATAGGCAGGTGGTCTTCAAATCGCCCACATACAACTCACACAGCATTGTTCCTGGACCGCAGCCAACTATTGTTTTGCTGCTCCGTTGTCTGCCCTGGATTATTCTTCTTCTCGGGGCTTTCGTATCCGCTTTCTACACGTCAGTGAATTGTAAAGCACCCTGGGGCCCGGTATGGCATGTAGGAGGCCGGCTCAGCGGCTTGTATCAAACGGGACACAGACACGTTGACGACAAAACAATATCGTAAAAGAAGCTTTCCTGCCGTGATTCACGGCGGACTGTCTCAGCATGATGACGCTTCCGTCCTGGACGAGTAGCCGGCCCAGTCAAAGCTTTCTTTATCATGACACATGCTAGCTCTATACAAAGTACTCTGCTGCTATGGTAATGGTGGGGACTCCTTGACAGTGGATGTGGTGGAATTTTGCCTAATGCTGGCCGGGTGATTCAGTTTACCCAGACAAATACGCCATTACTGAGGGACTTTATTGTTCAATTTCACCAAAAGGTGTCTCACCCGTTGTACCAGAAACGCACCACACTGCCAAAGATATCTTCTCGATCGACTCTATGGATAACCATTTTGAAATGGAATGCCATAAGTATAGGACCAGCAGTGACACTAGGTCTAAACTCTGGACTCGGTAACCCGGGCGGACAAGTAGAAAGTGAAAGGATGCCGCACCCATCAGTGAGAGAGGGCGACTGAGTGCCACAGACCTCACCTCTGGCAACCCCGGTCTCACGCTATTCCAACTGACACGGAAAACGTTTCATTTAATCGGTGTGACACCTTTAAAAGTTGACCCCTGGCTGAGTCGGTGAGCAACTTATAACCCACATCACAGACGTCACGTAGATATGATGGCTTTTTTGGACGTTTTTTGGCTGATCTGATTACTCCCGCTCCCCCTCGCTCTTCCAAACAACCCCTTCCTCTCCCTCCCTCTCCTTCCCTCTCTCTTCCCCACCCCGGCACCCTCACTCCCCCCGTCTTTTCCAGCCGTGCTTTCCGTTCTTCCTGTCTCCCGGATCCGCTGCGCCGCGGCCTAATGTCTGAGGGAACACGAGATATCCATCACAGACACCGTGTTCATAGACTCTGGCTAATTGTAGTGATCTGGCGGGCGGGAGGCAGCGAGGGTAGCCAGCAAGTATGTACCCACCTCCTAAGCGACCGGTATAATCGATTCTTATCAGCATGCCTTTGAGGTTCCTTGGCCGTGGACGTTGGCGGGAAGACGCGTAACTACCCTGTGCCGTGGCACATCATAGTTTTAGTTTGATGTGATGGATATGGTAATTATCCGGTTTAACGGATGCCCTTTTGGTGTTAGCCCAATCTAGGCAAAACCAAGTCCAAGCCGTATACACCTTGCCCGGTACCCTGCTACAGTGGTTAGTAAAGCATTATGTATAAGTAGTCAATTGACAATTTTGCATGAGATCTCTGCAATTAGTCACTAATGCAGCCATGATATTTCCCTGGAGGAACTTTTTAAATGTTTTGGATGGAAATGATCCCTTAAAGTTCCAAGAACCCACTTGTAGTATGCAATAAATAATAGGGCGTGTTGTTAAGCCGGTTTTTTGGTCGAACTGGTTCATCTTGTGCGGCAAAATGTGGTTATCTCGTGTACTACGTCATCTAAATGAGGGCATCACGGAGCAGAGAGGACGAGAGGCAATGATGACTGGCGCACGGAGCAGAGAGGACGAGAGGCAATGATGACTGGCGCACGGAGCAGAGAGGACGAGAGGCAATGATGACTGGCGCATGGAGCAGAGAGGACGAGAGGCAATGATGACTGGCGCACGGAGCAGAGACGACGAGAGGCAATGATGACTGGCGCATGGAGCAGAGAGGACGAGAGGCAATGATGACTGGCGCATGGAGCAGAGAGGACGAGAGGCAATGATGACTGGCGCACGGAGCAGAGAGGACGAGAGGCAATGATGACTGGCGCACGGAGCAGAGAGGACGAGAGGCAATGATGACTGGCGCACGGAGCAGAGAGGACGAGAGGCAATGATGACTGGCGCATGGAGCAGAGAGGACGAGAGGCAATGATGACTGGCGCACGGAGCAGAGAGGACGAGAGGCAATGATGACTGGCGCATGGAGCAGAGAGGACGAGAGGCAATGATGACTGGCGCACGGAGCAGAGAGGACGAGAGGCAATGATGACTGGCGCACGCAGCAGATAGGACGAGAGGCAATGATGACTGGCGCACGGAGCAGAGAGGACGAGAGGCAATGATGACTGGCGCATGGAGCAGAGAGGACGAGAGGCAATGATGACTGGCGCACGGAGCAGAGAGGACGAGAGGCAATGATGACTGGCGCACGGAGCAGAGAGGACGAGAGGCAATGATGACTGGCGCACGGAGCAGAGAGGACGAGAGGCAATGATGACTGGCGCATGGAGCAGAGAGGACGAGAGGCAATGATGACTGGCGCACGGAGCAGAGAGGACGAGAGGCAATGATGACTGGCGCACGGAGCAGAGAGGATGAGAGGCAATGATGACTGGCGCATGGAGCAGAGAGGACGAGAGGCAATGATGACTGGCGCACGGAGCAGAGAGGACGAGAGGCAATGATGACTGGCGCACGGAGCAGAGAGGACGAGAGGCAATGATGACTGGCGCACGGAGCAGAGAGGACGAGAGGCAATGATGACTGGCGCACGGAGCAGAGAGGACGAGAGGCAATGATGACTGGCGCATGGAGCAGAGAGGACGAGAGGCAATGATGACTGGCGCATGGAGCAGAGAGGACGAGAGGCAATGATGACTGGCGCACGGAGCAGAGAGGACGAGCGGCAATGATGACTGGCGCACGGAGCAGAGAGGACGAGAGGCAATGATGACTGGCGCACGGAGCAGACAGGCCGAAAGCAATGATGACTGGCGCACGGAGCAGAGAGAACGAGAGGCAATGATGACTGACGCACGGAGCAGAGAGGACGAGAGGCAATGATGACTGGCGCACGGAGCAGAGACGACGAGAGGCAATGATGACTGACGCACGGAGCAGAGAGGACGAGAGGCAATGATGACTGGCGCTTGGAGCAGACAGGACGAGAGGCAATGATGACTGGCGCACGGAGCAGAGAGGACGAGAGACAATGATGACTGGCGCACGGAGCAGAGAGGACGAGAGGCAATGATGACTGGCGCACGGAGCAGATAGGACGAGAGGCAATGATGACTGGCGCACGGAGCAGAGAGGACGAGAGGCAATGATGACTGGCGCATGGAGCAGAGAGGACGAGAGGCAATGATGACTGGCGCACGGAGCAGAGAGGACGAGAGGCAATGATGACTGGCGCACGGAGCAGAGAGGACGAGAGGCAATGATGACTGGCGCACGGAGCAGAGAGGACGAGAGGCAATGATGACTGGCGCATGGAGCAGAGAGGACGAGAGGCAATGATGACTGGCGCATGGAGCAGAGAGGACGAGAGGCAATGATGACTGGCGCACGGAGCAGAGAGGACGAGCGGCAATGATGACTGGCGCACGGAGCAGAGAGGACGAGAGGCAATGATGACTGGCGCACGGAGCAGACAGGCCGAAAGCAATGATGACTGGCGCACGGAGCAGAGAGAACGAGAGGCAATGATGACTGACGCACGGAGCAGAGAGGACGAGAGGCAATGATGACTGGCGCACGGAGCAGAGAGGACGAGAGGCAATGATGACTGACGCACGGAGCAGAGAGGACGAGAGGCAATGATGACTGGCGCTTGGAGCAGAGAGGACGAGAGGCAATGATGACTGGCGCACGGAGCAGAGAGGACGAGAGACAATGATGACTGGCGCACGGAGCAGAGAGGACGAGAGGCAATGATGACTGGCGCATGGAGCAGAGAGGACGAGAGGCAATGATGACTGGCGCATGGAGCAGAGAGGACGAGAGGCAATGATGACTGGCGCACGGAGCAGAGAGGACGAGAGGCAATGATGACTGGCGCTTGGAGCAGAGAGGACGAGAGACAATGATGACTGGCGCACGGAGCAGAGAGGACGAGAGGCAATGATGACTGGCGCATGGAGCAGAGAGGCCGCAAGCAATGATGACTGGCGCACGGAGCAGAGAGGACGAGAGGCAATGATGACTGGCGCACCGAGCAGAGAGGACGAGAGGCAATGATGACTGGCGCATGGAGCAGAGAGGACGAGAGGCAATGATGACTGACGCATGGAGCAGAGAGGACGAGAGGCAATGATGACTGGCGCACGGAGCAGAGAGGACGAGAGGCAATGATGACTGGCGCACGGAGCTGAGAGGACGAGAGGCAATGATGACTGACGCAGGGAGCAGAGAGGACGAGAGGCAATGATGACTGGCGCATGGAGCTGAGAGGACGAGAGGCAATGATGACTGGCGCACGGAGCAGAGAGGACGAGAGGCAATGATGACTGGCGCACGGAGCAGAGAGGGCGAGAGGCAATGATGACTGGCGCACGGAGCAGAGAGGACGAGAGGCAATGATGACTGGCGCACGGAGCAGAGAGGGCGAGAGGCAATGATGACTGGCGCACGGAGCAGAGAGGACGAGAGGCAATGATGACTGGCGCACGGAGCAGAGAGGACGAGAGGCAATGATGACTGGCGCATATAGCAGAGAGGACGAGAGGCAAAGATGACTGGCGCACGGAGCAGAGAGGGCGAGAGGCAATGATGCCTGGCGCATGGAGCAGAGAGGACGAGAGGCAATGATGACTGACGCACGGAGCAGAGAGGACGAGAGGCAATGATGACGGGCGCATGGAGCTGAGAGGACGAGAGGCAATGATGACTGACGCACGGAGCAGACAGGACGAGAGGCAATAATGACTGACGCACGGAGCAGAGAGGACGAGAGGCAATGATGACTGGCGCATGGAGCAGAGAGGACGAGAGGCAATGATGACTGGCGCATGGAGCTGAGAGGACGAGAGGCAATGATGACTGGCGCACGGAGCAGAGAGGACGAGCGGCAATGATGACTGGCGCACGGAGCAGAGAGGACGAGAGGCAATGATGACTGGCGCACGGAGCAGACAGGCCGAAAGCAATGATGACTGGCGCACGGAGCAGAGAGAACGAGAGGCAATGATGACTGACGCACGGAGCAGAGAGGACGAGAGGCAATGATGACTGGCGCACGGAGCAGAGAGGACGAGAGGCAATGATGACTGACGCACGGAGCAGAGAGGACGAGAGGCAATGATGACTGGCGCTTGGAGCTGAGAGGACGAGAGGCAATGATGACTGGCGCACGGAGCAGAGAGGACGAGAGACAATGATGACTGGCGCACGGAGCAGAGAGGACGAGAGGCAATGATGACTGGCGCTTGGAGCAGAGAGGACGAGAGACAATGATGACTGGCGCACGGAGCAGAGAGGACGAGAGGCAATGATGACTGGCGCACGGAGCAGAGAGGACGAGAGGCAATGATGACTGGCGCACGGAGCAGAGAGGACGAGAGGCAATGATGACTGGCGCACGGAGCAGAGAGGACGAGAGGCAATGATGACTGGCGCATGGAGCAGAGAGGACGAGAGGCAATGATGACTGGCGCACGGAGCAGAGAGGACGAGAGGCAATGATGACTGGCGCATGGAGCAGAGAGGACGAGAGGCAATGATGACTGGCGCACGGAGCAGAGAGGACGAGAGGCAATGATGACTGGCGCACGCAGCAGATAGGACGAGAGGCAATGATGACTGGCGCACGGAGCAGAGAGGACGAGAGGCAATGATGACTGGCGCATGGAGCAGAGAGGACGAGAGGCAATGATGACTGGCGCACGGAGCAGAGAGGACGAGAGGCAATGATGACTGGCGCACGGAGCAGAGAGGACGAGAGGCAATGATGACTGGCGCACGGAGCAGAGAGGACGAGAGGCAATGATGACTGGCGCATGGAGCAGAGAGGACGAGAGGCAATGATGACTGGCGCACGGAGCAGAGAGGACGAGAGGCAATGATGACTGGCGCACGGAGCAGAGAGGATGAGAGGCAATGATGACTGGCGCATGGAGCAGAGAGGACGAGAGGCAATGATGACTGGCGCACGGAGCAGAGAGGACGAGAGGCAATGATGACTGGCGCACGGAGCAGAGAGGACGAGAGGCAATGATGACTGGCGCACGGAGCAGAGAGGACGAGAGGCAATGATGACTGGCGCACGGAGCAGAGAGGACGAGAGGCAATGATGACTGGCGCATGGAGCAGAGAGGACGAGAGGCAATGATGACTGGCGCATGGAGCAGAGAGGACGAGAGGCAATGATGACTGGCGCACGGAGCAGAGAGGACGAGCGGCAATGATGACTGGCGCACGGAGCAGAGAGGACGAGAGGCAATGATGACTGGCGCACGGAGCAGACAGGCCGAAAGCAATGATGACTGGCGCACGGAGCAGAGAGAACGAGAGGCAATGATGACTGACGCACGGAGCAGAGAGGACGAGAGGCAATGATGACTGGCGCACGGAGCAGAGACGACGAGAGGCAATGATGACTGACGCACGGAGCAGAGAGGACGAGAGGCAATGATGACTGGCGCTTGGAGCAGAGAGGACGAGAGGCAATGATGACTGGCGCACGGAGCAGAGAGGACGAGAGACAATGATGACTGGCGCACGGAGCAGAGAGGACGAGAGGCAATGATGACTGGCGCACGGAGCAGATAGGACGAGAGGCAATGATGACTGGCGCACGGAGCAGAGAGGACGAGAGGCAATGATGACTGGCGCATGGAGCAGAGAGGACGAGAGGCAATGATGACTGGCGCACGGAGCAGAGAGGACGAGAGGCAATGATGACTGGCGCACGGAGCAGAGAGGACGAGAGGCAATGATGACTGGCGCACGGAGCAGAGAGGACGAGAGGCAATGATGACTGGCGCATGGAGCAGAGAGGACGAGAGGCAATGATGACTGGCGCATGGAGCAGAGAGGACGAGAGGCAATGATGACTGGCGCACGGAGCAGAGAGGACGAGCGGCAATGATGACTGGCGCACGGAGCAGAGAGGACGAGAGGCAATGATGACTGGCGCACGGAGCAGACAGGCCGAAAGCAATGATGACTGGCGCACGGAGCAGAGAGAACGAGAGGCAATGATGACTGACGCACGGAGCAGAGAGGACGAGAGGCAATGATGACTGGCGCACGGAGCAGAGAGGACGAGAGGCAATGATGACTGACGCACGGAGCAGAGAGGACGAGAGGCAATGATGACTGGCGCTTGGAGCAGAGAGGACGAGAGGCAATGATGACTGGCGCACGGAGCAGAGAGGACGAGAGACAATGATGACTGGCGCACGGAGCAGAGAGGACGAGAGGCAATGATGACTGGCGCATGGAGCAGAGAGGACGAGAGGCAATGATGACTGGCGCATGGAGCAGAGAGGACGAGAGGCAATGATGACTGGCGCACGGAGCAGAGAGGACGAGAGGCAATGATGACTGGCGCTTGGAGCAGAGAGGACGAGAGACAATGATGACTGGCGCACGGAGCAGAGAGGACGAGAGGCAATGATGACTGGCGCATGGAGCAGAGAGGCCGCAAGCAATGATGACTGGCGCACGGAGCAGAGAGGACGAGAGGCAATGATGACTGGCGCACCGAGCAGAGAGGACGAGAGGCAATGATGACTGGCGCATGGAGCAGAGAGGACGAGAGGCAATGATGACTGACGCATGGAGCAGAGAGGACGAGAGGCAATGATGACTGGCGCACGGAGCAGAGAGGACGAGAGGCAATGATGACTGGCGCACGGAGCTGAGAGGACGAGAGGCAATGATGACTGACGCAGGGAGCAGAGAGGACGAGAGGCAATGATGACTGGCGCATGGAGCTGAGAGGACGAGAGGCAATGATGACTGGCGCACGGAGCAGAGAGGACGAGAGGCAATGATGACTGGCGCACGGAGCAGAGAGGGCGAGAGGCAATGATGACTGGCGCACGGAGCAGAGAGGACGAGAGGCAATGATGACTGGCGCACGGAGCAGAGAGGGCGAGAGGCAATGATGACTGGCGCACGGAGCAGAGAGGACGAGAGGCAATGATGACTGGCGCACGGAGCAGAGAGGACGAGAGGCAATGATGACTGGCGCATATAGCAGAGAGGACGAGAGGCAATGATGACTGGCGCACGGAGCAGAGAGGGCGAGAGGCAATGATGACTGGCGCACGGAGCAGAGAGGGCGAGAGGCAATGATGACTGGCGCACGGAGCAGAGAGGACGAGAGGCAATGATGACTGACGCACGGAGCAGAGAGGACGAGAGGCAATGATGACTGGCGCATGGAGCAGAGAGGACGAGAGGCAATGATGACTGGCGCACGGAGCAGAGAGGGCGAGAGGCAATGATGACTGGCGCACGGAGCAGAGAGGGCGAGAGGCAATGATGACTGGCGCACGGAGCAGAGAGGACGAGAGGCAATGATGACTGGCAAAAGAAGCAGAGAGGACGAGAGGCAAAGATGACTGGCGCACGGAGCAGAGAGGGCGAGAGGCAATGATGCCTGGCGCATGGAGCAGAGAGGACGAGAGGCAATGATGACTGACGCACGGAGCAGAGAGGACGAGAGGCAATGATGACGGGCGCATGGAGCTGAGAGGACGAGAGGCAATGATGACTGACGCACGGAGCAGAGAGGACGAGAGGCAATAATGACTGACGCACGGAGCAGAGAGGACGAGAGGCAATGATGACTGGCGCATGGAGCAGAGAGGACGAGAGGCAATGATGACTGGCGCATGGAGCTGAGAGGACGAGAGGCAATGATGACTGGCGCACGGAGCAGAGAGGACGAGCGGCAATGATGACTGGCGCACGGAGCAGAGAGGACGAGAGGCAATGATGACTGGCGCACGGAGCAGACAGGCCGAAAGCAATGATGACTGGCGCACGGAGCAGAGAGAACGAGAGGCAATGATGACTGACGCACGGAGCAGAGAGGACGAGAGGCAATGATGACTGGCGCACGGAGCAGAGAGGACGAGAGGCAATGATGACTGACGCACGGAGCAGAGAGGACGAGAGGCAATGATGACTGGCGCTTGGAGCTGAGAGGACGAGAGGCAATGATGACTGGCGCACGGAGCAGAGAGGACGAGAGACAATGATGACTGGCGCACGGAGCAGAGAGGACGAGAGGCAATGATGACTGGCGCTTGGAGCAGAGAGGACGAGAGACAATGATGACTGGCGCACGGAGCAGAGAGGACGAGAGGCAATGATGACTGGCGCATGGAGCAGAGAGGCCGCAAGCAATGATGACTGGCGCACGGAGCAGAGAGGACGAGAGGCAATGATGACTGGCGCACGGAGCAGAGAGGACGAGAGGCAATGATGACTGGCGCATGGAGCAGAGAGGACGAGAGGCAATGATGACTGACGCATGGAGCAGAGAGGACGAAAGGCAATGATGACTGGCGCACGGAGCAGAGAGGACGAGAGGCAATGATGACTGGCGCACGGAGCAGAGAGGACGAGAGGCAATGATGACTGGCGCACGGAGCAGAGAGAACGAGAGGCAATGATGACTGGCGCATGGAGCAGAGAGGACGAGAGGCAATGATGACTGGCACATGGAACTGAGAGGACGAGAGGCAATGATGACTGGCGCATGGAGCAGAGAGGACGAGAGGCAATGATGACTGGCGCACGGAGCTGAGAGGACGAGAGGCAATGATGACTGACGCACGGAGCAGAGAGGACGAGAGGCAATGATGACTGGCGCATGGAGCTGAGAGGACGAGAGGCAATGATGACTGGCGCATGGAGCTGAGAGGACGAGAGGCAATGATGACTGGCGCACGGAGCAGAGAGGACGAGAGGCAATGATGACTGGCGCACGGAGCAGAGAGGGCGAGAGGCAATGATGACTGGCGCACGGAGCAGAGAGGACGAGAGGCAATGATGACTGGCGCACGGAGCAGAGAGGGCGAGAGGCAATGATGACTGGCGCACGGAGCAGAGAGGACGAGAGGCAATGATGACTGGCGCACGGAGCAGAGAGGACGAGAGGCAATGATGACTGACGCACGGAGCAGAGAGGGCGAGAGGCAATGATGACTGGCGCACGGAGCAGAGAGGACGAGAGGCAATGATGACTGACGCACGGTGCAGAGAGGGCGAGAGGCAATGATGACTGGCGCATGGAGCTGAGAGGACGAGAGGCAATGATGACTGGCGCATGGAGCTGAGAGGACGAGAGGCAATGATGACTGGCGCACGGAGCAGAGAGGACGAGAGGCAATGATGACTGGCGCACGGAGCAGAGAGGACGAGAGGCAATGATGACTGGCGCACGGAGCAGAGAGGACGAGAGGCAATGATGACTGGCGCACGGAGCAGAGAGGGCGAGAGGCAATGATGACTGGCGCACGGAGCAGAGAGGGCGAGAGGCAATGATGACTGGCGCACGGAGCAGAGAGGACGAGAGGCAATGATGACTGGCAAAAGAAGCAGAGAGGACGAGCGGCAAAGATGACTGGCGCACGGAGCAGAGAGGGCGAGAGGCAATGATGCCTGGCGCATGGAGCAGAGAGGACGAGAGGCAATGATGACTGACGCACGGAGCAGAGAGGACGAGAGGCAATGATGACGGGCGCATGGAGCTGAGAGAACGAGAGGCAATGATGACTGGCGCACGGAGCAGAGAGGACGAGAGGCAATGATGACTGGCGCACGGAGCAGAGAGGACGACAGGCAATGATGACTGGCGCACGGAGCAGAGAGGACGAGAGGCAATGATGACTGGCGCATGGAGCAGAGAGGACGAGAGGCAATGATGACTGGCGCATGGGGCGGAGAGGGCGAGAGGCAATGATGACTGGCGTATGGAGCGGAGAGGGCGAGAGGCAATGATGACTGGCGCACGGAGCAGAGAGGACGAGAGGCAATGATGACTGGCGCATGGAGCAGAGAGGACGAGAGGCAATGATGACTGGCGCATGGGGCGGAGAGGGCGAGAGGCAATGATGACTGGCGTATGGAGCGGAGAGGGCGAGAGGCAATGATGACTGGCGCATGGAGCGGAGAGGGCGAGAGGCAATGATGACTGGCGTATGGAGCGGAGAGGGCGAGAGGCAATGATGACTGGCGCATGGAGCGGAGAGGGTGAGAGGCATCCCCAACCCTATTTCTGTCGTCTTAAAGTTTGTCTGCCTGCTGCTACATCGTGAATAACAACAAATCTTGGCCACACCACCAACAGCACCAAGGCGGTTGGTATCGGCCCTCATCTGGTGATGTTTATGAGGCTGTAGGTTTTTAGAAGACTTGTTGGTGTCTATGGTAAAGATCACGAACCCACACCAGGATGGTTGGGCAAGAAAACCCTGTACCCTCGATGAACCATCGGTGGAAGCGCGAATCCGTTGACGACGTGACTGGTATGAGAGCGAAGGTCTCGGTGCTTGGAACCAAGACGCCACTTTAAGGCCGTGATTTTCCTGCACTTCAGGCCGTCAAACGGGAAAATGTGGACCAAGAAATGCCTCTTAATTTCTCGTGTGCAAATGCTTATGGTTGTCTAAATTTGTGTTCTGTAATTGGGTTTTATGGACTATTGTCCATTGCCTACCACCTCATAACCCTCAGCCATGCCCATGTGATGACCAGATGAGGGCCGGCACCCATCACCTTGCCGGGGATGGTGGTGATACCAAGATGACGCTCACATTATATACATGACGTCATTGATGAAGAGATTTAAAGCCACATCTTAGGCGTCGTCGCCACCAGTCGACGTCATGTTCCTTCAGCCACCACTGTCATGTCCTCAACAGTTACCAATGATAAACTTGTTTGCAGTCTGAAGCTTAGCCGCTGGTAGCGCAAATAAACTGAGAAGGCTATGGTTGGTTCAACTCGAAAGGTCCTATTTCGCTTCTTTGTCCTCTAGACATGTTTAGCATTCCATCTGTTCTTGCCGTCCTTTGTCTTGATTGCTTCTAGTACGGATGTAAACAAAAAGTCAAGGGACATGGATAATGCAGTGCATTATTGATAGTCTGACTGCCTAAATCAGAATCTGACCTGCGCTGTATCTCTACACTTAAAAACCACATGGGGCAACCACCCACGGCATGAAGGACCCTCTAGACTCTCCACCCTCCCCCTACCCATGGCCCGAGCCTCTGCTTAGGCTGCAACGCCCCTGACCTTGCCACAATTATGCCGTGTGGGCTTCTCAAACATGGCGATAGTAGTCTGCAAACACCCTCTCAGACATCTCGTCCTCTATGCTTCATGCGCCAGTCGTCATTGCCTCTCGACTGCCATCCCAGTCACAGTCTGAGAGGACAATGCGCCTCTAGACCTCGCTCAAACGCCCATTGCTGTCCATTCCACATGACAAGGCTATTTAAAACTGCTAATACAGCAATTTTCTACCTACATTATCAGTTTAAAAATCCTTTGGAGAAAGACACATTGTTTGAAAGAGCAAATGATAGTTCGTGTTCTCAATCATGTTCTCGGTAAGGAAAGATGACTGATCTATTTGAAAAGGCAGAAGACAGCAGTTATACCGGAATTTGTATGACGTAGTACACGAGACCGATACTTTCTCACACGAGATGAACCACTTAGACCAAAAAAAGTGGCTTAACAACATGCCCTGTTATTTATTGCACACCACACGTGTGTTTTAAGAACTGAATAAATCAATTCCATCCAAAAGGTTTCTCCGGGGAAGATGTTGCTGCATGAGTAACTTTAATTGCGGAGATCTCAAGCACAATTGGGAATTGACTACTTATGCATCATGTGTTGTTATTACCACCGTAGCAGGAACCTGGTAAAGTGTATACGGCTTGGACTTTGTCTTGCTTAGGTTGGGTTAACGCCAAAAGGGCATTCGTTAAACCGGATAATTACCATATACATCACATCAACAAACAAAAATGATGTGCCACAGCACAGGGTAGTCACGCGTCTTCCCGCTAACGTCCGCGGTCAAGGAAACCTTAAAGGCATGCTGATAAGAATCGATTATACCGGTCGCTTAGGAGGTGGGTACATACTTGCTGGCTACCCCTCGCTGCCTCCCGCCCGCCAGATCACTACACTTAGCCAGAGTCTGTAAACACGGTGTCTGTGATGGATATCTCGTGTTCCTTCAGACATTGCTGCCGCGGCGCAGCGGATCCGGGAGACAGGAAGAACGGGACGCAAGGCTGGGAAAGGCAGGGGTGGGGGGGAGCGGGCTGGGGAAGATAAAGGGAAAGGAGAGGGAGGAGGAGGAAGGGGAGGGAAGAGAGAGGAAAGGAGAGGGATGGAGAGGAAGGGGAGGGAAGAGAGAGGGAAGGATAGAGATGGAGAGGAAGAGGTGAGTGAAGAGAAAGAGGGACTTGAGTAATCAGATCAGCAAAGAACCGTCCAAAAAACACATCATATCTACGTGACGTCTGTGATGTGGGTTATAAGTCGTTCCTCGACTCAGCCAGGGGCCAACCTTTGAAGGTCAACGACAGGGGAGCCTCCTCGACGTAAGTCACTAGGTTATCACACTGATTAAATGAAACTTTTCCCGTGTTAGTTCAAATAGCGTCAGACAGGGCTGGCAGAGGTGATTTCTGTGGCACTCAGTCGCCCTTTCGCACTCACGGGGTCCGAAACATTCTTTATTTATGGCATTTCATTTCTCAATTGTAACCCATATAGAGCTGATCGCGAAGATATCTTTAACAGTGAGCTGCAGTTCTGGTGCCACGGGTGGGACAATTTAACGATAAAGCCCCTTAGTAATGGAGTATTTGTCTGGGTACACTGAATCACCCGGACAGCGTTCGGCAAAATTCATTCTCATCCACTGCCAAGATGTCGCCATCATTACTATAGTAGCAGACTACTTTGCATAGAGCTAGCGTGTGTCATGATGAGTTTGTATGGACTGTTGTCTAAATGCGCCCTCTGTGATTGATTTGAACGTGCTAATGTTTATTAGGCTTGTCGGCCCTGTGGTTACACGTCCATAGTCTAAATCGTAGCATAGCTTCTCTGTACAATGGATGAAATAGATGACATGAAATGCAACTTTACTGTTTACTGACCATCATATGCTCCCTTATCACGTCGTAGGCCGTAGTTGGCCCCAAGAGGCCATATTAATGGAAAGGATATGGGTCTCAAATATTTATATATCAAACAGGTGTGACCATTCATTGCAGGAAATGCCACCCTTCGTCTCTCTTTTTACATACGGCACTTTGCGTAGGCCACTCAGATTGCATCATTGATAAAATACCCATTATACACAATAGGTAGGTGGTCTTCAAATCGCCCACATACAACTCACACAGCATTGTTCCTGGACCGCAGTCAACTATTGTTTTGCTGCTCCGTTGTCTGCCCTGGATTATTCTTCTTCTCGGGGCTTTCGTATCCGCTTTCTACACGTCAGTGAATTGTAAAGCACCCTGGGGCCCGGTATGGCATGTAGGAGGCCGGCTCAGCGGCTTGTATCAAACGGGACACAGACACGTTGACGACAAAACAATATCGTAAAAGAAGCTTTCCTGCCGTGATTCACGGCGGACTGTCTCAGCATGATGACGCTTCCGTCCTGGACGAGTAGCCGGCCCAGTCAAAGCTTTCTTTATCATGACACATGCTAGCTCTATACAAAGTACTCTGCTGCTATGGTAATGGTGGGGACTCCTTGACAGTGGATGTGATGGAATTTTGCCTAATGCTGGCCGGGTGATTCAGTTTACCCAGACAAATACGCCATTACTGAGGGACTTTATTGTTCAATTTCACCAAAAGGTGTCTCACCCGTTGTACCAGAAACGCACCACACTGCCAAAGATATCTTCTCGATCGACTCTATGGATAACCATTTTGAAATGGAATGCCATAAGTATAGGACCAGCAGTGACACAGGTCTAAACTCTGGACTCGGTAACCCGGGCGGACAAGTAGAAAGTGAAAGGATGCCGCACCCATCAGTAAGAGAGGGCGACTGAGTGCCACAGACCTCACCTCTGGCAACCCCGGTCTCACGCTATTCCAACTGACACGGAAAACGTTTCATTTAATCGGTGTGACAACTTGGTGACTTACGTCGAGGAGGCTCTCCTGTCATTGACCTTTAAAAGTTGACCCCTGGCTGAGTCGGTGAGCAACTTTTAACCCACATCACAGACGTCACGTAGATATGATGGCTTTTGTGGACGTTTTTTGGCTGATCTGATTACTCCCGCTCCCCCTCGCTCTTCCAAACAACCCCTTCCTCTCCCTCCTTCTCCTTCCCTCTCTCTTCCCCACCCCGGCACCCTCACTTCCCCCGTCTTTTCCAGCCGTGCTTTCCGTTCTTCCTGTCTCCCGGATCCGCTGCGCCGCAGTAGCAATGTCTGAAGGAACACGAGATATCCATCACAGACACCGTGTTCACAGACTCTGGCTAAGTGTAGTGATCTGGCGGGCGGGAGGCAACCAGGGTAGCCAGCCAGTATGTACCCACCTCCTAGGCGACCGGTATAATCGATTCTTATTAGCATACCTCTGAGGTTTCCTTGGCCGTGGACGTTGGCGGGAAGACGCGTAACTACCCTGTGCTGTGGCACGTCATAGTTTTAGTTTGATGTGATGGATATGGTAATTATCCGGTTTAACGGATGCCCTTTTGGTGTTAGCCCAATCTAAGCAAAACCAAGTCCAAGCCGTATACCCATTTGCCCGGTACCCTGCTACGGTGGTTAGTAACGCATTATGTATAAGTAGTCAATTGACAATTTTGCATTAGATCTCTGCAATTATTCATTAATGCAGCCATTATATTTTCCCGGAGGAACTTCTTAAACGTTTTGGATGGAAATGATCCCTTAAAGTTCCAAGAACCCATGTGTAGTGTGTAATAAATAACCGGGCATGTTGTTAAGCCGTTTTTTTGGTCGAACTGGTTTATCGTGTGCGGCAAAGTGTGGTTATCTCGTGTACTACGTCATCTAAATGAGGGCAACACGGAGCAGAGAGGACGAGAGGCAATGATGACTGGCGCACGGAGCAGAGAGGACGAGAGGCAATGATGACTGGCGCATGGAGCAGAGAGGACGAGAGGCAATGATGACTGGCGCACGGAGCAGAGAGGACGAGAGGCAATGATGACTGGCGCACGGAGCAGAGAGGACGAGAGGCAATGATGACTGGCGCACGTAGCAGAGAGGACGAGAGGCAATGATGACTGGCGCATGGAGCAGAGAGGACGAGAGGCAATGATGACTGGCGCATGGAGCAGAGAGGACGAGAGGCAATGATGACTGGCGCATGGAGCAGAGAGGACGAGAGGCAATGATGACTGGCGCATGGAGCAGAGAGGACGAGAGGCAATGATGACTGGCGCGCGGAGCAGAGAGGGCGAGAGGCAATGATGAATGACGCATGGAGCAGAGAGGACGAGAGGCAATGATGACTGGCGCATGGAGCAGAGAGGACGAGAGGCAATGATGACTGACGCATGGAGCAGAGAGGACGAGAGGCAATGATGACTGGCGCATGGAGAAGAGAGGACGAGAGGCAATGATGACTGGCGCATGGAGCAGAGAGGGCGAGAGGCAATGATGACTGGCGCATGGAGCAGAGAGGACGAGAGGCAATGATGACTGGCGCATGGAGCAGAGAGGGCGAGAGGCAATGATGACTGGCGCATGGAGCAGAGAGGGCGAGAGGCAATGATGACTGGCGCACGGAGCAGAGAGGGCGAGAGGCAATGATGACTGGCGCATGGAGCAGAGAGGGCGAGAGGCAATGATGACTGGCGCATGGAGCAGAGAGGGCGAGAGGCAATGATGACTGGCGCACGGAGCAGAGAGGGCGAGAGGCACTGATGACTGGCGCATGGAGCAGAGAGGGCGAGAGGCAATGATGACTGGCGCATGGAGCAGAGAGGACGAGAGGCAATGATGACTGGCGCACGGAGCAGACAGGACGATAGGCAATGATGACTGGCGCACGGAGCAGAGAGGGCGAGAGGCAATGATGACTGGCGCATGGAGCAGAGAGGGCGAGAGGCAAAGATGACTGGCGCATGGAGCAGAGAGGGCGAGAGGCAATGATGACTGGCGCATGGCGCAGAGAGGGCGAGAGGCAATGATGACTGGCGCACGGAGCAGAGAGGGCGAGAGGCAATGATGACTGGCGCATGGAGCAGAGAGGGCGAGAGGCAATGATGACTGGCGCATGGAGCAGAGAGGGCGAGAGGCAATGATGACTGGCGCACGGAGCAGAGAGGGCGAGAGGCAATGATGACTAGCGCATGGAGCACAGAGGGCGAGAGGCAATGATGACTGGCGCATGGAGCAGAGAGGACGAGAGGCAATGATGACTGGCGCATGGAGCAGAGAGGGCGAGAGGCAATGATGACTGGCGCATGGAGCAGAGAGGGCGAGAGGCAATGATGACTGGCGCGCGGAGCAGAGAGGGCGAGAGGCAATGATGACTGGCGCATGGAGCAGAAAGGACGAGAGGCAATGATGACTGGCGCACGAAGCAGAGAGGACGAGAGGCGATGATGACTGGCGCATGGAGCAGAGAGGACGAGAGGCAATGATGACTGGCGCATGGAGCAGAGAGGACGAGAGGCAATGATGACTGGCGCATGGAGCAGAGAGGGCGAGAGGCAATGATGACTGGCGCATGGAGCAGAGAGGACGAGAGGCAATGATGACTGGCGCATGGAGAAGAGAGGACGAGAGGCAATGATGACTGGCGCATGGAGCAGAGAGGGCGAGAGGCAATGATGACTGGCGCATGGAGCAGAGAGGACGAGAGGCAATGATGACTGGCGCATGGAGCAGAGAGGGCGAGAGGCAATGATGACTGGCGCATGGAGCAGAGAGGGCGAGAGGCAATGATGACTGGCCCACGGAGCAGAGAGGGTGAGAGGCAATGATGACTGGCGCATGGAGCAGAGAGGACGAGAGGCAATGATGACTGGCGCATGGAGCAGAGAGGACGAGAGGCAATGATGACTGGCGCACGGAGCAGAGAGGACGAGAGGCAATGATGACTGGCGCATGGAGCAGAGAGGCCGAAAGCAATGATGACTGGCGCACGGAGCAGAGAGGATGAGAGGCAATGATAACTGGCGCATGGAGCCGAGAGGCCGAAAGCAATGATGACTGGAGCATGGAGCAGAGAGGACTAGAAGCAATGATGACTGGCGCATGGAGCAGAGAGGACGAGAGGCAATGATGACTGGCGCATGGAGCAGAGAGGGTGAGAGGCAATGATGACTGGCGCACGGAGCAGAGAGGACGAGAGGCAATGATGACTGGCGCATGGAGCAGAGAGGAGAGGCAATGATGACTGGCGCATGGAGCAGAGAGGACGAGAGGCAATGATGACTGGCGCATGGAGCAGAGAGGGTGAGAGGCAATGATGACTGGCGCATGGAGCAGAGAGGACGAGAGGCAATGATGACTGGCGCATGGAGCAGAGAGGACGAGAGGCAATGATGACTGGCGCATGGAGCAGAGAGGGCGAGAGGCAATGATGACTGGCGCATGGAGCAGAGAGGGCGAGAGGCAATGATGACTGGCGCGCGGAGCAGAGAGGGCGAGAGGCAATGATGACTGGCGCATGGAGCAGAAAGGACGAGAGGCAATGATGACTGGCGCACGAAGCAGAGAGGACGAGAGGCGATGATGACTGGCGCATGGAGCAGAGAGGACGAGAGGCAATGATGACTGGCGCATGGAGCAGAGAGGACGAGAGGCAATGATGACTGGCGCATGGAGCAGAGAGGACGAGAGGCAATGATGACTGGCGCACGGAGCAGAGAGGACGAGAGGCAATGATGACTGGCGCATGGAGCAGAGAGGGCGAGAGGCAATGATGACTGGCGCATGCAGCAGAGAGGACGAGAGGCCATGATGACTGGCGCACGAAGCAGAGAGGCCGAGAGGCGATGATGACTGGCGCATGGAGCAGAGAGGACGAGAGGCAATGATGACTGGCGCATGGAGCAGAGAGGCCGAAAGCAATGTTGACTGGCGCACGGAGCAGAGAGGATGAGAGGCAATGATGACTGGCGCATGGAGAAGAGAGGACGAGAGGCAATGATGACTGGCGCATGGAGCAGAGAGGGCGAGAGGCAATGATGACTGGCGCATGGAGCAGAGAGGACGAGAGGCAATGATGACTGGCGCATGGAGCAGAGAGGGCGAGAGGCAATGATGACTGGCGCATGGAGCAGAGAGGGCGAGAGGCAATGATGACTGGCGCACGGAGCAGAGAGGGTGAGAGGCAATGATGACTGGCGCATGGAGCAGAGAGGACGAGAGGCAATGATGACTGGCGCATGGAGCAGAGAGGACGAGAGGCAATGATGACTGGCGCACGGAGCAGAGAGGACGAGAGGCAATGATGACTGGCGCATGGAGCAGAGAGGCCGAAAGCAATGATGACTGGCGCACGGAGCAGAGAGGATGAGAGGCAATGATAACTGGCGCATGGAGCCGAGAGGCCGAAAGCAATGATGACTGGAGCATGGAGCAGAGAGGACTAGAAGCAATGATGACTGGCGCATGGAGCAGAGAGGACGAGAGGCAATGATGACTGGCGCATGGAGCAGAGAGGGTGAGAGGCAATGATGACTGGCGCACGGAGCAGAGAGGACGAGAGGCAATGATGACTGGCGCATGGAGCAGAGAGGAGAGGCAATGATGACTGGCGCATGGAGCAGAGAGGACGAGAGGCAATGATGACTGGCGCATGGAGCAGAGAGGGTGAGAGGCAATGATGACTGGCGCATGGAGCAGAGAGGACGAGAGGCAATGATGACTGGCGCATGGAGCAGAGAGGGTGAGAGGCAATGATGACTGGCGCATGGAGCAGAGAGGGTGAGAGGCAATGATGACTGGCGCACGGAGCAGAGAGGACGAGAGGCAATGATGACTGGCGCATGGAGCAGAGAGGACGAGAGGCAATGATGACTGACGCATGGAGCTGAGAGGACGAGAGGCAATGATGACTGGCGCACGGAGCAGAGAGGACGAGAGGCAATGATGACTGACGCACGGAGCAGAGAGGACGAGAGGCAAAGATGACTGGCGCATGGAGCTGAGAGGACGAGAGGCAATGATGACTGGCGCATGGAGCTGAGAGGACGAGAGGCAATGATGACTGGCGCACGGAGCAGAGAGGACGAGAGGCAATGATGACTGGCGCACGAAGCAGAGAGGACGAGAGGCAATGATGACTGGCGCACGGAGCAGAGAGGACGAGAGGCAATGATGACTGGCGCATGGAGCAGAGAGGACGAGAGGCAATGATGACTGGCGCATGGAGCAGAGAGGGCGAGAGGCAATAATGACTGGCGCACGGAGCAGAGAGGGCGAGAGGCAATGATGACTGACGCACGGAGCAGAGAGGATGAGAGGCAATGATGACTGGCGCATGGAGCAGAGAGGGTGAGAGGCAATGATGACTGGCGCACGGAGCAGAGAGGGCGAGAGGCAATGATGACTGGCGCACGGAGCAGAGAGGGCGAGAGGCAATGATGACTGGCGCATGGAGCAGAGAGGGCGAGAGGCAATGATGACTGGCGCATGGAGCAGAGAGGGCGAGAGGCAATGATGACTGGCGCACGGAGCAGAGAGGGCGAGAGGCAATGATGACTAGCGCATGGAGCACAGAGGGCGAGAGGCAATGATGACTGGCGCATGGAGCAGAGAGGACGAGAGGCAATGATGACTGGCGCATGGAGCAGAGAGGGCGAGAGGCAATGATGACTGGCGCATGGAGCAGAGAGGGCGAGAGGCAATGATGACTGGCGCGCGGAGCAGAGAGGGCGAGAGGCAATGATGACTGGCGCATGGAGCAGAAAGGACGAGAGGCAATGATGACTGGCGCACGAAGCAGAGAGGACGAGAGGCGATGATGACTGGCGCATGGAGCAGAGAGGACGAGAGGCAATGATGACTGGCGCATGGAGCAGAGAGGACGAGAGGCAATGATGACTGGCGCATGGAGCAGAGAGGACGAGAGGCAATGATGACTGGCGCACGGAGCAGAGAGGACGAGAGGCAATGATGACTGGCGCATGGAGCAGAGAGGACGAGAGGCAATGATGACTGGCGCATGCAGCAGAGAGGACGAGAGGCCATGATGACTGGCGCACGAAGCAGAGAGGCCGAGAGGCGATGATGACTGGCGCATGGAGCAGAGAGGACGAGAGGCAATGATGACTGGCGCATGGAGCAGAGAGGCCGAAAGCAATGTTGACTGGCGCACGGAGCAGAGAGGATGAGAGGCAATGATGACTGGCGCATGGAGCAGAGAGGACGAGAGGCAATGATGACTGACGCATGGAGCAGAGAGGACGAGAGGCAATGATGACTGGCGCATGGAGAAGAGAGGACGAGAGGCAATGATGACTGGCGCATGGAGCAGAGAGGGCGAGAGGCAATGATGACTGGCGCATGGAGCAGAGAGGACGAGAGGCAATGATGACTGGCGCATGGAGCAGAGAGGGCGAGAGGCAATGATGACTGGCGCATGGAGCAGAGAGGGCGAGAGGCAATGATGACTGGCCCACGGAGCAGAGAGGGTGAGAGGCAATGATGACTGGCGCATGGAGCAGAGAGGACGAGAGGCAATGATGACTGGCGCATGGAGCAGAGAGGACGAGAGGCAATGATGACTGGCGCACGGAGCAGAGAGGACGAGAGGCAATGATGACTGGCGCATGGAGCAGAGAGGCCGAAAGCAATGATGACTGGCGCACGGAGCAGAGAGGATGAGAGGCAATGATAACTGGCGCATGGAGCCGAGAGGCCGAAAGCAATGATGACTGGAGCATGGAGCAGAGAGGACTAGAAGCAATGATGACTGGCGCATGGAGCAGAGAGGACGAGAGGCAATGATGACTGGCGCATGGAGCAGAGAGGGTGAGAGGCAATGATGACTGGCGCACGGAGCAGAGAGGACGAGAGGCAATGATGACTGGCGCATGGAGCAGAGAGGAGAGGCAATGATGACTGGCGCATGGAGCAGAGAGGACGAGAGGCAATGATGACTGGCGCATGGAGCAGAGAGGGTGAGAGGCAATGATGACTGGCGCATGGAGCAGAGAGGACGAGAGGCAATGATGACTGGCGCATGGAGCAGAGAGGACGAGAGGCAATGATGACTGGCGCATGGAGCAGAGAGGGCGAGAGGCAATGATGACTGGCGCATGGAGCAGAGAGGGCGAGAGGCAATGATGACTGGCGCGCGGAGCAGAGAGGGCGAGAGGCAATGATGACTGGCGCATGGAGCAGAAAGGACGAGAGGCAATGATGACTGGCGCACGAAGCAGAGAGGACGAGAGGCGATGATGACTGGCGCATGGAGCAGAGAGGACGAGAGGCAATGATGACTGGCGCATGCAGCAGAGAGGACGAGAGGCCATGATGACTGGCGCACGAAGCAGAGAGGCCGAGAGGCGATGATGACTGGCGCATGGAGCAGAGAGGACGAGAGGCAATGATGACTGGCGCATGGAGCAGAGAGGCCGAAAGCAATGTTGACTGGCGCACGGAGCAGAGAGGATGAGAGGCAATGATGACTGGCGCATGGAGCAGAGAGGACGAGAGGCAATGATGACTGACGCATGGAGCAGAGAGGACGAGAGGCAATGATGACTGGCGCATGGAGAAGAGAGGACGAGAGGCAATGATGACTGGCGCATGGAGCAGAGAGGGCGAGAGGCAATGATGACTGGCGCATGGAGCAGAGAGGACGAGAGGCAATGATGACTGGCGCATGGAGCAGAGAGGGCGAGAGGCAATGATGACTGGCGCATGGAGCAGAGAGGGCGAGAGGCAATGATGACTGGCCCACGGAGCAGAGAGGGTGAGAGGCAATGATGACTGGCGCATGGAGCAGAGAGGACGAGAGGCAATGATGACTGGCGCATGGAGCAGAGAGGACGAGAGGCAATGATGACTGGCGCACGGAGCAGAGAGGACGAGAGGCAATGATGACTGGCGCATGGAGCAGAGAGGCCGAAAGCAATGATGACTGGCGCACGGAGCAGAGAGGATGAGAGGCAATGATAACTGGCGCATGGAGCCGAGAGGCCGAAAGCAATGATGACTGGAGCATGGAGCAGAGAGGACTAGAAGCAATGATGACTGGCGCATGGAGCAGAGAGGACGAGAGGCAATGATGACTGGCGCATGGAGCAGAGAGGGTGAGAGGCAATGATGACTGGCGCACGGAGCAGAGAGGACGAGAGGCAATGATGACTGGCGCATGGAGCAGAGAGGAGAGGCAATGATGACTGGCGCATGGAGCAGAGAGGACGAGAGGCAATGATGACTGGCGCATGGAGCAGAGAGGGTGAGAGGCAATGATGACTGGCGCATGGAGCAGAGAGGACGAGAGGCAATGATGACTGGCGCATGGAGCAGAGAGGACGAGAGGCAATGATGACTGGCGCATGGAGCAGAGAGGGCGAGAGGCAATGATGACTGGCGCATGGAGCAGAGAGGGCGAGAGGCAATGATGACTGGCGCGCGGAGCAGAGAGGGCGAGAGGCAATGATGACTGGCGCATGGAGCAGAAAGGACGAGAGGCAATGATGACTGGCGCACGAAGCAGAGAGGACGAGAGGCGATGATGACTGGCGCATGGAGCAGAGAGGACGAGAGGCAATGATGACTGGCGCATGGAGCAGAGAGGACGAGAGGCAATGATGACTGGCGCATGGAGCAGAGAGGACGAGAGGCAATGATGACTGGCGCACGGAGCAGAGAGGACGAGAGGCAATGATGACTGGCGCATGGAGCAGAGAGGGCGAGAGGCAATGATGACTGGCGCATGCAGCAGAGAGGACGAGAGGCCATGATGACTGGCGCACGAAGCAGAGAGGCCGAGAGGCGATGATGACTGGCGCATGGAGCAGAGAGGACGAAAGGCAATGATGACTGGCGCATGGAGCAGAGAGGCCGAAAGCAATGTTGACTGGCGCACGGAGCAGAGAGGATGAGAGGCAATGATGACTGGCGCATGGAGAAGAGAGGACGAGAGGCAATGATGACTGGCGCATGGAGCAGAGAGGGCGAGAGGCAATGATGACTGGCGCATGGAGCAGAGAGGACGAGAGGCAATGATGACTGGCGCATGGAGCAGAGAGGGCGAGAGGCAATGATGACTGGCGCATGGAGCAGAGAGGGCGAGAGGCAATGATGACTGGCGCACGGAGCAGAGAGGGTGAGAGGCAATGATGACTGGCGCATGGAGCAGAGAGGACGAGAGGCAATGATGACTGGCGCATGGAGCAGAGAGGACGAGAGGCAATGATGACTGGCGCACGGAGCAGAGAGGACGAGAGGCAATGATGACTGGCGCATGGAGCAGAGAGGCCGAAAGCAATGATGACTGGCGCACGGAGCAGAGAGGATGAGAGGCAATGATAACTGGCGCATGGAGCCGAGAGGCCGAAAGCAATGATGACTGGAGCATGGAGCAGAGAGGACTAGAAGCAATGATGACTGGCGCATGGAGCAGAGAGGACGAGAGGCAATGATGACTGGCGCATGGAGCAGAGAGGGTGAGAGGCAATGATGACTGGCGCACGGAGCAGAGAGGACGAGAGGCAATGATGACTGGCGCATGGAGCAGAGAGGAGAGGCAATGATGACTGGCGCATGGAGCAGAGAGGACGAGAGGCAATGATGACTGGCGCATGGAGCAGAGAGGGTGAGAGGCAATGATGACTGGCGCATGGAGCAGAGAGGACGAGAGGCAATGATGACTGGCGCATGGAGCAGAGAGGGTGAGAGGCAATGATGACTGGCGCATGGAGCAGAGAGGGTGAGAGGCAATGATGACTGGCGCACGGAGCAGAGAGGACGAGAGGCAATGATGACTGGCGCATGGAGCAGAGAGGACGAGAGGCAATGATGACTGACGCATGGAGCTGAGAGGACGAGAGGCAATGATGACTGGCGCACGGAGCAGAGAGGACGAGAGGCAATGATGACTGACGCACGGAGCAGAGAGGACGAGAGGCAATGATGACTGGCGCATGGAGCTGAGAGGACGAGAGGCAATGATGACTGGCGCATGGAGCTGAGAGGACGAGAGGCAATGATGACTGGCGCACGGAGCAGAGAGGACGAGAGGCAATGATGACTGGCGCACGAAGCAGAGAGGACGAGAGGCAATGATGACTGGCGCACGGAGCAGAGAGGACGAGAGGCAATGATGACTGGCGCATGGAGCAGAGAGGACGAGAGGCAATGATGACTGGCGCATGGAGCAGAGAGGGCGAGAGGCAATAATGACTGGCGCACGGAGCAGAGAGGGCGAGAGGCAATGATGACTGACGCACGGAGCAGAGAGGATGAGAGGCAATGATAACTGGCGCATGGAGCTGAGAGGCCGAAAGCAATGATGGCTGGCGCATGGAGCAGAGAGGACTAGAGGCAATGATGACTGGCGCATGGAGCAGAGAGGACGAGAGGCAATGATGACTGGCGCATGGAGCAGAGAGGGTGAGAGGCAATGATGACTGGCGCACGGAGCAGAGAGGACGAGAGGCAATGATGACTGGCGCATTGAGCAGAGAGGACGAGAGGCAATGATGACTGGCGCACGGAGCAGAGAGGACGAGAGGCAATGATGACTGGCGCATGGAGCAGAGAGGCCGAAAGCAATGATGACTGGCGCACGGAGCAGAGAGGATGAGAGGCAATGATAACTGGCGCATGGAGCCGAGAGGTCGAAAGCAATGATGACTGGCGCATGGAGCAGAGAGGACGAGAGGCAATGATGACTGGCGCATGGAGCAGAGAGGAGAGGCAATGATGACTGGCGCATGGAGCAGAAAGGACGAGAGGCAATGATGACTGGCGCATGGAGCAGAGAGGGTGAGAGGCAATGATGACTGGCGCATGGAGCAGAGAGGACGAGAGGCAATGATGACTGGCGCATGGAGCAGAGAGGGTGAGAGGCAATGATGACTGGCGTATGGAGCAGAGAGGGTGAGAGGCAATGATGACTGGCGCACGGAGCAGAGAGGACGAGAGGCAATGATGACTGGCGCATGGAGCAGAGAGGACGAGAGGCAATGATGACTGACGCATGGAGCTGAGAGGACGAGAGGCAATGATGACTTGCGCACGGAGCAGAGAGGACGAGAGGCAATGATGACTGACGCACGGAGCAGAGAGGGCGAGAGGCAATGATGACTGGCGCATGGAGCTGAGAGGACGAGAGGCAATGTCTCGGCGCACGGAGCAGATTGAACGGAGAGGCAATGATGACTGGCGCACGGAGCAGAGAGGACGAGAGGCAATGATGACTGGCGCATGGAGCAGAGAGGACGAGAGGCAATGATGACTGGCGCATGGAGCAGAGAGGGCGAGAGGCAATGATGACTGGCGCACGGAGCAGAGAGGGCGAGAGGCAATGATGACTGACGCACGGAGCAGAGAGGGCGAGAGGCAATGATGACTGGCGCATGGAGCAGAGAGGACGAGAGGCAATGATGACTGGCGCACGGAGCAGAGAGAACGAGAGGCAATGATGACTGGCGCATGGAGCTGAGAGGACGAGAGGCAATGATGACTGACGCACGGGGCAGAGAGGACGAGAGGCAATGATGACTGGCAAAAGAAGCAGAGAGGACGAGAGGCAAAGATGACTGGCGCACGGAGCAGAGAGGGCGAGAGGCAATGATGACTGGCGCATGGAGCAGAGAGGACGAGAGGCAATGATGACTGACGCACGGCGCAGAGAGGACGAGAGGCAATGATGACTGGCGCATGGAGCTGAGAGGACGAGAGGCAATGATGACTGACGCACGGAGCAGAGAGGACGAGAGGCAATGATGACCGGCGCACGGAGCAGAGAGGACGAGAGACAATGATGACTGGCGCATGGAGCTGAGAGGACGAGAGGCAATGATGACTGGCGCATGGAGCTGAGAGGACGAGAGGCAATGATGACCGGCGCACGGAGCAGATTGAACGGAGAGGCAATGATGACTGGCGCATGGAGCAGAGAGGACGAGAGGCAATGATGACTGGCGCATGGAGCAGAGAGGACGAGAGGCAATGATGACTGGCGCACGGAGCAGAGAGGACGAGAGGCAATGATGACTGGCGCATGGAGCAGAGAGAACGAGAGGCAATGATGACTGGCGCACGGAGCAGAGAGGACGAGAGGCAATGATGACTGGCGCACGGAGTAGAGAGAACGAGAGGCAATGATGACCGGCGCACGGAGCAGATTGAACGAAGAGGCAATGATGACTGGCGCATGGAGCAGAGAGGACGAGAGGCAATGATGACTGGCGCACGGAGCAGAGAGGACGAGAGGCAATGATGACTGGCGCACGGAGCAGAGAGAACGAGAGGCAATGATGACCGGCGCACGGAGCAGATTGAACGGAGAGGCAATGATGACTGGCGCATGGAGCAGAGAGGACGAGAGGCAATGATGACTGGCGCACGGAGCAGAGAGGACGAAAGGCAATGATGACTGGCGCATGGAGCAGAGAGAACGAGAGGCAATGATGACTGGCGCACGGAGCAGAGAGGACGAGAGGCAATGATGACTGGCGCACGGAGTAGAGAGAACGAGAGGCAATGATGACCGGCGCACGGAGCAGATTGAACGGAGAGGCAATGATGACTGGCGCATGGAGCAGAGAGGACGAGAGGCAATGATGACTGACGCATGGAGCAGAGAGAACGAGAGGCAATGATGACTGGCGCACGGAGCAGAGAGGACGAGAGGCAATGATGACTGGCGCACGGAGTAGAAAGAACGAGAGGCAATGATGACCGGCGCCCGGAGCAGATTGAACGGAGAGGCAATGATGACTGGCGCATGGAGCAGAGAGGGCGAGAGGCAATGATGACTGGCGCACGGAGCAGAGAGGACGAGAGGCAATGATGACTGGCGCATGGAGCAGAGAGGCCGAAAGCAATGATGACCGACGCATGGAGCAGAGAGGGCGAGAGGCAATGATGACTGGCGCACGGAGGAGAGAGGACGAGAGGCAATGATGACTGGCCCACGGAGCAGAGAGGACTAGAGGCAATGATGACTGGCGCACGGAGCAGAGAGGACTAGAGGCAATGATGACTGGCGCACGGAGCAGAGAGGACGAGAGGCAATGATGACTGGCGCATGGAGCAGAGAGGCCGAAAGCAATGATGACTGGCGCATGGAGCAGAGAGGGCGAGAGGCAATGATGACTGGCGCACGGAGGAGAGAGGACGAGAGGCAATGATGACTGGCGCACGGAGCAGAGAGGGCGAGAGGCAATGATGACTGGCGCACGGAGCAGAGAGGACTAGAGGCAATGGTGACTGGCGCACGGAGCAGAGAGGACGAGAGGCAATGATGACTGGCGCACGGAGCAGATTGGACGAGAGGCAATGATGACTGGCGCATGGAGCAGAGAGAACGAGAGGCAATGATGACTGGCGCACGGAGCAGAGAAAACGAGAGGCAATGATGACTGGCGCACGGAGCAGATTGGACGAGTGGCAATGATGACTGGCGCACGGAGCAGAGAGGGCGAGAGGCAATGATGACTGGCGCACGGAGCAGAGAGGACGAGAGGCAATGATGACTGGCGCACGGAGCAGAGAAAACGAGAGGCAATGATGACTGGCGCACGGAGCAGATTGGACGAGAGGCAATGATGACTGGGGCACGGAGCAGAGAGAACGAGAGGCAATGATGACTGGCGCACGGAGCAGAGAGGGCGAGAGGCAATGATGACTGGCGCATGGAGCAGAGACGGCCTGAGGCAATGATGATTGGTGCATGGAGCAGAGAGGGCGAGAGGCAATGATGATTGGTGCATGGAGCAGAGAGGACGAGAAGCAATGATGACTGGCGCATGGAGCAGAGAGGGCGGGAGGCAATGATGATTGGTGCATGGAGCAGAGAGGACGAGAGGCAATGATGACTGGCGCATGGAGCAGAGAGGGCGAGAGGCAATGATGATTGGTGCATGGAGCAGAGAGGACGAGAGGCAATGATGACTGGCGCACGGGGCAGAGAGGACAAATAGCAATGATGACTGTAGGACCTGTAACAGTACAGAAACGACAGAACTTGCCATAAAACAATGCAATTCGGGCAGTCGACTATTTTTTAAAGAAATATCACAAAATATTTAATTACGCTGTCTCTAAAGGCATCGTTATAGAATTTTATGTTTCTCACGTCCCGACCGACAGAAATTTAAGGCTATTTTGATGACTGTTTTACGGCCGACTCTCCGGTGAGGCGACCGACCCGAAAACAAGGTCGCGACTTTTGAGAGTTGCACGATGCGGACAAAACGTACACTAATGTTAGTAATGGCTGCCTTTGCTTTTTGTTTTTGTTTTTTGTGCCGACTGACGGACCGATCTGATTGTTGATTGGTCGTAGGTTGCTTGTTCAGGACGCCTTAACCAAATTTGGATATATCGCGTCAATTGGAGAAGGAAGGGAAGAGTGGAGCCATGTCCCCGGGATGACCCCCTACTCTTTGCGAAGAAAGACATGGCGGCCAGATTGCTGATGGCCAATGGCATGAGAAACATACAATGTAATAACAAAGCCATAACCTATACCTCATTTAGTATTCTTTTTCGTCATGTGGGATAAATACTTGAACTGAATGTTACGATCCAATGTGCAAAGTGGTATTTATGTATCTCGATATGAATTAATTATAATAAGCCTAGTCGCCCGCGGCTTGTTTCATGGCCATAAAACAGAAAACCGTGTATGGCATCGGAATGGGCAAATGTACTGCCAGGTGAGAAATACACGACATGACATGCAAAATAAAAGTGGCGGAACGCATCGCCAATAAACGTGAGCAAATCACGTGACCATATTATGGGTTGGCGCACGCTGGCGGAACACATCGCCATGTACGTCCCCGAATACATTATCCACATATATATCATGGACTGGACACCTAATATTGATCAAGCTGCATAGACTGACAATACGTGGTAAAACCTTGCACATTTAAATAAAAGCATAATTGAAAAAGTATTAAGACCTCTCACAATTAGGACATAACATCTTAAGCCAGCTTGAAGTACCCACGAACTAAAATTTCATTTGAGCTGTTTGCTCTTATGGTTTATCTAGGCAAGGTGAGGGTAATGCCCGCCAGGCTCAGAAATATATCAATAACATTCATAAGTTTCATATTTAAATATCTTGGTACTATGTATATGGGTTTTATCTTGAATCGGAAAAATTTCTTCGATCAAGTAATGTCAAGAGTTATATTGATCTGGAGACTCATTAAGATGGATAAAAACTCTGTCTGGTCGCTTTCATGCGAGCCACTGGGATTCTCGTTTCTTGTGGGAGAAATAGACAGCTTTCTTTTTAAATGAAAACTAAGGGTATTAAAATGCCATAACATATTTAAAAAATGGTGTCCAGAAAAACGATGAGAAACAACGGTCATTTATGTACTTTCAGTAGTTATACATTAGTTTAGTTTTATAGCGATGGCGTCAACAGAAGGTGTAGCGATGACATCAACAGAATGTGTAGCGTTGACGTCAACAGAAGGTGTAGCGTTGACGTCAACAGAATGTGTAGTGATGATGTCAACAGAATGTGTAGCAATGACTTCAACAGGTGTAGCGATGACGTCAACAGAAGGTGTAGCGATGACGTCAACAGAAGGTGTAGCAATGACTTCAACAGGTGTAGCGATGACGTCAACAGAAGGTGTAGCGATGACGTCAACAGAACATGTAGTGATGACGTCAACTGATGATGCATCGAGGACGTGAACATAAGGGGTCTATGACCTGAGCAAAAAAACACTAACAAGCTGTTTATAACGTGGTACAATAATATCATAAATAATCTGAATTCTTCATATTTAAGGTATTCATGAATGTCCGTTTTATCAATAATATAGCAAAAAATGCCTTTGAACTATTTGGGTCCAGAATGTGTATCAGCACATGTCTCGCTGCTAACAAGATCATGAGGGAAGGGCGGGGTAGGGGTAGTGGTCGACGGGAGAGGGGGGGGGGGGGTTAGACAGGAAGGGGAGGTGGACGATTCACAGAATAATGACAACCACTCGAAACGTCCCAAGAATCTTGGCGCCTTCATAACAACTTGTCATTATGCTTGTTGAGCTTTCCACCAGGGCTTTAATAATATTAATGGCAGCCAGTCTTGTGACAGGCCACCTGAGGCTTGCCATGGCAATGGGATAGCGGCGACGGCTTGTGTGTGTGGGTCCGCACTGACAGCCGGGTCCGGCAGGTCTCCAAGTCATCTCTCCAGCCTCTCCGAGCAACCATTGCCCCACCACGAGTGTGGCTAAATCAAGCCCCGGACGTCACTTTGTCTGGCTGCAGGACTGGGAGACGTGGAGTCCTAGCTTGGCGGGCAAGGTCCCTCTTCCTGGCAGCGTGCGGGCTGAAGGACGGACGGACGGAGCGGGCGGATGGACGGACGGACGTCCTCTCGTTGGCGCTGTGGGTGGGGGGGGGGGGCGAGAGGTAAACATGGCGCCCGTATCACGAGACGGCGAGACTATGTATACGATCACGAGATCTTGCGTGGCGCCCTAGCAAGTGATTTACTTTGGCAAGCAAGCGAGCCCTAATTTTACTCAGCCCATTTTTCTTCTCGTCCTTTGTTGTAACAAGACCGGCTGCATGAGCAAGGAAGTCAGTCGGTTCGAAGTGTCCATTGATCTTGGTCTTGAGTCTTGCAGTACGTGGTCCATTGTATGCTGTACAAAGCAGCGGGATGACACCGCCCCAGTGCTGCAGAAACACGGCCTCGTCAGACAGACTGCCGCATGGGGCCGAGCCACCATGCACACTGTTGAGAAAGTCAACAAAGCCCGCGGCATGCCAACGGAACTTGACAGATCGACGATGTGGCCGAGACAATGCACCCCTCAAAGTGAGGTCGTCCTGGGGGGTGTATGTAGCTAGCTGCTGTCGATAGCCCCCCTACATAAATAGTTCGCACACAAAACACACAAGCCATTATTCACGGATATTTCTTTTATACCATCCGTTACTTTGGTGGGGCTGGAAGTTAACGCTAGGGTCCTGTACGTCAATGCCGCTACTGGTCGTGGCCTGTGTCTTGGGCTGGCGTATCCCGGGCAGCCACGACAACCCTGTTCTCTGACTTCAAACCAACGTGTTATCCCTCCAGCGGGGCAATATATTGTTTAATCAGAAAACTCGCGCCGGCCGTCCTCTACGTGAGCGATGGCGGCGGAGATAAGGCATGGTTGATAGGTCATGGGCTTTGCCATCAAGCCAAGTGGACAGGTCACATCGCTCGAAACAAAGGCGTCGGTAAAAGGTCACATAGCTCGCTACGGAGGCGTCGGTGACAGGACACAAAGGCGTCCGTGACAGGCCACATAGCTCGCTACAAAGGTGTCGGTGGCCGGTCATATAGCTTGCTCTAAAGGTGTCAGTGGTAGTCCACATAGCTTGCTACAAGGGTGTCAGTGACAGGCCACATAGCTTGCTACAAAGGTGTCAGTGACAGGCCACATAGTTTGCTACAAAGGTGTTAGTGACAGGCCACATAGCTTGCTACAAAGGTGTCAGTGGCAGGTCATATAGTTTGCTACAAAGGTGACAGTGGTAGTCCACATAGCCTAGTACAAAGTGTGATTGACAGGCCATATAGCCTGGTACAAGGTGTGATTGACACGTCACATGGCCAATTACAAATTGTGATTGACAGGTCACATATCCAACCAAGTACAATGTGTGATTGCCATGTCTTATAGCCAAGTACAAAGTGTGATTAACAGGCCACATGGCCAAGTAAAAAGTGGGATTGACAGGTCACCTGGCCAAGTACAAAGTGCATGACGCGGCTGATGTGTAGCGGCATGCGACGTTCATGTGGACATTCAACGTGAACTTCGAGATGCAATAGCATTGAAGAACCTAGGGGAGGGTTGGCGGGGGCGGTGGGGGGGGGGGGGGGGGGCTCGTATCCGGCAGTGGCAGGCCACATAACTTGCTACAAAGGTGTCAGTGACAGGCCACATAGCTTGCTGCAAAAGTGTCGGTGGCAGGCCACATAGCTTGCTACAAGGGTGTCAGTGACAGGCCACATAGCTTGCTACAAAGGGGTTAGTGACAGGCCACATAGCTTGCTACAAAGGTGGCAGTGGCAGGTCATATAGCTTGCGGCAAAGGTATCAGTGGTAGTCCATATAGCGAAGTACAAAATGTGATTGGCAGGTCACATAACCTCATATAAAGTGTGATGGGCAGGTCACATGGCCTCATAATATTTGTGATGTGCAGATCACATAGCCCCATATAAAGTGTCCTTGGCGGGTCACATGGCCTCATATAAAGTGTGATTGACAGGCCACATAGCCTAGTACAAAGTGGGATTGACAGGCCACATAGCCTAGCACAAAGTGTAATTGACAGGCCACGTAGCCTAGTACAAAGTGTGATTGACAGGCCACATAACCTAGTACAAAGTGCGATTGACAAGCCACATAGCCTAGTACAGAGTGTGATTGACAAGCCACATAGCCTAGTACAGCGTGTAATTGACAGGCCACATAGCCTAGTACAAAGTGTGATTGACAGGTCACATAGCCAAGTACACAGTGTGATTGACAGGCCACATGACCTCATATAAAGCGTGATTGACAGGCCACATAGCCAAGTACAAAGTGTGATTGACAGGCCACATGGCCAAGTACAAAGTGTGATTGACAGGTCGTAGTCAAGTACAAAGTGTGATTGACAGGCCACATAGCTTCATATAAAGTGTGATTGACAGGCCACATAGCCTGGTACAAGGTGTGATTGACAGGCCATATAGCCTGGTACAAGGTGTGATTGACAGGTCACATGGCCAATTACAAAGTGTGATTGACAGGTCACATAGCCAAGTACATAGTGTGATTGACAGGTCACATAGCCAACCAAGTACAATGTGTGATTGACAGGTCTTATAGCCAAGTACAAAGTATGTTGACAGGCCACATAGCCTCATTTAAAGTGTGATTGACAGGCCACATAGTCAAATACAAAGTGTAATTAACAGGCCACATAGCGAAGTACAACGTGTGATTGACAGGTCACCCGGCCAAGTACAAAGTGCATGACGCGGCTGACGTGTAGCGGCATGCGACGTTCATGTGGACATTCAACGTGAACTTCGAGATGCAATAGCATTGAAGAACCTAGGGGAGGGTTGGCGGGAGCGGGGGTGGGGGGGGGGGTCACGTATCCCGCACACCATACAGCCTGAAGGCCCGTCTTTGGCGCGGCTTTGGCGAGACCAACCCCGATTGCCCGCGAGGGATGTCGAACCACGACCGTGGCTGACCGGCCGGCCTGGCCTTGCCTTGCCTTGCTTTGCCTTGTCCGGACCCGCGTGAGACTAGAGCCAGTGCGGACAGATCAACGCCCGGCTTCTGTCACGCATTCTTAGGTAGACACATTTTACACATGTTTTATGCCTATACCAACAACCAGGCCCGTGGTGAGAGCCCTCCAAAGTATTTAATGACTGTTTACCCGACGGATAAAACTCTGAGTGGGTTGTGATTTATTTGTGCTGACGACTGGAGAAGGCTTGATTCGTGAACGGGAGCCTTCCATAAATCAATGGGGGTGTGTTGGGCAGGGCCGGGGGTTGGGGGGGGGGGATGTAGAGGGTGGGGGGTGGGGTACAGGGGGAAGGGAACATGAACATCTAGCGCGAATCGCGGGGATCATAGAGTTCATGTAGCCGGGGCGGAGGGTGGGAGGGTCGGGGTTGGGGGGTTGGGGTGGGGGGTGGGTGGGGGGGGGGGGGGGCGGGGGGAGGGGAGGGGATGGGCGGCGTGGCTACAATGGTGACGTTGATGTAACATTAGTAGGATTACACGAATAATTCATCACTACTACCAAATGTATACCTCGTGGAGCTGATTTCCCCAATTATGCGGCTTTCGTTATTGTGTCTGGTGTCCCAAGGTCAAACAACAAATGGCATCATTTACAACTCATCACCCCGGTCAGTATTTTCAGTATGGCTCTCATTGGAGAGAGAGAGTTTATAGTTCGTTCCAGTATCTGTCCGGACGATCCTTAACTCTCGGGTTGTGGGCCGGCGCCGCCTGCTCTACGGCTGAACTGCAACTATGCCACCCCGTTACCAGGCCAACCGAAACCATGATACAACACCAGACCATCTCTAAACCATAGTGACAAGGAAGTTAATCCACTGGCCCTCTCTTAGCCATGGTGACAAGTTCAGTGACTTACTGACCCTACCTGTACCGCAAGTGGCAAGGTCATTGACCTGTTGACCCTACCTGTACCATAGTGACAAGGTCATTGACCTACTGACCTTCTCTTAGAAGTGTAATGTTCGCTGTTGACACTTCCCCGCCCCCATCCTCTTAGTCATTAGATCAATGATCTATATATGTTGACCGTTTGTGAATGATTGCCATGAGGTTTGCCACATTCCAGTAAAACGCGGCGGATTCTATGTCACCTGGCGTTACAGTCTGACGGCAGGCGGTAATTAAGTATTTCGCACTGACCGATTGGTCATCCGAGGTCCGTATCTGATAGTCAAATAAATGACGACAACTTTGATTGATAACCAGCCACAAAAAGGCCCTATTATTATTGCTATTTTAGGGCATCGCAAACAATGGATTGGACAAGGGTATTATAATTATTGATAGATATATCAATCTTGGAAAGCAAACGACTTGTCGGGAGGGGCCTCCAATACATGTAGGACCGATCAAACATCATCTGTCATGCACAGTTTGTCTCATCGAACGTCCAAACACTGCGACGGTGGTGCCCCCTGGAGGCAAAAACTTCAACCGCGCGGGACTTTTTTCGACTGCACTGTTACTGTACACGTGTTGGGTGCAAAGTGACCGTCGCCGGGGTATGTCACTATTATAGCAAAGTGACCGTCGCCGGGGTATGTCACTATTATAGCAAAGTGACCGTTGGCGGGCTATGTCACCATTATACCAAAGTGACTTTCGGCGGGGTATGTCACTATTATACCAAAATGACCGTCGGCGCGGTATGTAACTATTATGTGTGTGGTATGTGTGTGGTATATACTACAGTGTGTGGTATATACTACAGTGTGTGGTATATACTACAGTGTGTGGTATATACTACAGTGTGTGGTATATACTACAGTGTGTGGTATATACTACAGTGTGTGGTATATACTACAGTGTGTGGTATATACTACAGTGTGTGGTATATACTACAGTGTGTGGCATATACTACAGTGTGTGGTATATACTACAGTGTGTGGTATATACTACAGTGTGTGGTATATACTACAGTGTGTGGTATATACTACAGTGTGTGGTATATACTACAGTGTGTGGTATATACTACAGTGCGTGGTATATACTACAGTGTGTGGTATATACTACAGTGCGTGGTATATACTACAGTGTGTGGTATATACTACAGTGTGTGGTATATACTACAGTGTGTGGTATATACCACAGTGTGTGGTATATACTACAGTGTGTGGTATATACTACAGTGTGTGGTATATACTACAGTGTGTGGTATATACTACAGTGTGTGGTATAATACTACAGTGTGTGGTATATACTACAGTGTGTGGTATATACTACAGTGTGTGGTATATAATACAGTGTGTGGTATATACTACAGTGTGTGGTATATACTACAGTGTGTGGTATATACTACAGTGTGTGGTATATACTACAGTGTGTGGTATATACTACATTGTATAGTGTATATATACTACAGTGTGTGGTATATACTACAGTGTGTGGTATATACTACAGTGTGTGGTATATACTGCAGTGTGTGGTATATACTACAGTGGGTGGTATATACTACATTGTATAGTGTATATATACTACAGTGTGTGGTATATACTACAGTGTGTGGTATATACTACAGTGGGTGGTATATACTACAGTGTGTGGTATATACTACAGTGTGTGGTATATACTACAGTGTGTGGTATATACTACAGTGTGTGGTATATACTGCAGTGTGTGGTATATACTACAGTGTGTGGTTCATACTACATTGTGGTATATACTACAGTGTATGTTGTATGTACTAGTTAATGTGTCTACCACGGCTGGTGGTTTACATATTATATCCCCCCCCCCTCCCACCTCCACCTCACCCTCTCTCTTCAGTCCCGATGCCTCGGTCACGCCGCCCTCAGTGCCATGGTCTTAGCTCTTGTCCCCAATTAGAACACGATACCACTGTCCAATACTCCTCCAATGACATGCTTGTCATCGTTTCCCTGCATGGCCGACGTTCTGGCGAGGCGGGTGTGCGTGAGAATAGACTGCGCTTTGATGGCTGTAGGAGTTAATTGGTGAGCTTACATACCTTGTTATATTGGAAATATTGCCTTTTAATGCTCCGCCGTGGTCTTAATTAATGGTCTCACAGTGGGAAAGCAGCCTTGTAGCTTGCCGCTGGAAGAGGCAGCGGTACAGTGTTCAGCCACACCAGGGTGTAGGCTGGAGGCAGCGGCACAGTGTCCAGCCACACCAGGGTGTAGGCTGGAGGCAGCGGCACAGTGTCCAGCCACACCAGGGTGTAGGCTGGAGGCAGCGGCACAGTGGCCAGCCACACCAGGGTGTAGGCTGGAGGCAGCGGCACAGTGTCCAGCCACACCATGGTGTAGGCTGGAGGCAGCGGCACAGTGTCCAGCCACACCAGGGTGTAGGCTGGAGGCAGCGGCACAGTGTCCAGCCACACCAGGGTGTAGGCTGGAGGCAGCGGCACAGTGTCCAGCCACAGCAGGGTATAGACTGGAGGCAGCGGCACAGTAGCCAGCCACACCAGGGTGTAGGCTGGAGGCAGCGGCACAGTGTCCAGCCACACCATGGTGTAGGCTGGAGGCAGCGGCACAGTGTCCAGCCACACCAGGGTATAGACTGGAGGCAGCGGCACAGTGTCCAGCCACACCAGGGTGTAGGCTGGAGGCAGCGGCACAGTGTCCAGCCACACCAGGGAGCAGGCTGAAGGCAGCGGCACAGTGTCCAGCCACACCAGGGAGTAAGCTGGAGGCAGCGGCACAGTGTCCAGCCACACCAGGGAGTAGACTGGAGGCAGCGGCACAGTGTTCAGCCACACCAGGGAGTAGGCTGGAGGCAGCGGCACAGTGTCCAGCCACACCAGGGAGCAGGCTGAAGGCAGCGGCACAGTGTCCAGCCACACCAGGGTGTAGGTTGGAGGCAGCGGCACAGTGTCCAGCCACACCAGGGAGCAGGCTGAAGGCAGCGGCACAGTGTCCAGCCACACCAGGGAGTAAGCTGGAGGCAGCGGCACAGTGGCCAGCCACACCAGGGAGTAGGCTGGAGGCAGCGGCACAGTGTCCAGCCACACCAGGGAGTAGACTGGAGGCAGCGGCACAGTGTCCAGCCACACCAGGGAGTAGACTGGAGGCTGCGGCACAGTGTGCAGTCACACCAGGGTGTAGGCTGGAGGCAGCGGCACAGTGTCCAGCCACACTAGGGAGTAGGCTGGAGGCAGCGACATAGTGTCCAGCCACACCAGGGAGTAGGCTGGAGGCAGCGGCACAGTGTCCAGCCACACCATGGTGTAGGCTGGAGGCAGCGGCACAGTGTCCAGCCACACCAGGGAGTAGGCAGCAGCACAGTGTCCAGTCATACCAGGGTGTAGGCTGGAGGCAGCGGCACAGTGTCCAGCCACACCAGGGAGTAGGCTGGAGGCAGCGGCACAGTGTCCAGCCACACGAGGGAGTAGGCATGAGGCTGCGGCACAGTGTCCAGCCACACTAGGGAGTAGGCTGGAGGCAGCGGCACAGTGTCCAGCCACACCAGGGAGTAGGCTGGAGGCAGCGGCACAGTGTCCAGCCACACCAGGGAGTAGGCTGGAGGCAGCGGCACAGTGTCCAGCCACACCAGGGAGCAGGCTGAAGGCAGCGGCACAGTGTCCAGCCACACCAGGGAGTAGGCTGGAGGCAGCGGCACAGTGTCCAGCCACACCAGGGAGTAGGCTGGAGGCAGCGGCACAGTGTCCAGCCACACCATGGTGTAGGCTGGAGGCAGCGGCACAGTGTCCAGCCACACCATGGTGTAGGCTGGAGGCAGCGGCACAGTGTCCAGCCACACTGGCCAGGGAGTAGGCAGCGGCACAGTGTCCAGTCACACCAGGGTGTAGGCTGGAGGCAGCGGCACAGTGTCCAGCCACACCAGGGAGTAGGCTGAAGGCAGCGGCACAGTGTCCAGTCACACCAGGGTGTAGGCTGGAGGCAGCGGCACAGTGTCCAGCCACACCAGGGAGTAGGCTGAAGGCAGCGGCACAGTGTCCAGCCACACCAGGGAGCAGGCTGAAGGCAGCGGCACAGTGTCCAGCCACACCAGGGAGTAGGCTGGAGGCAGCGGCACAGTGTCCAGCCACACCAGGGAGTAGGCTGGAGGCAGCGGCACAGTGTCCAGCCACACCATGGTGTAGGCTGGAGGCAGCGGCACAGTGTCCAGCCACACTGGCCAGGGAGTAGGCAGCGGCACAGTGTCCAGTCACACCAGGGTGTAGGCTGGAGGCAGCGGCACAGTGTCCAGCCACACCAGGGAGTAGGCAGCAGCACAGTGTTCAGCCACACCAGGGTTTAGGCTGGAGGCAGCGGCACAGTGTCCAGCTACACTGGCCAGAGAGTAGGCAGCGGCACAGTGTCCAGCCACACCAGGGAGTAGGCAGCGGCACAGTGTCCAGCCACACCAGGGTGTAGGCTGGAGGCAGCGGCACAGTGTCCAGCTACACTGGCCAGAGAGTAGGCAGCGGCACAGTGTCCAGCCACACCAGGGAGTAGGCAGCGGCACAGTGTCCAGCCACACCAGGGAGTAGGCAGCGGCACAGTGTCCAGCCACACCAGGGTGTAGGCTGGAGGCAGCGACACAGTGTCCAGCCACACCAGGGTTTAGGCTGGAGGGAGCGGCACAGTGTTCAGCCACACCAGGGTGTAGGCTGGAGGCAGCGGCACAGTGGCCAGCCACACCAGGGTGTAGGCTGGAGGCAGCGGCACAGTGTCCAGCCACACCATGGTGTAGGCTGGAGGCAGCGGCACAGTGTCCAGCCACACCAGGGAGTAGGCTGAAGGCAGCGGCACAGTGTCCAGTCACACCAGGGTGTAGGCTGGAGGCAGCGGCACAGTGTCCAGCCACACCAGGGAGTAGGCTGAAGGCAGCGGCACAGTGTCCAGCCACACCAGGGAGCAGGCTGAAGGCAGCGGCACAGTGTCCAGCCACACCAGGGAGTAGGCTGGAGGCAGCGGCACAGTGTCCAGCCACACCAGGGAGTAGGCTGGAGGCAGCGGCACAGTGTCCAGCCACACCATGGTGTAGGCTGGAGGCAGCGGCACAGTGTCCAGCCACACTGGCCAGGGAGTAGGCAGCGGCACAGTGTCCAGTCACACCAGGGTGTAGGCTGGAGGCAGCGGCACAGTGTCCAGCCACACCAGGGAGTAGGCAGCAGCACAGTGTTCAGCCACACCAGGGTTTAGGCTGGAGGCAGCGGCACAGTGTCCAGCTACACTGGCCAGAGAGTAGGCAGCGGCACAGTGTCCAGCCACACCAGGGAGTAGGCAGCGGCACAGTGTCCAGCCACACCAGGGTGTAGGCTGGAGGCAGCGGCACAGTGTCCAGCTACACTGGCCAGAGAGTAGGCAGCGGCACAGTGTCCAGCCACACCAGGGAGTAGGCAGCGGCACAGTGTCCAGCCACACCAGGGAGTAGGCAGCGGCACAGTGTCCAGCCACACCAGGGTGTAGGCTGGAGGCAGCGACACAGTGTCCAGCCACACCAGGGTGTAGGCTGGAGGGAGCGGCACAGTGTTCAGCCACACCAGAGTGTAGGCTGGAGGCAGCGGCACAGTGGCCAGCCACACCAGGGTGTAGGCTGGAGGCAGCGGCACAGTGTCCAGCCACACCATGGTGTAGGCTGGAGGCAACGGTACAGTGTCCAGCCACACCAGGGTGTAGGCTGGAGGCAGCGGCACAGTGTCCAGCCGCACCAGGGAGTAGGCTGGAGGCAGCGACATAGTGTCCAGCCACACCAGGGTGTAGGCTGGAGGCAGCGACATAGTGTCCAGCCACACCAGGGTGTAGGCTGGAGGCAGCGGCACAGTGTCCAGCCACACCAGGGTGTAGGCCGGAGGCAGCGGCACAGTGTGCAGTCACACCAGGGTGTAGGCTGGAGGCAGCGGTACAGTGTCCAGCCACACCAGGGTGTAGGCTGGAGGCAGCGGCACAGTGTCCAGCCACACCAGGGTGTAGGCTGGAGGCAGCGGCACAGTGTCCAGCCGCACCAGGGAGTAGGCTGGAGGCAGCGGCACAGTGTCCAGCCACACCAGGGTGTAGGCTGGAGGCAGCGGCAGAATGTCCAGCCACACCAGGGTGTAGGCTGGAGGCAGCGGCACAGTGTCCAGCCACACCAGGGTGTAGGCCGGAGGCAGCGGCACAGTGTGCAGTCACACCAGGGTGTAGGCTGGAGGCAGCGGTACAGTGTCCAGCCACACCAGGGTGTAGGCTGGAGGCAGCGGCACAGTGTCCAACCACACCAGGGTGTAGGCTGGAGGCAGCGGCACAATGTCCAGCCACACCAGGGTGTAGGCTGGAGGCAGCGGCACAGTGTCCAGCCACACCAGGGTGTAGTCTGGAGGCAGCGGCAGAATGTCCAGCCACACCAGGGTGTAGGCTGGAGGCAGCAGCACAGTGTCCAGCCACACCAGGGTGTAGGCTGGAGGCAGCGGCACAATGTCCAGCCACACCAGGGTGTAAGCTGGAGGCAGCGGCACAATGTCCAGCGACACCAGGGTGTAGACTGGAGGCAGCGGCACAGTGTCCAGCCACACCAGGGAGTAAGCTGGAGGCAGCGACACAGTGTCCAGGCACACCAGGGTGTAGGCTGGAGGCAGCGGCACAGTGTCCAGCCACACCAGGGTGTAGGTTGGAGGCAGCGGCACTGTGGCCAGCCACACCAGGGTGTAGGCTGGAGGCAGCGGCACAGTGTCTAGCAACACCAGGGTATAGGCTACAGGCAGCTATGTATGAGCGATAATAGAAGACGTATCATGTCGGACGGCGCAGAGAGACACGTGGCTGCGTCATCGGGATCAGTGACACTAATGTTGACAATGTATATATATTAACAACGCAGCAGGTGAGGCTGTCACGTCATATCTGTGGAGATCTGACATACATATAAAGAAAAACAAAATGGGATTGACGCCAAGTGAAACAACATGATGAAAATCAATAACTAATGTAATTGCAATGTAGAGAGAACAGAAGACACCTTGATTTAATGCCAGGTCTAGACATTGTCATTGTCAAAGGAATAAAATGGAGGCGAGAAGATAAAAGAAGCAGGAAATTAATATGGAAATGGAAATGCGAACTTTTTCGAAGCAAATGGGAATGCTATCAAATGCGAATTTTTGTCTAAAGAGGGGGTCATGAGTGTGATGAACACACATTCAAGAGTGAGATTGGAAGGTACTTTCTATGGTGACAGAGGTTGAGACAGGGGATGAGAGGAGGGGCTGGGCACTGTCCTGGGTTATCCCCAGAGGCCATCGCGTCCTCTCGTCTGATCTCAGGGGTCTCATCCCTGGATGTTGGCAGTTTTCTGCCCCACACCCCCACCCTCCCCCTCGCTAATGCTGACCCCCCCCCCTCCCATCTCTCTCCCTCCCTCCTCCACCCACCCCCTGCTCAGGACATCCAATAGGCGAGGTGTCACCCCCGCGGCGCTACCAGGCCGCACCTTGCCCCCTTTTTTCCCCCCTACCCCCTCACCCCCCACCGCTCTTCCAGGCTGCTCCCCCTCCCAACGTCTCCCTCACTCCCACGGCGCTTCCAGACCGCACCCCTCACCCCTCATCCCCGCGGCGCTACCAGGCCGCACCCTCCCAACCGCTTCCGCCCAACTCACCCGCCGCGGAGAGGCAGGTGGGCCCGGACCAGGCATGGGGCGATTACATTGTAAATGTAATCGATTACGATTACGATTACTTGGAAATTTTATGATTATGATTACGATTACAGGCAATATGAAAGTAATCGATTACGATTACGATTACATTGACAGTAATCATGATTACAATCATGATTACTGTTTATGATGTTTTTGATAAATGAACCCTGAACTAGACATTTAAGTAGCTATTTCAACACCGTAAACATTGGATGAGCGGAGCCACACACATGAAGACTGGGCAGCTTGGTTGGAAGAGCGGCGGATTTCTGATCATAGAGCTGTGCGTTCAATTCCCGACAGTCAATTTTTTTAAGAGCATTTACTGATGGTTACAGCCCTCGGTAGTCACTTTCTGGAGAACAATCCTCGATCGTAATCAGTTATTCTAAGACTAATTAAAACACTAGTATAAAATATACATATAAAGTATTATAGCATAGAATTATATTAGATATATTAAATAGTAAGTTTAATATAAAAAACACAATATATACTTTATATACAATAACACAAGCATCCAACCCCATCCCATCACAGCCCCCACCCACCCTCTCTCAACAATACAGGTGGCACTGGACCAATCCTAGTTATCCAATGCAAACAAGATAATTATGGGATTAGAAGGTGGTCCACTTTCGGGTACCCAGTCGGCTTAATTTGTTATATCTGGTAATGTCTCGGAGTGGGGCCCAAAGAACCGGAAGGGTAGGGATGGTTGGGGAAGGGGTGCATCTCTACAGAAGGACTCCAGTGGCAAGTTTCCATTTATGATACTGGCGGCATCGAAAGCGCGTGACGCTCAGTTTGAAGACTAAGACAGCCTGATTGAACATAGTCAAGTAATCATCAAAAGTAATCATGATTACGATTACTTTAGCAATGTAATCGATTACGATTGCGATTACATTGCTTTTAAAACCAATGTAATCGATTATGATTACGATTACTTGAAAAATGTAATCGATTACAATCGATTACGATTACTGATTATGATTACCCCATGTCTGGCCCGGACCGCCTCCCTGGGAGAGTTTGGCGTGTCTGGGGGCGTACGGCTGGTTCCCGGCGTGTCTCCCCAGGCTGGGTCCTCATACCGCTAATCGTTATCAATGACTCCATTAACCCGACAGCCATTGCGTGGTGACGGCCGCCGGGTGGCGCTGCTGGTCGTGGGGCACGGAGAGGTCGGGATCCACCCTCCCGTGACCTGGGCAACAACCCCCCCAGATCATACGTCTCGTAAACACCCTTGAACCTCTGCAGGTCGTTTAGTGTGTATGATGAATGGGGAAGGAACTCTGGGGTTTCCATCATACATAGGACGTTATGTCGCCCCCTTGTAGACCCAATGTGAGTAGTGAGTATTAAGAGACTGTATTTGGCAGCAATATATTAAGTTACCCCCTCCTCCACCCCCCCTTCTGGGCCAATGGGACTGGGGGCCGGAATGAGGCTGGCGACTGTAGGTCGGGCTGGGGGCTGGAGGTCGGGCTGGGGGCTGGAGGTCGGGCTGGGGACTGGAGGTCGGGCGGCGGAATGGAGGTCGGGCTGGGGACTGGAGGTCGGGCTGGGGGCTGGAGGTCGGGATGGGGGCTGGAGGTCGGGATGGGGGCTGGAGGTCGGGCTGGGGGCTGGGGGCTGGAGGTCTGGCTGGGGGCTGGGGGCTGGGGACTGGAGGTCGGGCTAGGGACTGGAGGTCGGGCTGGGGACTGGAGGTCGGGCTGGGGACTGGAGGTCGGGTTGGGGGCTGGGGGCTGGAGGTCGGGCTGGGGACTGGAGGTCGGGCTGGGGACTGGAGGTCGGGCTGGGGGCTGGAGGTCGGGCTGGGGACTGGAGGTCGGGATGCGGACTGGGGGCTGGAGGTCGGGCTGGGGGCTGGAGGTCGGGCTGCGGACTGGAGGTCGGGCTGGGGACTGGAGGTCGGGCTGGGGACTGGAGGTCGGGCTGGGGGCTGGAGGTCGGGCTGGGGGCTGGAGGTCGGGCTGGGGGCTGGAGGTCGGGCTGGGGACTGGAGGTCAGGCTGCGGACTGGAGGTCGGGCTGGGGACTGGAGGTCGGGCTGGGGGCTGGGGGCTGGAGGTCCGGCTGGGGACTGGAGATCGGGCTGGGGTCTGAAGGTCGGGCTGGAGGCTGGAGGTCGGGCTGGGGACTGGAGGTCGGGCTGGGGACTGGAGGTCGGGCTGGGGGCTGGAGGTCGGGCTGGGGACTGGAGGTCGGGCTGCGGACTGGAGGTCGGGCTGGGGGCTGGGGGCTGGAGGTCGGGCTGGGGACTGGAGGTCGGCTGGGGACTGGAGGTCGGGCTGGGGACTGGAGGTCGGGTTGGGGGCTGGAGACTGGAGGTCGGGTTGGGGGCTGGGGGCTGGAGGTCGGGCTGGGGGCTGGAGGTCGGGCTGGGGTCTGGAGGTCGGGCTGGAGGCTGGAGGTCGGGCTGGGGGCTGGAAGTCCGGCTGGGGGCTGGAGGTCGGGCTGGGGCTGGAGGTCGGGCTGGGGGCTGGAGATCGGCTGGGGGCTGGGGGCTGGAGGTCTGGCTGGGGGCTGGGGGTTGGAGGTCGGGCTGGGGACTGGAGGTCGGCTGGGGACTGGAGGTCGGGCTGGGGACTGGAGGTCGGGCTGGGGGCTGGAGGTCGGGCTGGGGGATGGAGGTCGGGCTGGGGGCTGGAGGTCGGGCTGGGGGCTGGAGGTCGGGCTGGGGATTTGAGGTCGGGCTGGGGACTGAAGGTCGGGCTGGGGGCTGGGGGCTGGAGGTCGGGCTGGGGACTGGAGGTCGGGCTGGGGACTGGAGGTCGGGGGGGGGGTTGGGGGCTAGAGGTCGGGATGGGGGCTGGAGCTTGGGATGGGGACTGGAGGTCGGGCCGGGGACTGGAGGTCGGGCTGGGGGCTGGCAGTCGGGCTGGGGGCTGGAGGTCGGGCTGGGGGCTGGAGGTCGGGCTGGGGGCTGGGGACTGGAAGTCGGGCTGGGGACTGGATGTCGGGCTGGGGACTGGAGGTCGGGCTGGGACTGGATGTCGGGCTGGGGACTGGAGGTCGGGCTGGGGGCTGGAGGTCGGGCTGGGGGCTGGAGGTCGGCTGGGGCTGGAGGTCGGGCTGGGGGCTGGGGACTGGAGGCCGGGCTGGGTGCCGGGCTGGGGGCCGGACTGGGGGCCGGGCTAGGGGCCCTGCTGACCCAGGGTTACAGCCAGGGTCTCGTATGACAATTACGTCGTCGGCCCTGATGTCCCCGAAGATAATAATAATACAAGATGAAGAGTAACAATGGGGAGTAAAAGTTGTAGGATGGGGGTGGGAGCAGTGAGGGGCAGGCCATGAGGGGCGAGCGGGCCAAGACGTGAGGGGGGGGCTGGGAGGGGCGGGCCGTAAGGGGAAGGCTGGGAGGGTGGGGCCGTGAGGGGCTGGCCGTGAAGGGAGGGCCGTGAGGGGAGGGCCGAGAGGGGGCGGGCCGTGAGGGGCGGGCTGAGAGGGTTGGGCCGTGAAGGGCTGGCCGTGAGTGGCGGGGCCGTGAGGGGCAGGCCGTGAGGGGCGGGCCGTGAGGGGGGGGGGGGGTGAGGGGCAGGCCGTGAGGAGCGGGCCGTGAGGGGCGGGCCGTGAGGGGAGGGCCGTGAGGGGCGAGCCGTGAGGGGAGGGCCGTAAGGGGCGGGCCGTGAGGGGCGGGCCGTGAGGTGCTGGCCGTGAGGGGCGGGCCGTGAGGGACGGGCCGTGAGGGGCGGGCTGGGAGGGGCAGGCTGGGAGGGTGGGGCCGTGAGGGGCGGGCCATGAGGGGCGGGCCGTGAGGGGCGGGCCGTGAGGGGCGGGCCGTGAGGGGAGGGCCGAGAGGGGCGGGCCGTGAGGGGCGGGCCGTGAGGGGCATGCCGAGAGGGGGCGGGCCGGGAGGGGCAGGCTTAGAGGGGCGGGCTGGGAGGGGCGGGCCGTGAGGGGCGGGCCGTAAGGGCGGGCCGTGAGGGGCGGGCTGGAAGGGCAGGCTGGGAGGGGCGGGCCGAGAGGGGCGGCGCCGAGAGGGGCGAGCCGAGAGGGCGAGCCGAGAGATGCGGGCCGTGAGGGGCGGGCTGGAGGGGCGGGCTGAGAGGGGCGGGGCCGAGAGGGGCGGGCCGTGAGGGGCGGGCCGTGAGGGGCGGGCCGTGAGGGGCGAGCCGAGAGGGGCGGGCCGAGAGGGGCAGGCCGTGAGGGGCGGGCCGTGAGGGGCGGGCTGGGAGGGGCGGGCTGGGAGGGGGCGGGCCGAGAGGGGCGGGCCGTGAGGGCGGGCCGTGAGGGGCGGGCTGGGAGGGTGGGGCTGTGAGGGGCGGGCCGTGAGGGGCGGCCTGAGAGGGGCGGGCCGAGAGGGGCGGGCCCAGAGGGCGGGCCGTGAGGGGCGGGCCCAGAGGGGCGAGCCGAGAGGGGCGGGCCGAGAGGGGCGGGCCGGCTGATCGATGGTTTAGGGCCTCGTAGCGTTGTTTGCGGCGAACCATGGGGAGACAGGGTTGAGCGCCCGCTCCACCCTCACCCGGCAAGGTCCGGGGACGGTCTATATATAGGGACCCCCTCCTCCTATTCCCGGACGTCTGGCTGTCTGCGCGAGTGACTGGTCAGTTAGTCATGTCATCTTCTGGAGCCAACCAATGCGCAGTCGATAAACACACGAACCTGGCCTCCGGAACAAATACCAAGCAGAGATAGGTATCAAACAGCGATGTTTCGCTAATAATGTGTTTCCTGGATCAGAAATAACTCCGAGCCGGAGACAACATCGGACCGTCAGGAACACTCTCCCAGCAGGGGGCGCGGTCATCCGATCGTCCATTAGAAGCTATTAGGTAGCCGTTGTGATGAATAAAGATGAGGCGGCGGATAGGTGATGATTTTGTTGGAGATGGAGAGGATGTGTTTGCCTTTAGGGCTTCGGTTTATTGTGAGTGGAGTGGTACGGGTGGGGGGTGGGGGGGGTGGGGGTGGGTGGTGGGTGGTGGGTGTTGGTTGGGGGAGGCGGGAGGAGGGGGGTGTGGGCGTGGAGGGGAGGGGGGGGGGCAGGTAGAGCCAGAGAGCCCCCAAGCCCTGTCTTGCACGCAGCACATGGCGCGGTGATATTCCGCCGACTATGATTGATGTGTTAAATATTGATAACACAGAGGTAGGCTAGTGGTGGGGTGAGAGGAAGAGGAGGGGGGGTAGAAGGAGGGTGGGGTGGGGGGGCTGGATTGCTGCATGACAGTGATCCACAATGACACAGAGAGCATTCATTACGGTGTGTGCTTGTGGTGTGGTGTGGTGTGGCGTGGCGTGCTGTGTTGTGTTGTGCAGGCCACGGCCACGCCACCACTCACTCCCAAGGAAAGCTCTGATCCGAGTGGAATGGGGTGTCGCGGTCGTACAACCCCCCTACCTTTCCCCCATATGCCACCCACCCGCCATCAGCCCCGTCCATCCGCGCCACCCACCCACCATCAGCCCCCCACCCCCGCCGCCCACCCGTCATCAGCCACCCCCGCACCCCCACCCGCCGCCATCACCCCCTCCCCCCGGAGCCACCCACCCTCCTTCAGCCCCACACCACACCACCCCACTCCACGCCTGGACGCCTGTTGAAACCTCGGGTGATACATTCGGCGCCAAGAGGCTTCCTCTTTCCCCTCCGTCTCGGTCCCCCCCCCCTCCCCCCGCCCCCCCCCCCCCCCCGGTGGCCACCGCTATGGTCCGCATTCTCCTTGTCAGCCAATAAGAAACAAATGACCCGGGACTGGTGACCTTTGACCTGAGGGCCCGGACCGGCCGGGACAACGAGAGAGGGATACCTGTGTCATTAATCTCCGACCCGGCGCACTCTCCCGATCCATTAAGCCGTGCGAGGTCGCTCCGGTCGTGTGTATCAATGCAATCAGAGGCCGGAGCCCTGTGTTAGCAGAGGCCCTGTGTTAGCGGCGGCCCTGTGTTAGCCGGGGGCCCTGTGTTAGCCGGGCCCCTTTGTTAGCCAGGGATCTGTGTAACACTGGGGCCCTGTGTTAGCCGGGTCCTTGTCATAGCCGGGGCCCTGTGTTAGCCAGGCCTGTGTTAGCCGGAGCCCTGTGTTAGCCGGGGGCCTTGTGTTAGCCAGGGCCCTGTGTTGTTAGCCATGGCCCTGTATTATTAGCCAGGGCCCTGTGTTAGCCGGCGGCCCTGTGTTAGCCGGGCCCCTGTGTTAGCCGGGCCCCTGTGTTAGCCGGGTTCCTGTTTTAGCGGTGGCCCTGTGTGAGCCAGGGCCCTGTGTTGTTAGCCATGGCCCTGTGTTATTAGCCAGGGCCCTGTGTTAGCCGGGGGCCTTGTGTTAGCCAGGGCCCTGTGTTGTTAGCCATGGCCCTGTGTTATTAGCCAGGGCCCTGTGTTAGCCGGCGGTCCTGTGTTAGCCGGGCCCCTGTGTTAGCCGGGCCCCTGTGTTAGCCGGGTTCCTGTTTTAGCGGTGGCCCTGTGTTAGCCAGGGCCCTGTGTTAGCCAGGGCCCTGTGTTGTTAGCCATGGCCCTGTGTTATTAGCCAGGGCCCTGTGTTAGCCGGGGGCCTTGTGTTAGCCAGGGCCCTGTGTTGTTAGCCATGGCCCTGTGTTATTAGCCAGGGCCCTGTGTTAGCCGGGCCCCTGTGTTAGCCGGGCCCCTGTGTTAGCCGGGCCCCTGTGTTAGCCGGGTTCCTGTTTTAGCGGTGGCCCTGTGTAAGCGGTGGTCCTGTGTTAGCCGGGATCCCTATGTTAGCCGGAGCCCTGGTCCCTATGTTAGGCAGGGCCCTATGTTATCCGGGCCCTCCCTACCACCCGACCCTCTCCCAGGCCTCCCCCGGCCCCCTCCCTGAACCTAACCCCCGGCCTAACGTCCCTACCCCATCCTGGCCACTGCCCCCCCCCCCATCACCTCATTGACGTCTATCTCCCACCAAGATGTCTGAACTGAGAAAGAAGAACTTTCACTTCCAGATAATAACGATTCTCTCACTTAAGCGGAGTTTCCTTCATCGTCTCGGGAGGTTCTTTGGCCTAATTTAGCCTGTATGTGCACAGAAGTGGCCTAAAACACCAACATTCCTTCTTTAGTAAACTGTTGATCGCGCGAATGTGGCGGGCCCTCCGGTGAATAGGGGAGTTTCACGGCGCCACAGTATCTGGATCGCTCCAGACAGCGCTCCTTCCGGGCAACGGGCTCCAGGGGAAGAGAAACCCGGATCCATAATGGATTCAAATGGAATGTTAGCCACTACAAAACATACTGGTGTGCTAAAGTAAGTACATATCGGTCACAGCGGCACATGACTGTGTGGTAAATTAAGTACATATTAGTCACTGCGGCACATAACTGTGTGGTACAGTAAGTACATATCGGTCACTGCGGCACATAACTGTATGATAAATTAAGTACGTATTAGTCACTGCGGCACATAACTGTGTGGTAAAGTAAGTACATATCGGTCACTGCGGCACATAACTGTGTGGCAAATTAAGTACGTATTGGTCACTGCGGCACATAACTGTGTTATAAAGTAAGTACATATTGGTCACTGCGGCACATAACTGTTTGGTAAAGTAAGTACATATCGGTCACTGCGGCACATAACTGTGTGATAAATTAAGTAGATATTAGTCACTGCGGCACATAACTGTGTGGTAAAGTAATTATATATCGGTCACTGCGGCACATACCTGTGTGATAAATTAAGTACATATCGGTCACTGCGGCACATAACTGTGTGATAAATTAAGTACGTATTGGTCACTGCGGCACATAACTGTGTGATAAATTAAGTACATATCGGTCACTGCGGCTCATAACTGTGTTATAAAGTAAGTACATATTGGTCACAGCGGCACATAACTGTTTGGTAAAGTAAGTACATATCGGTCACTGCGGCACATAACTGTTTGATAAAGTAAGTACATATTGGTCACTGCGGCACATAACAGTGTGATAAATTAAGTACATATTAGTCACTGCGGCACATAACTGTGTAGTAAAGTAAGTACATATCGGTCACTGCGGCACATACCTGTGTGATAAATTAAGTACATATTAGTCACTGCGGCACATAACTGTGTGGTAAAGTAAGTACATATCGGTCACTGCGGCACATAACTGTGTGATAAATTAAGTAAGTATCGGTCACTGCGGCACATAACTGTGTGATAAAGTAAGTACATATCGGTCACCGCGGCACATAACTGTGTGATAAATTAAGTACGTATCGATCACTGCGGCACATAACTGTGTGATAAAGTAAGTACATATTGGTCACTGCGGCACATAACTGTGTGATAAAGTAAGTACATATCGGTCACTGCGGCACATAACTGTGTGATAAAGTAAGTACATATCGGTCACTGCGGCACATAACTGTGTGATAAAGTAAGTACATATTGGTCACTGCGGCACATAACTGTGTGATAAAGTAAGTACGTATCGGTCACTGCGGCACATAACTGTGTGATAAAGTAAGTACATATCGGTCACTGCGGCACATAACTGTGTGATAAAGTAAGTACATATCGGTCACTGCGGCACATAACTGTGTGATAAAGTAAGTACGTATCAGTCACTGCGGCACATAACTGTGTGATAAAGTAAGTACGTATCGGTCACTGCGGCACATAACTGTGTGATAAAGTAAGTACATATCGGTCACTGCGGCACATAACTGTGTGATAAAGTAAGTACATATCGGTCACTGCGGCACATAACTGTGTAATAAACTAAGTACGTATCAGTCACTGCGGCACATAACTGTGTGGTAAAGTAAGTACATATCGGTCACTGCGGCACATAACTGTGTGATAAAGTAAGTACATATCGGTCACTGCGGCACATGACTGTGATAAATTAAGTACATATTGGTCACTGCGGCACATAACTGTGTGATAAAGTAAGTACATATCGGTCACTGCGGCACATAACTGTGTGATAAATTAAGTACGTATCGGTCACTGCGGCACATAACTGTGTGATAAAGTAAGTACATATCGGTCACTGCGGCACATGACTGTGTGGTAAAGTAAGTACATATTGGTCACTGCGGCACATGACTGTGTGGTAAAGTAAGTACATATTGGTCACTGCGGCACATAACTGTGTGGTAAAGTAAGTACATATTGGTCACTGCGGCACATGACTGTGTGGTAAAGTAAGTACATATCGGTCACTGCGGCACATAACTGTGTGATAAAGTAAGTACATATTGGTCACAGCGGCACATAACTGTGTGATAAAGTAAGTACATATCGGTCACTGCGGCACATAACTGTGTGATAAATTAAGTACGTATCGGTCACTGCGGCACATAACTGTGTGGTAAAGCAAGTACATATCGGTCACTGCGGCACATAACTGTGTGATAAAGTAAGTACATATCGGTCACTGCGGCACATAACTGTGTAATAAACTAAGTGCGTATCGGTCACTGCGGCACATAACTGTGTGGTAAAGTAAGTACATATTGGTCACTGCGGCACATAACTTTGTGATAAAGTAAGTACATATCGGTCACTGCGGCACATGACTTTGTGATAAATTAACTACATATTGGTCACTGCGGCACATAACTGTGTGATAAAGTAAGTACATATCGGTCACTGCGGCACATAACTGTGTGATAAATTAAGTACGTATCGGTCACTGCGGCACATAACTGTGATAAAGTAAGTACATATCGGTCACTGCGGCACATAACTGTGTGATAAAGTAAGTACATATCGGTCACTGCGGCACATAACTGTGTGATAAACTAAGTACGTATCGGTCACTGCGGCACATAACTGTGTGGTAAAGTAAGTACATATTGGTCACTGCGGCACATGACTGTGTGATAAAGTAAGTACATATTGGTCACTGCGGCACATAACTGTGTGGTAAAGTAAGTACATATCGGTCACTGCGGCACATGACCGTGTGGTAAAGTAAATGCATATCGGTCACTGCGGCACATAACTGTGTGATAAAGTAAGTACATATTGGTCACTGCGGCACATGACTCTGTGGTAAAGTAAGTACATATCGGTCACTGCGGCACGTAACTGTGTGGTAAAGTAAATGCATATCGGTCACTGCGGCACATAACTGTGTGGTAAAGTAAGTACATATCGGTCACTGCGGCACGTAACTGTGTGATAAAGTAAGTACATATCGGTCACTGCGGCACATAACTATGTGATAAAGTAAGTACATATCGGTCACTGCGGCACATAACTATGTGTTGCCCATTCGCCGCCTCCTAAAGTGTTCTCACCCCCTACCTCTGCCCGCCCCCCTCCCAGTATTCACCGGCCCTGCCACTCACCCCATCTCCCAGTATCCTCACCCCCACCCCTGCCCCCCCCCCTCCGATTATTCACCCGTCTCATCACTTTCCCCTACCCCAGTGGTCTGAGGCCCTACCCCCCCCCCCTCCCCTCCCAGTGTTTGCCGGTCCTACCACTAACCCCCTCTCTCAGTGTTCTCACCCCCACCCCTGCGCCCCCCCCTCCCATTATTCACCCGTCCCATCACTTCCCCCTCCTCCAGTGTTCTCACCTCCTAACCCTGCCCCCCACCCACTCCCCCTCCCAGTGTTCCCCGTTTCTACCACTTACCCGGTCCCGTACCACACAATTCAAGAATTCGACGTTATCCAAGTTTTCAATAGTTTAAGAAGAAAAAAAAAGTGAGGTTTGGTTTGGTTTCACACCTATTCCTTGCCAGTGAAGTCGATCTGCCATCGTATGTTGAGCCACAGCGGTCTGGCCATGTTTAGCGGTCGCCTGAAGGCCACTGCCGGTACTACCAGCTATTGCGCCACAGCTGAAACCTAATGCAAACCTTCCGGCGGCTAATGCTGTGTAATGTATAGCAATTGGGATGTGACAGAGACCATCCAGATAGCGACCTGTCCACATCAAGAGAAGATCCATCGATTGCAATTGGCGTAAAAAGCTTTGAACTTCCCAAGAGCGCGGAAAAGATATAGGCGGGGTGTAGAAAAGGAGAGATAGAGAGAGTGGAGAGCGACATGGGAGGTAGAGGGAGACCTTGCGGGTGAAAAAATGTCGACAGAGAAAGACGGAGACAGTGGGATAAAGATTAAGAGATATCGAGGGACAACGGCTGCAGAGTTAAGACCACCGATGGCGTCATTGGGGGAGAGATCAGCAGAGGAAGGGCGATATTGGGGGAGAGATCAACAGAGGAAGGGCGATATTAGAGGAGAGCTCAGCAGAGGAAGGGCGATATTGTGGGAGAGATCAGCAGAGGAAGGGCGATATTAGAGGAGAGATCAGCAGAGGAAGGGCTATATTGGGGGGGGGGGAGAGATCAGTAGAGGAAGGGCGATATTAGGGTAGAGATCAGCAGAGGAAGGGCGATATTAGAGGAGAGATCAGCAGAGGAAGGGCTACATTGGGGGGGGGGGAGATCAGCAGAGGAAGGGCGATATTAGGGTAGAGATCAGCAGAGGAAGGGCGATATTATGGGAGAGATCAGCAGAGGAAGGGCGATATTGGGGGACAGATCAGCAGAAGAAGAGCAATAGTGGGGGATAGATCAGCAGAGGAAGAGCGATATTTGGGAGAGATCAGCAGAGGAAGAGCGATATTGGGGGAGAGATCAGCAGTGAAAGGCCGACAAAGTGTGTAAGAGATACATGGGCGGCGACTGAGGGGATGGGAGCCGGAAAGAGAGAAGACAGAGAGAAGGAGAAAGGGAGAGAAATTCGTACAGGAAATGGGAAAAGGGGAACGGAGAGAGGATAGAATGAGAAATGGAGAGAAAAGTGTGCAGGAGAAAGGGAGAGAGAGAGAGAGAGAGATAGAGAGGGGGAGAGGGGGAGAGGGGGATATCATTAACAAAAGGATGCTAAGCGGGAGAGTAAAAGATGGACCAGAGAATGGGAAGGAGGGGACGGCGGACGACCGGGATGGGGCGTGGGGGCGGGTAGCGACTGGTGGGGCCAGGAAAGCGGGGCCGAAGGGTGGGAGATCCCCAATCTGCACGCTGGACGGCAGCCTCAAGTGGCTCCTTAGTCAAGTCGTGTCCCGCTGAAAGCAGACACCGCTGTCTGGTGCCGATTCGGCCTTCGAGTGTGTGTGGAGGCCCCCCCGGCACCTTATGGCTTTGTGAGTACGCCAGGCAAACACTGGGGCCGCCGCAGCAGACATCCGCCAGCCTCTGTGGGTGAGGATGCTAATCACCCTGCCTCCTCATGCTTGTACTACGTACTACAATACACCACAGTGAGTGTGGGTGGTACTGACCGAAGAGTTCCCTCTCCCTCTCGCGTCCCTCTCAATGAACCCTGTACTCCCGGGATATGCCCCATGAATGTTCATTTCATTGTCTTCACATTTTCAGTTTCATGTGCCCCTAAGGGTTTTATTGCCGCAACCATATCGGTTTCAATTAACATAAGTGCCACTTATGTTTTGCTTATTCCATCTTCAAGCTTCGCTTCCTGTTTATTTAAGTTTTGTTTCCGAACCATTTTGTTAAATTATGGTTCCCTTTCGTTTCTTAGATTATGGTTTCCTCTTGTTTCTTAGATTATGGTTTCTTTTCGTTTCTTAGATTATGGTTTCCTTTCGTTTCTAAGATTATGGTTTCCTTTCGTTTCTTAGATTATAGTTTCCTTTCGTTGCTAAGATTATGGTTTCCTTTCGTTTCTTAGATTATGGTTTCTTTTCGTTTCTTAGATTATGGTTTTCTTTCGTTTCTTAGATTATGGTTTCCTTTCGTTTCTTAGATTATGGTTCCCTTTCGTTTCTTAGATTATGGTTCCCTTTCGTTTGTTATGGTACAGTGCTCCTTCCCTTGTGTTATATTATTCTTCTGTACATATATGAAAATGCATGAGTGCTCTTTAAGCACCGTTGGGTTTCTTATAATCCTAAGCACAATATAATATTGATTATGTTTAAAAATAGTTTGAGACTATTTAAAAATTGTTTTAAGTTGTAATGACAATTCACACTTAGTTCATTGTTACCCTTTGCCTCTGGTTATGTTATGCTGGTCATTCTTCCATTTTAGGGCGGACCATTGTTTCAGCATAGCTCATGTATCGCTCACACCTAGCATTTACTACAACAATTCATTTCATCGGCTCTAACATGGAAGATGAACCTATGCTCTTCACTTCATTCAATCAAGGGTACGTTTGTTTATGGTATCTGACACACGCGAAGGGGCATTCACCCGGTCTCGAGGCGCCCCCTGGCGGCGTTTTGGAGCAGCGTGGACGCCTGGTTAGGCTGGTACCACTGTGCATAGCCAGCAGGGGCACGCGGCTTATTGCTAATCAGGAAGCGGTCTCCATGCAACTTTACATTGCTGTCCACAAGCGGTCTTAAGGCCGTAGCGAAGGAAGTAGGGTGGTTGGAGCCAAAGACGGACGGCAGCTCACCACACCACCAGGAACCGCCACGCACGGGGGGTCGTCATGCCAAGCCGTGGGTCTAATGAACCTTGAGGTCTCGTAGCCTGGGGTGAGAGCAGGCAGGCAGGCAGGCAGGCAGCGCAAGCAAGCAGCACACTCACCGGCCGGCTGTGCTGTTGTGTAGCCCTTGGCACGGCCGCCCAGTAGGTCCGTCCCCTCCGCCTCCCGCAGCGAGACGGCGACCAGCTGCAGAGAGGCTGCTTGCAGGCCGCTCAGCGCTGTCATCACCTGGCTGTCTCGCTGCCTCCCCGCGGCTGATGTAGTCCGCTTTATTCCCCGATGGCATCGCCGCCCGCTGGCCAAGTGGACGACTAGAGTGACGAGCAGGGAGGAGGCACACACGGCTAGCTGTCACCAGGTGGCGCGCGTGTGTGGGAGCCTCGCGCAACCGTAACGAACACTGATATACGAACACTCAGGTACTTATAACTAGACATTTTACACGGCAGGTGAACAGGTTTTGCGCAACTAAGTGTAAAGGAACATCGGCCGCTGTCAGCCGCCTTCAGTTTGGTGATTGCCAGCCTTTGCGTGCGAGCCATCTCTCTTATCATCCTCGTCACTTGCAATCACCGTTACATAAAAGGTGTATCTGCGCGGGGAGAGTGCCCGGTCAGTGAGGATAACGTGACAGACGGACGTCAACGTCAAACACCCTTCGATAACCTCCCCCCACCCCTCCCCTCCGCACCCCCCCCCTCCGCACCTCCCCCCCCCCCTCACCCCACACCCCCGGGATACGGAGTACTCTCCGCGGATGCATTTGTGGTTAATAGCGTTTGGATAGCACATAGCCATCACATAACAGGTGAGTTCTCGATCCACGTGAAGTCTTCTAAGTGCTTGTTTGTGCTATTTGTGTCGATCTATGTACTAAAGTAAAGTCTTCAAGTGCTTTGTTGGGCAATTTGGTCACTCAAGAGGAGTCCGGCCTGAAAGCTCTCAGTTTTCGCTTAAGCTGTTTGGTCATTCGGGAGCCTGGGTGAAATTTTGATGAATCGGGAAGACCTGGGAAGTGTTCCTGGAAGCCCGTCGCTAGCCTATGCAACGTTTTTAAGTGGTTCCTTGACCTTTGACTTCAGGGGTAATTGGTAGTGGGCAACGGGGACGGCCTTGCTGGCTGGGTGGGATATGCGTACGGGAAGCATAACCCCCCAAAATGATAGTGCCCAGGAGTGTTTTTTATCATCAGACATAGTTTGTTCACTTCCATTAACCACTCAGAGCCCCCCCCCCCACCCCCACAAGGGTCCGCATCTGTTTTTATCCAAACTGGACCACACTACATTGCTATTTCAGTTGGAGATTTTGAATCAATCATATGAAAGTGTGTCGGCATTAGATAAGATAGCGCTTTTAGTTAACATGGTATTAAAAGTCAACAACAAAAATGGGCGTAAGTGCAATTGACGGACAATGGCATTGATGATAATGGTGATAAATTATGCACATATAACGCTGAAGAACAAACACCAGTTTCACACAAAATCCACGTTCCTACCACCCATTAGCTACGCAGCACATTAAGCTAGGATTGTATTCGCAAGAGAAAGAATTGCATCGAGACATTATTTGCACCCTATGCCTAACGTCGGTAGGCTATGGATGCATTTAACGATACGTTTGAGTTTTGCCTCAGATTATGCGTGTAGTTAAGGTCGGAGGGGGGGTCAAACTATTTTGTTTGACAGAATTCTGACAAATGATATTGTTTATGGATCTACTTGAAAAATTTATAAAACACATATATTACTCTACGAAAAGAAAGTTCTGTTTTTTTTTTCCAAATTGGCGATCAATCGGAAAATGTTTCAAAATATGTTTTAAATTAAGATTTTTTATTTCAAGATTTTGAAACTGGTCGACAGACTTCACACAATTATTGCGTACTGAAGCCCATGTTAAATACATAAATAGCAACATACAGATAGGTAACTGAACTAACTAACTAGCTCTATCAGTTCGATTATAACCAAGCCAAAAATGCAGAATTATCACATTTTAGCCTTTCGGCGAGTATATGCAATGACCGAATATTTTGGGTATTTGCTTGTGATACATAACATTTATGCTAATCTGGCGGAGGAAGTCTTATGAGCCACTGGGGTAATGAGTGTCACTGGGGTAAAGGGTGCCACTGAGGTAATTGATGCCACTTGGGTGATGGGTGCCACTGTGGGGATGGGTGCCACTGGGGTAATGTGTGCCACCGGGGTAATGGGTGCCACTGGGGGGATGGGTGCCACTGGGATAATGGGTGCCACTGGGGTAATGGGTGCCGCTGGGGTAATGGGTGCCGCTGGGGTAATGGGTGCCACTGGGGGGATGGGTGCCACTGGGGTAATGGGTGCCACTGGGGAGATGGATGCCACTGGGGTAATGGGTGCCAGAGGGGGAATGGGTGCCACTGGGGTAATGGGTGCCAGAGGGGGAATGGGTGCCACTGGGGTAATGGGTGCCAGAGGGGGAATGGGTGCCACTGGGGTAAAGGGTGCCACTGGGGTAATGGGTGCCACTGGGGTAATGGGTGCCGCTGGGGTAAAGGGTGCCACTGGGGGAATGGGTGCCTCTGGGGTAATGGGTGCCGCTGGGGTAATGGGTGCCACTGGGGGGATGGGTGCCAATGGGGTAATGGGTGCCACTGGGGTAATGGGTGTCACTGGGGTAATGAGTGCCACTGGGGTAATGGGTGCCACTGGGGTAATGGGTGTCACTGGGGTAAAGGGTACCACTAGGGAATGGGTGTGCCACTGGGGTAATGAGCGCGAGAGGGGGAATGGGTGCCACGGTGGGGTTAGCACAGCATGCCTCACTCGTTGCCCACTTGAGGTCTAAATGTTCGTAGCAGTCACTGTTCGTACCACTGGCTAATTTTGTCGTCCTTGTTTTTGTTATAAAGTGAAGGATTCCCGCTTGATTTCAACGAGCTGACTCAAGCTTACAGCCGTAAAACTACGCCAATTGAATCACTCGAGAGAGCGAGTGTTAATGCCTAACTAAATCATCCGGCCTCTAAGTCCGTGCCACTCTGTAAACTGTAAACTGCGGCCACCACGACCCGAGGCCAGCGACCCGGAGCAAGTGGTCCGGGGCCACCACGACCCGGGGCAAGCGGTCCGGGGCCACCACGACCCGAGGCCAGCGACCCGGAGCAAGCGGTCCGGGGCCACCACGACCCGGGGCAAGCGGTCCAGGGTCACCACGACCCGGGGCCAGCGACCCGGAGCAAGCGGTCCTGGGCCACCACGACCCGGGGCAAGCGGTCCGGGGTCACCACGACCCGGGGCAAGCGGTCCGGGGCCACCACGATCCGAGGCAAGCGATCCGGGGCCACCGCGACCCGGGACAAGCGGTCCGGGGCCACCACGACCCGGGGCAAGCGATCCGGGGCCACCGCGACCCGAGGCCAGCGACCCGGAGCAAGCGGTCCGAGGCCACCACGACCCGGGGCAAGCGATCCGGGGTCACCACGACCCGGGGCAGGCGGTCCGGGGTCACCACGACCCGGGGCAAGCGGTCCGGGGCCACCACGACCCGGGGCCAGCGGTCGGGAACAGCGACCAGGGCCAGCGGTCGGGGACAGCGACCCGAGGCCAGCGGTCGGGAACAGCGGGCCAGCGATCCGGGGTCACCACGACCCGGGGCAGGCGGTCCGGGGTCACCACGACCCGGGGCAAGCGGTCCGGGGCCACCACGACCCGGGGCCAGCGGTCGGGAACAGCGACCAGGGCCAGCGGTCGGGGACAGCGACCCGAGGCCAGCGGTCGGGAACAGCGGGCCAGCGACCCGGGGCAAGAGGTCGGGTGCAGCGGGCAAACGGTCCAGTGACCCCCACGAACTCAGAGCCCCCCGCCTAGCCTGTTGTAGTGGCTCTCTTAACCCATGGCTGCGGTGATTTGCAGGATGGGCTTTCTTTTCCACGCCATTAGGTTCCTGGCGGCGATAAATGTTGTCGGTGTCATTGTTTACAACAGTCTGGCGTGGGCCGCCCACCCCGTCCGGGGTATCCGTGCCCCCCCGCCCCCCCCCCCCCCTAACCCGCTACCCACACCGCTCCCCACCCCGGCCGCGTGCGGGACGAGTACCAACCCTGGTCTGACGTGTCTCAGGGATATTGGTACGGATCTCTGTTGGTGTAGGAGAGTCAAATCACCGACCCCGACCTGACAAATATCGGAACTCTCCGCTGCAGTACAGCTGTTTTTTTGTTTGACCTGGTGGAAACCCTGCGCCTGCAATGGGGCGATAATTATTACATCCATCGGTCATGTCAAACACTGCGAGTTGTAATGATTATTACGTCAATAGCCGACATCATTATATATTGATCACCCACAAGGCTTTGTACTGGCTATGGACATGGCATTGCGGCTTCATTCTGCCATGACTGCCAGACAAAAGGGAACAATGTAGGTTGGGCCATAGGGGGACAACCATCACACTTTAACAGCGGGACATTTTCTGCTGCACCTTTATAGTAAGCAGTGACACCATCATCAGTGCTCAAACATATTATCGTTATCCTAAAATATTAACATCAGGAAACTTTTTTTCTTGTGCTATGGGTGATGCCGCAGAAGTGCTGTTAGCGTGGTACACATCAAGCATACCCGCCCCCCCCCCCTAAGAGCCCTAATAGACCTAATAGTGTTTGCCTAAGTATAACGTTACTCACATTTCATTTGGGAAACGCAGCCACCGAGGAATACTATATCCCGAGTAAGCCAATAAATGTCGTCTGATTAGTAGGCGTGTTCAATTTTACAAACTGCTCTTTTGTTGAAGCAATAGCTTCCAATATAGATGCTGCCCACATCCCGTGGGGGGGTTGGGGGGTGGGCGGGGGGGCATGGGCCCATGGGCCTACTCCCCTGAACGCTAGCGGAACAAGACAGACACAACAAGCAAAGCATTACGCGGTCGACGGCTGCAAGCTCTCCAGTCACCCTAATTGGCCATGTCTTTGGGGGGTGGGCGGGGAAAACGGGGGAGACGTGCCAGACAGACAGTGTCTAGCGGAGGAATTCAAAGGTAAAACAAACTGAGGACCGGCGTGGTGGTCTGTTTTATTAAGTGGTATAGGTAGTGTGTCAAAGAGAATCAGCCACGTAGTCCAGAGTATTAGCGCTGAAGTAGATTACTTTGACGATTGCCTGTGACTACATGAAACAATGATCGATGGCCGACCGTTACTTATAACGCGTGCACAATATTTATGCCAGGCGCGTATCCCAAGATGCCATAGGTCACGAATGCTAACATGATCGATGTTTGCTTATATTACATATACAAACACCGATCTTGTGTCCGCCGGATTACCTCAACCTGACCCGCTATCGGTATGCCCCCCAAACTGCCATGTTATCGGTATTACCCTAGCTGACCTGTTGTCAGTGTTACCCCTAGCTGACCTGTTGTCAGTATTACCCAACTGACTTGTTATAGGTAGTACTCTAGCTGACCCGTTATCGGTTCTACCCTAGCTGACCCGTTATCGCTATTATCCCTAGCTGACCTGCTGTCGGTATTACTGTAGCTGACCTGTTATCGGTATTACTGTAGCTGACCCGTTATCGGTATTACCCCTACCTGACCCGTTATTGGTATTACTCTAGCTGACCCGTTATCGCTATTATCCCTAGCTGACCTGCTATCGGTATTACCCCAACCTGACCTGTTATCGGTATTACCCTAGCTGACCTGTTATCGGTATTACTGTAGCTGACCTGTTATCGGTATTAACCCTACCTGACCCGTTATTGGTATTACTCTAGCTGACCCGTTATCGCTATTATCCCTAGCTGACCTGCTATCGGTATTACCCCAACCTGACCTGTTATCGGTATTACCCTAGCTGACCTGTTATCGGTATTACTGTAGCTGACCTGTTATCGGTATTAACCCTACCTGACCCGTTATTGGTATTACTCTAGCTGACCCGTTATCGCTATTATCCCTAGCTGACCTGCTATCGGTATTACTGTAGCTGACCTGTTATCGGTATTACTGTAGCTGACCCGTTATCGGTATTACCCCTACCTGACCCGTTATTGGTATTACTCTAGCTGTCCCGTTATCGCTATTATCCCTAGCTGACCTGCTATCGGTATTACCCCAACCTGACCTGTTATCGGTATTACCCTAGCTGACCTGTTATCGGTATTACTGTAGCTGACCTGTTATCGGTATTAACCCTACCTGACCCGTTATTGGTATTACTCTAGCTGACCCGTTATCGCTATTATCCCTAGCTGACCTGCTATCGGTATTACCCCAACCTGACCTGTTATCGGTATTACCCTAGCTGACCTGTTATCGGTATTACTGTAGCTGACCTGTTATCGGTATTAACCCTACCTGACCCGTTATTGGTATTACTCTAGCTGACCCGTTATCGCTATTATCCCTAGCTGACCTGCTATCGGTATTACCCCAACCTGACCTGTTATCGGTATTACCCTAGCTGACCTGTTATCGGTATTACTGTAGCTGACCTGTGATCGGTATTAACCCTACCTGACCCGTTATTGGTATTACTCTAGCTGACCCGTTATCGCTATTATCCCTAGCTGACCTGCTATCGGTATTACCCCAACCTGACCTGTTATCGGTATTACCCTAGCTGACCTGTTATCGGTATTACTGTAGCTGACCTGTTATCGGTATTAACCCTACCTGACCCGTTATTGGTATTACTCTAGCTGACCCGTTATCGCTATTATCCCTAGCTGACCTGTTATCGGTATTACTGTAGCTGACCTGTTATCGGTATTAACCCTACCTGACCCGTTATTGGTATTACTCTAGCTGACCCGTTATCGCTATTATCCCTAGCTGACCTGCTATCGGTATTAACCCTACCTGACCCGTTATTGGTATTACTCTAGCTGACCCGTTATCGCTATTATCCCTAGCTGACCTGCTATCGGTATTACCCCAACCTGACCTGTTATCGGTATTACCCTAGCTGACCTGTTATCGGTATTACTGTAGCTGACCTGTTATCGGTATTAACCTGGCTGACCTGTTATCGGTTTTGCCCTATCTGACCCGTTATCGGTAACACCGCAAACTGTCCTAGCTATGCCATAGGTAACACCTCCACCAGTCCTAGCTATGCCATAGGTAACACCTCCACCTGTCCTGGGTATTACCCTGATCCGCTGTTCTCTTGATCCGGCTATAAGTTTATTGGGTCTAGAGCTTGTGTAGCGTTTTCTGATGCTCCGTTTTACCCGTCACACGTGTAAGACCAGTCCTGGCTCGTTACGTGGCGCGGTTCATGCGGGACGCCTGAGGTTGTCTCTATGTCCTTCTCATCAGTGCTGCTAGACGTGGCTTTACCCTATGTCACTATCACATGCTCCTGGCTTTACCCTATGTCACTATCACATGGTCCTGGCTTTACCCTATGTCACTATCACAAGCTCCTGGCTTTACCCTATGTCACTATCACGTGCTCCTGGCTTTACCCTATGTCACTATCACATGGTCCTGGCTTTACCCTATGTCACTATCACAAGCTCCTGGCTTTACCCTATGTCACTATCACTTGCTCCTGGCTTTACCCTATGTCACTATCACATGTAGCTGGCTTTACCCTATGTCACTATCACATGCTCCTGGCTTTACCCTATGTCACTATCACATGGTCCTGGCTTTACCATGTCACTATGACATGCTCCTGGCTTTACCCTATGTCACTATCACATGCTCCTGGCTTTACCCTATGTCACTATCACATGCTCCTGGCTTTACCCTATGTCACTATCACATGGTCCTGGCTTTACCCTATGTCACTATCACAAGCTCCTGGCTTTACCCTATGTCACTATCACTTGCTCCTGGCTTTACCCTATGTCACTATCACATGGTCCTGGCTTTACCCTATGTCACTATCACAAGCTCCTGGCTTTACCCTATGTCACTATCACTTGCTCCTGGCTTTACCCTATGTCACTATCACATGTAGCTGGCTTTACCCTATGTCACTATCACAAGCTCCTGGCTTTACCTTATGTCACTATCACATGCACCTGGCTTTACCCTATGTCACTATCACATGCTCTTGGCTTTACCCTATGTCACTATCACATGCTCCTGGCTTTACCCTATGTCACTATCCCATGCTCCTGACTTTACCTATGTCACTATTACATGCTCCTGGCTGTACCCTATGTCACTATCACATGGTTCTGGCTTTACCCTATTTCACTATCACATGCTCCTGACTTTACCCTATGTCACTAGCACATGCTCTTGGCTTTACCCTATGTCACTATCACATGGTCCTGGCTTTACCATGTCACTATGACATGCTCCTGGCTTTACCCTATTTCACTATCACATGCTCCTGGCTTTACCCTATGTCACTATCACATGCTCCTGACTTTACCCTATGTCACTATCACATGCTCCTGGCTTTACCCTATGCCACTATCACATGCTCCTGACTTTACCCTATGTCACTATCACATGCTCCTGGCTTTACCCTATGTCACTATCACATGCTCCTGGCTTTACCCTATGTCACTATCACATGGTCCTGGCTTTACCTTATGTCACTATCACATGCTCCTGGTTTTACCCTATGTCACTATCACATTCTCCTGACTTTACCCTATGTCACTATCACATTCTCCTGACTTTACCCTATGTCACTATCACATTCTTCTGGCTTTACCCTATGTCACTATCACATGCTCCTGGCTTTACCCTATGTCACTATCACATTCTCCTGGCTTTACCCTATGTCACTATCACATGCTCCTGGCTTTACCCTATGTCACTATCACATGCTCCTGACTTTACCCTATGTCACTATCACATGGTCCTGGCTTTACCCTATGTCACTATCACAAGCTCCTGGCTTTACCCTATGTCACTATCACTTGCTCCTGGCTTTACCCTATGTCACTATCACATGTAGCTGGCTTTACCCTATGTCACTATCACAAGCTCCTGGCTTTACCTTATGTCACTATCACATGCACCTGGCTATACCCTATGTCACTATCACATGCTATTGGCTTTACCCTATGTCACTATCACATGCTCCTGGCTTTACCCTATGTCACTATCCCATGCTCCTGACTTTACCTATGTCACTATCACATGCTCCTGGCTGTACCCTATGTCACTATCACATGGTCCTGGCTTTACCCTATTTCACTATCACATGCTCCTGGCTTTACCCTATGTCACTAGCACATGCTATTGGCTTTACCCTATGTCACTATCACATGGTCCTGGCTTTACCATGTCACTATGACATGCTCCTGGCTTTACCCTATTTCACTATCACATGCTCCTGGCTTTACCCTATGTCACTATCACATGCTCCTGACTTTACCCTATGTCACTATCACATGCTCCTGGCTTTACCCTATGCCACTATCACATGCTCCTGACTTTACCCTATGTCACTATCACATGCTCCTGGCTTTACCCTATGTCACTATCACATGCTCCTGGCTTTACCCTATGTCACTATCACATGGTCCTGGCTTTACCTTATGTCACTATCACATGCTCCTGGTTTTACCCTATGTCACTATCACATTCTCCTGACTTTACCCTATGTCACTATCACATTCTCCTGACTTTACCCTATGTCACTATCACATTCTTCTGGCTTTACCCTATGTCACTATCACATGCTCCTGGCTTTACCCTATGTCACTATCACATTCTCCTGGCTTTACCCTATGTCACTATCACATGCTCCTGGCTTTACCCTATGTCACTATCACATGCTCCTGACTTTACCCTATGTCACTATCACATGGTCCTGGCTTTACCTTATGTCACTATCACATGCTCCTGGTTTTACCCTATGTCACTATCACATTCTCCTGACTTTACCCTATGTCACTATCACATTCTCCTGACTTTACCCTATGTCACTATCACATTCTCCTGGCTTTACCCTATGTCACTATCACATGCTCCTGGCTTTACCCTATGTTAATATCACATGCTCCTGGCTTTACCCTATGTCACTATCACATGCTCCTGGCTTTACCCTATGTCACTATCACATGCTCCTGACTTTACCCTATGTCACTATCACATTCTCCTGGCGTTACCCTATGTCACTATCACATGCTCCTGGCTTTACCCTATGTCACTATCACATGGTCCTGGCTTTACCTTATGTCACTATCACATGCTCCTGGTTTTACCCTGGCTTTAGCCTATATCACTATCACAAGTCACTGTGTGCCATGGAATACTTGTTCCGGCATGGGTGGTAGGCTACAGACACAGCAGTCATCAAGATGTGTGCAGAATACGTGCTCCCGAACACGCACTGTTTTGTCAGCCATCGCTCTTGTTGTCTAAAGCACCCGGCGGGCTCTTTGGTAACATGTTAAAGCTACGAGTCGACCAGCACCACTCGACAGTGGCTGAAGATCTCCACTGAGAAGGTCATACATTGGCAAGGCGCAGAAAGTGACACAATCTGATAAGGTATCTCTGACTGCCTGCGGGAAGTGAAGATGCCTCAAAGCGTCCGAAGTGCTGTCTGCGGGCTAGGGACGAGGCCCTCGTAAAGTGTCGGCTCCCAGCCCAGGTCTGCTTTGACAAGTACTCTGCCACCTTGAGATGTAACAACTTCCTTTCCCTTTTCGCATATGCGTCGATATTTTGTCCCATCTTGAAATGCAGGAAATACCTTCCGAGCGCCGTATCAAAATATTGTTCATTATACATTGAACTCTATTCAAATCACCAAATAGCTGGCTTCCGTTTTCACCTTTCAGAGATGTGTTATACAACATTTCATCTCAACATCACAGCGATCCGATTGGTAATTTCGTTTCTATGGTAACCGAATGTGCAACGAGAATGGGGGAAATCCGTGTACATTTCTTGCTATTTGCCATCGGCCGCGCGCGCACGTCGAGAGGTCCCGGGGACCGTATGTGTAGAGTACATTGCAGCGACCATGTGACCAATGATGAACCACATGGCAACGCTAAAGACACACTCAGTATCTTCTGACGTGCTGAAGGCCATCGCAATCTAGATCCTATGTGTATGGCGTAAGTCAAAGTTCAAGGTGGTGACCTTTATACCTTATTTCAAGATGGCGGCAATAGAACTTGACTGCTGATGTTCACCAAGCCTTCCAGATGGTCAGATGGCATTGCTATGTTCAATGTGAAAAACACCAAGAAAACAACCTCGATTTTTAAAGGGGTTCAAACAGAAGCTCACTTATAGGTTTTATCTCGCCATAACATTTTCCGGTCGTCGTAATCAAGCCTTAAAAAGGCCTTCCATCACAATTTGATATATCCCCTTGTTTTTACTTTTACCCAAGCCGGATCAATGGTTGTGACGTCACGTGGTTTCAACTTTAACATTTCAATAATTCATGATGATCGCATTATTTTCGGTTGGTTCAGACCAACAGGATCCTATATATTGAGCCCGCTTCTCTGTTCTCCCGCACCGCTACAGCTGCAGTACATAGGCTATATTGGTTCTACCTCACCTATGGCTGGGGGTCGGCAGGCTATGGCAAGCCTAAGTGGTCTTTAATGGAGTATCTGCACGCATGTCTAAATATTTGCACATATCTTTAAATGATTGAACATATCTTCAAATATTTGAACAAATGTTTAAATACTTGAACATATCTCCAAATCATTTAAAGATATACTTATTGAATCATTTAAATTTCTGTTCACTCCACGCGTCCGATATAATTCGAATTGCAATTGTCTATAATTTGAGTAACAGATATCTTTTAATTAATTAAAGATAACAGGAGAAGAATTGCTGTTATCTTTAATTCATTTGACGACAGGTGTGATTGAATTACTGTTATCTTAAATTAATTTAGAAATACCTTATTTTTCCCCTCGATATTCCAATATGTTTCTCGCTATAGAAAGCACGTTGCTTTAGAGGAAATTACAGAATTCAAATGACATATCGTTTATTACAAGATGAAATTGTTCATACAGTTGAGTTGTGTTGGTTTGGTTGTGTCAATTTCAAAATGGTTTTCGTCCGCCGCCGTGTTGATAAGCTTATGCTATATGACTAACTCTGTTGTAACAGTTTTACTGTTTCTACTGTTAAGTTTGTCGATTTACTTTATACTCATCCCTTCTGTATGTGAAGAGCCAAGAGAAAATAAAATATAACAACAAATAAAAAAAAATCGTTTAAAATTATCTTTAAACCATAAAACAATCTTTGAGAAGAAGTGGAAATTGTTTAAATCAGATACGTAATAATATAAGTCCTGTATGTCTCCGCGGGAGTTTTTGTTGTTGTTGTTCTCATATTGTGTCCAGTGTGCCGATGTTTATTAATGTACTGTGAAATTGTTTACCTACTCTTTAACTGTCGACACTTACAACGTGTTCGAACAAACTGTTGATGTAACCATGTACCGCCAGTGAAAAGTGCAAATAGAGAAATAAAAAAAACTGTAAACAAAACTAATTCGCTTTAAGATAGCTCTAAATGAATTACAGATATCTTAAAATTTAGACATATGTGCAAATACTCCATTAAAGTCCACTTTGGCTTGCCATAGCAGGCCCCTCTAAACGGCCTTCAACCCTCTCTGGCTCGGCTCGCGGTCGCCATGGTCCTGAGGCTCGCGTTGTTTTTAATTCCCACCAGGATACCATTAGACAATGAAAATATATACGCCCTCACCCCCCCCCCCCCCACGATCACACACCTCCCGCCACTCACTACCCATTCCTCTCCCTCTCCACTACCTCTCTACCCACCTCCGCCATACTCCCCTCACCCTATCTCCGTTATACCCCCCTCTTCTCGCCTCCGCCACACCACCCCCTGAGGCCGGGCACTGAAGTTGCCCCTGGGAACCGTGGAATACCTGGCGCAGGACCATCCCCATCATGCCCCTCTTCCCCCTCCTCCTCCTCCCTCCTCTTCCTCCCGTTGCTCCTCCTCCACGTCCTCCCCGCCCGCCTCCCCACCCCCCTCCTCTTCGTACTCCTCGTTCCCCTCCTCCTCCGCACCCCCTCCTCCTCTCCGCCCCCACCCCTCCTCCTCTCCCCCCCCCTCTCCTCTTAACAATCCACTCCGCTATCACATTCTTGTCGGCCTAATGCCCCCTTCATCTCCGCAGCCCGGTCCAGTCACACCTCTGTCCAACCGGTGCCATTACACAATACGTTATCTTACCCATGGCTGCCCGCCCCGCCACCCGGTGTGGGTGACCCCGGCGGGCGCCAGCTGCGATGTTCGCCATCTAATGGACCGGGCTCCTAATGGAAATGGCTAACTGGCCAACTACTACCAATAATATAGCCGCGTCGGTTTGTTCCGCTACCTCTCGGGGACACTTACGGTGGGCCTGGCGGAGAGGCTTGGGCCTCGCATTGGTTAACGCCAGTCTGCATTATAAAACGGCAAAAAACGAGCGAGAAACGATGTGCGCCATTGGCTCTTCCCTTAAACCTTTGACATAGTCAATTATCGGCCCCATAAAAACGTCCATGGCGTGATAGAGTGGATCTGAGGGGACACAGAGCAGCATTGCAGGACGTAGCTACGTGGTGAACGACGTCTTCCTATAGCGGTATGGACCGACCCTAAGCGGATCAATGGAAGTAAATTAATAATTCCACGGACACTGAAGATGAAGTTATTGAACAAATGCGTGAATTTATTGGGTCCACCGGGGCAGCGGTGGGGTTTGTCCACTAGTTAATCTTCTGTGTTATTCAATAGAGTAACATTGCAGCAAAGCGGGACAGGGTGGGAAGCCATTATTAGGCAAGGCAAACCGGGACTGGATGGGAAGCCATTATTAGGCAAGGCAAACCGGGACTGGTTGGGACTTCATCATCAGGCAAGGCAAAGCGGGACTGGGTGGGAAGCCATCATCAGGCAAGGCAAAGCGGGACTGGGTGGAAAGCCATCATCAGGCAAGGCAAAGCGGGACTGGGTGGAAAGCCATCATCAGGCAAGGGAAAGCGGGACTGGGTGGGGAAGCCATCATCAGGCAAGGCAAAGCGGGACTGGGAGGGAAGCCATCATCAGGCAAGGCAAAGCGGGACTGGGTGGGAAGTCATCATCAGGCAAAGCGGGACTGGGTGGAAAGCCATCATCAGGCAAGGGAAAGAGCGGGACTGGGTGGAAAGCCATCATCAGGCAAGGCAAAGCGGGACTGAGTGGGAAGCCATCATCAGGCAAGGCAAAGCGGGACTGGGTGGGAAGCATTCTACATGCATGGCTCTGCCTAACCGACACATCCTTTTGTCCAAAAATACTGACCAAGCGGTGTGAGTGATGAACATATCCTAAGGCGCTGCATCCTACACTTTTAAACCGATAATAACGAGAATCGAGCGACTGTGAATGGTAGGCAACGTTGCCCTTTTTTGTACGTCAAAGTAATCTGAAAATTCCTACTACATATGACGTACCTTCTACATAAAATAGGGATTAGAACTGGATATGGATAGATTAGTTCACATTAAGCGTTCTTATACGCTAGAAATAATTATCAAATACCGTTAGCAATTCCAAAACTTGTTTGCTTTGGCCTGGGGAAGGTGATACGTCTCCTCGAATGTAATTAAAAATAACCAGGGGAAAGCAGATTTCACTCCGCGTTAGTCACCCGCCACACTCGTCACAAGGGAAAAGCAGAAATCACTCCGCGCTAATCACCTATACACGCATCACAAGAGGAAAGCAGAAATCACTCCGCGCTAGTCATCTATACACTCATCACAAGAGGAAAGCAGAAA